>PPNM03000001.1:0-545607 GCA_003707275.3 Kregervanrija fluxuum
AATCTATTAAAAATAACGTGTAATATATGTAAAGATAGTATTAAATATAAAACTTAATTATAAAGAAGATAAAGAGATATAAAATAAAGAGGGGGGAATCGCTGCCTTTTATGTTATTTTCAAGTGCGAAGATTTGAGAACTCACTTTCTTAAATCTCCGACTAGGTTCCGACGAACACCAATTCCATAATTTTAACATGGATTGATTTTGAACCGGTGCTACCATGTAAACTAGTATGTTCTTGGATTATCACGTGTCGTATTAATTAATGATTTCTTAATTATATATTTATTAAAAGGTATTTTTTATAACTATAAAATATGTAAAGCGAAAGGTGATTCTTTTAAAATGTTTATTTCTAACGTTCATGTTAGAGAATTTGTCTTCCTTTTTATGTTACTTTGTTTCATCATTATTATTGGATATGATCATTCAATTAATTCATCTAGATGAGGAGATAGCAAAGATCATGATAATCTCCTTAAAGTATTAGTAAATTGACGAAGGGGTTAATCCATTAATCCGGAGAAATACTATTAGTGAATTTCGGTTTCTTACAACTACAACGAAAGCGCAAGTGGTTTAGTGGTAAAATTCAACTTTGCCATAGTTGAGCCCCCGGTTCGATTCCGGGCTTGCGCATATTTTTTTACTTGGTGACTTACCTATTATGGTTGATACTTTGATATATTTCTTTTATTACAGCATATTGGAATTTATTAAAAGAATAGATTTATTGGCTAAATTCAAATAGTAACATATTGTCCTACTTGCGTGGTTAAGATAAAAATCGGATACTGGAATAGGGCAACTTTAGCGTAAAAATTGACGTGACATAAATTTGATAGCGTTATTTAATCACCCACCTGACTGCTTTTTTTCCCATTAAACAATCACAAACATACACGGATAATAATGCTTAAAAAAATAGTAAGAGTATATTATGGTAAACGTGTTGCCTCCTCTATACCTTCATTAATGGAAAAAAATGGAGCAGCATTATATGCAACCTCCAATCCGAACTCAAAAGATAAAGGAAATCCAGATTGTTCACCGAACAATAATAATATACTTAATTTTTTATCTAAGACTTCATCAAATGAATCTGTTGAGAATGAAGTTCATAAAAAGATTCAATCATTAGAAAAGTTAAAAAAAGAACATGAAACTTCTGTTCATAAAATGAATCAACAGATTAGTTATGTTATGAATCATTTTGGTCAAAACAATCAAGTCTGCAAAAAACAACGTAAATTTGTAAGTGAATTGTTTGAGCTCAATACAATGCAGATTAATAAGTTGATTGATTCTAGAAATTCTCAAGATCAATTACTAATTATTTTATCTCATTTGGTGGTTAGAGAACAATTGAATATTCGTTCATTCAGTAAGATCATCATGAAATTGAGTTTAAATAATGTCGTTTATGTTTATGAAACTATGAAAACCAATCCTAAAATGATTAGAAACTGGGAAGATGATATAGTTAGAGCTCAATGTGAAATTGCTTTAGCTTCAAGATTCAAAATTTTGAAAGCATATTCAATGTCATCATCGATTATAAGAAATAATTTGATGAATAGTTGGCTTGATTTAGTTAGAAAATCATCACTAAGTAATGCCTATTTGAAAAATTTAGTGAGATTATTGGATGGCCAAGTCGAATATTCATTTTTGGTTCAAAGTGTTCAAGATACTAAAAATATACAATTTATTTTTTGTTTCTGGGAATTACACCCTAGTGACACTTTTATTAGAGAATATTTAGAAAAAAATGAACACCAACTTAATAAATATCAAGGCCTTTTTATTGATATAGTGAGGAACCCTTTGGTTTCGACCAATAAAAAGCTACTTAATACTTTGGCTTCAATGTCAAAAAAATTGGGATTATCATCTTCCAAATTAAAAAAGAGTGAAATAGATAAAATATTTGCCTTTGTTTCGCTATTTATTAATGATATCAGAGAATCTATCAAAGAATCGGATGTTGAAGATTTAATTGAATTGGAGAAAAATTTCAATAATGCAAAATCATCAAAAGAAAATGAACAACTTCGGGAAAATTATGATGCTCTTTGCTTTATTAAGGATTAATTCATCGTAAATTATATGGTTAAATAGATTAGATAACGATAAGGCTTGGTGTGGTACATTTTTTTGTACATTTTTGGAAAATATTATATAGATTTTGGATTATCTTAGTACACTTAATATATTGTTAGATATTAAAGTTGCATTTAATTAAAGTTGTAAGTTTTGGGATTAACCATTAATTGTGAGATTAATAATGAATAATTATTTTTTACACTAAAAAATTGTTAACAACGGTAACAGAAATGCTGGTACCCGTAAGACTGTAATTCATAGAAGTAAATGTAGGAAAAAAGGTTGAATCTGAAAATTAGCACTTGAGTAAATAAAAAAAACTTTAAGGATAAAAATGAAACAGTAACATGAAATAAATTGAAATATGGATGTAAATAAAAATGAATAAGCAAGCTCAAAATAAAGAGAGAATAGAAGAAGATCAAAGCTTAAAAAAGAAAAATCGATACACAATTTTTTCAAAATTCAGGGAATAAGTAGCCATATTCATCCACTATACCTGAAATACCATAATCATACTTGTCTTCAGGGTATTTTTCAAATTGTGAAGCATCACCTACACCAGAAGGTATATTTGGTTCATAGGGAGTTTCAATATTACCTTGAATTAAATTATCCCAAATAACTTCATTGAACCAGGGGTGATTTTTAACATCTTGAACGCCATTTTTCAAATTACCCAGACGGAAAGTAACATCTTTTCTAATTAAATTTTGTAAGAGATCCACGGCATCCAATTGAAAATGATTCGGATAAATAACATCACATTTTGTTATATTTTCATAAGTTTTCATTGGAGAAGGATCGTAAAATGGCGTTGTACCTGCTAACATTTCATAAATTAAAATTCCAAACGACCACCAGTCCACAGCTTTATTATAAGGTTGAACTGCAATAATTTCTGGAGCAATATAGTCAGGTGTACCACAAAGGGTATATGTTTTGGTTTCAACTTGTTTTGCAAAACCAAAATCCGCAAGTTTAATATGTCCAGATCTTGATATTAGTATATTTTCAGGTTTCAAGTCTCTATAGATTATATTTCTTGAATGCAAATATTCTAAGGCCAGTAAAACTTCAGCAGAATAAAATTTAGCAACTTGATTTGGGAAAATTTTTGATTTTCTTAATAAAGAAAACAACTCACCACCTTCAATGTAATCCATGATTATGAAGATTGATTTACAATCCTGGAAAGTACCCCACATTCTAGTGATAAAGGGATGCCTGCATAATGATAAAATTCTACGTTCATCGTTTGTGTGTTCAATTTGTTTTGCTTTAACAACATGGGACTTTCTAAATACTTTCATGGCATAATAACGACCATTATGGACTGATCTTACTAAATGAACTCTTCCAAAAGATCCTGTTCCTAATGTCTGTATTAATTGAAAATCGTTTAACGAATATTTTCCCTTGGTTGTAGGCAACGTAACATTTTTGTTTGTAGATTGCTGTGAATTTGATTGCGATTGTAGTTGTATTTGTGATTGTGAATGTGATAATAAATGTGACTGTGATTGCGTTATAGGTAGATCTTGATGCGTATCTATTTGTGGTTCTTGTATCTGTAGTTCTTGATGTGATTGTGGGTTTGAATGTTGATATTGATACTGATGATGTGTATCATGTTGGTTTTGATCTTGATTCTGATGCTCATTCTGACTTTGTTGTTGTTGCTGCTGTAGCTGCGGCAGTTTGTGCTCATGCTGTAGTTCATTTTGGTGTTTTTGCCCTTCACTTTGCTGTATTTCCTCTTGGGATAAATGTTGCTGTTGTGCATGCTGCTGCTCGTTACTCTGTGTAATACCCTCTGATAGCTTCTGAAAATTATTATTACCTTTTGACTGGTGCATATTCTGATTTTTTTCCTGGTTGCTCATGGCTCAATAATATCTACAATGTATACTAAAAACTGTATGACAAAATAAACAGCTATTGACTATGATTGTATGAAGTTTAAATAGAAATATTTTGCTGGACAAAAAAAAAATTGCATGCGCTGCCGTTTCTTTTTATCTCGATAGGTTTATCAATGTACACTCTGGGAAAGAGCAAATTTGTATCCTGGATATTGGTATTCCGTTAGCTATTCAGTTCAAGAGTGCTAGTTATAACGTTGATATTTGGAATTAAATACTATAAAAACCTGTTCACAACTAAAATATTATGCAACCTTAAGTTCCAGGCTAAAAGTTAATCGAAAAAGAAAAATATTTCAACGGTTTTATTTTTCATCCAGCTTCCGAATCTCATCAGTTTTTGAATTTATTACCAAATCAATTTCAGTAATTTTCCAACGTGTTAGCTATATAAATAATAAGATGAATCATCATTTATCGCTTTGTAAATTGTAAAGAGCTATATTACTATACCAATAACGTTAAACTCCACGTACAAATCAAAAGTGGAAGATATTTATTTCTAGTTAGAGGCTTAGGGATAAATGGCTGGTGTTATAACCTTAATTACTATTGTATTCCCGCATGCTAACGTCGTTGTTAATGAGCTAAATGTCTAATGAGTTGATATACATATACGTTAATATGCATATTTATTGATATACATATACGAACTTTCAGTTTGCTATGTTCAGCAGCCTTATTGTACTCCTTTTGATTGGTTTAATTCACTGGTAATGACCGAAACGAGAAAAAATTCGACTTTTACAACTAATAATAGTTTAGACCCATGGTTATCTATGATAATTTGGTTAGCTTTTATTAAGACTAGCAGTAACAAGCTATCTATTACTTTGATAGAAAATAAAATTCTGTTTTACTTCGTGTATTTATCACAATTTGTATATGTAGAATTTCGCAAATAGTTGATTCTCACTGAGTCTGTTAAGTATTACAAATTTATATTTTAAACAGCAAAATTTGGTAGAAGTGTTTTTCAAGTCGTCATGATATATAAAGAGATTTATATATATATATACATAGTTATATATATATATATAGAATATAATAATTTTTGTCAAGTATGCTCAACTAAGAAACATGCTTATCTAATTTCTCAACAACTAATTTATCGAATTGATACATTTTTGAAATGGTAGCCTGTCTCTTCAACACCTGTAAATCTTTTAAAGCTGATTGAAACACAGAAGTGTTATCTTTCAAATCTTTGTTTGCTCTAAATTCTGTTTTAGATTTTCTTATAAAATATTCTCTGAAATTATAGTTTTCAAATTTGCTTGAGTTTCTGAGAAACTGTCTATATAAAGATAAAATTTGTGGTTTTGCGTACGCCATTGGAATGTATATTGACTGTAGTTTATTTAACTATTGTAGACGAATATAAACAGAATTAGCAAAATAAACTTGATAGACACAATATTGAGTTTAATCGAATTGCCCTCGAAATTTAAAAATTAAAAAAAAAAAAAAAAAGATTACAACAGTTTCTCCCTTATTGATAAAACATCTTATTTTATTTGTTTCTTTTTATTATGGACATCAGCATCCGTTATAATTCAATTGATTATACATTGCTACTAAAGAATCAAAGTTTAAATCAGGCCAGCTATGATTAATTTCACCGGAAATGCCGATATTGATAAATCAATCACAATATTTTTACAACTATGCTCGTTAGTTCTATCCTATGTTTTTCAACAACTTAATAACTTAAAATATCAATATCCGCAGGCTTATACAATTGCCCAGAACACAATATTATCCTATCTTACATATAGATTTATTAAATCAAGTATTGTTTCTTTTTATGGATGGATGACATTCATAGTTAAACTTTCGGTAGCTAGTTACTTAATTTTTTTTATCGTCAATTTATCATATTCTGGTAACAGCAATGAATTGGAATTAGATGAAATTATACATAGAGTTTATATTCAGACGAAAAACATCTACAACTTCGTTAGTATGGTTTTTTACATAATTAGAAACAATATTGGCAATCTTGATGGTATAGGTAAGACTAACGTCAATGGTACAAATAATTCTAACTTTGATTTAAATAGTCTTCTTGAAAGGATATTTGGGACTGTGTAATATATAACTGATTTAAATGGTATTTTTATAATTAAAGAATATATAAAATAAAAAAATAATAAGTAAATAGTGGATCACTAAACAAAAAACTGCCAAACAAAAACTCTGCGAATAGAAATTCGAATTGAACAGTTGTCCAGAAAATAATTTCCCCCAATTTTCAAATTCTTCAATCCGCCTTCCACCTAAATTTGTTTATTTTATTTACTTCTTGTTTATCCATTTACTTATTTGTTCATTTATTCATTTGCTTGTGTGCAACAATTCTTATTTTAGATGTCAAACAGAAGAAGAGCATACCCACAACCAGCGTACAATCCTGTTCCTGAACAGGCGTATGGCCTACCTCCAAAACAGGCTGCAAATGCTTTCGGTGGAGCTAATATCAATTCTCCAATTCCAGATTACCAACAACCGCAACAACAGGCTCAAGTGGATCAATTGGCTCAAGGTGTTAATGCTATTAACTTAAATAATTCTTTTGGCCAACCAGGAACTCCTCATACTCCACAATTTCAACAATTTCAACAACCACAACAACCACATTATGCTTCACAAGGTTCATATCAAAGTTCTCCAATGACTCCAAGCCTTAGTAATGGTGCTTATCAACAAGCGGACTACTCTCAAAGAACACCATCTGGGATGAATTCAATGGGAATGAGTAATGAAGTTTTTGAACCTTCAATGATGAATAAATTATATTCGACTGATTTATTAAAAGATTTACCAGCTCCCATTGCAGATTTACAATTCCCTCCCCCACCTATCATTTTGCCAAATAATGTTAGTGCAACCGGTTCACCAGATTCCAACTCATCTAGTGAATATTTTAGATCATCTTTAAATGTCGTTCCAACTTCAAATTCTTTATTAAAAAAATCAAAATTACCATTTGCTTTAGTTGTTAGACCATATATTTCATTAACCGATGATGAAAAGCCAGTTCCAACAATCACTGATGGTTGCATTGCAAGATGTAGAAGATGTAGAAGTTATATTAATCCTTATGTTCAATTTAAACAAGATGGCAGAAAATGGAGGTGTAATTTCTGTATGTTATTAAACGATGTTCCATCGAGATATAATATTAATCCTTCCAATCCATTACCACTGGATAGAAATGAACTGAACTATGGTGTTGTTGAGTTTGTTGCAACCGCCGATTATATGGTCAGAGCTCCAGAAGCTTTAACATATATTTTCTTATTGGATGTTAGTAAAAATTCAATTCAAAACGGTTTATTAGCAACTGTTACCCGAACAATCTTAGATTCTTTAGATAGAATTCCAAATGATAACGGTAGAGCCCAAGTTTCTTTTATGGCTGTTGATAATAAATTATCATATTTTAGTGTCCCAAATGACAATGAAGAAGATAAAGATATTTCAATGTTGATTGTTTCTCCATCAGTTGGTAATGAAAATGTCTTATTGCCATCACCAGACGGTTTATTAGTCAATTTACTAAAATCCAGAAAAAATATTGAAAAATTATTAACTAATTTCACATCATATTTTATTACAAACCAAATCACTGATTCTGCCTTAGGTCCTGCATTGAAAGCTGCTCATACTTTAATCAAGAATATTGGTGGTAAAATTATAGCAATTACATCAACTTTACCGAATGTCGGTGAAGGTAAATTAACAGTTAGAGATGAAAGTTCGGTTTCTGATAAACAAAAAGAGGCAAGTTCATTACTAACAGCAAATAACTCATTTTATAAATCATTTGCAATTGAATGTAATAAAAATCAAGTTTCAGTTGATATGTTCTTGACAAGCTCAACATATGAAGATGTTGCAACATTATCAAATTTACCAAAATTCACTGCAGGTCAAACACATTTTTATCCTGCATGGAATGCAAATAAAATGGAAGATATCACGAAATTATCAAAAGAATTATCAAATCACCTATCAATGGAGATTGGTATGGAAGCTGTCATGAGAATTAGAGGATCCGATGGATTAAAATTGAAGACTTATTACGGTAATTTCTTCAATAGATCATCGGACTTAATGTCATTCCCTGCATTTCCAAGAGATCAATCATACGTTATTGAGGTTGGACTTGAAGATGATATTAAAAGACCAGTTGTCTTCTTCCAAGCTGCTGTTTTACATACTTCATCCCATGGTGATAGAAGAATCCGTGTGATGACATTGGCGTTACCAACATCAAAAGATTTATCAGAAATTTATGCAAGTGCAGATCAATTATCCATTACGAACTATTTAACACAGGCTGCAATTGATAAAACATTAAGTTCATCTTTAATTAGTGCAAGAGAATTCTTAATTAAAAGTGTTACAGATATTTTAGCAATGTATAAGAAAGATATCATGCCAGGTAACATTGGATCATCATCACCGTTACAAATTTCAACGAATTTGAGAATGTTACCGTTATTAGTCCAAGCATTAACAAAACATATTGCATTCAGATCCGGACAAGTTCCAAGCGATCATAGGGCGGCTGCATTAAATAAACTAGGTTCAATGCCTTTAAAGAATTTAATTCAATATATTTATCCAACAATTTATAGTTTACATTCAATGAATGATGAATGTGGATTACCATATGAAGGTGAGGACGACTTGTATGATATTCCACCAAAGAAACATGGAGAAATTGTTTTGCCAGAAAGTGAGAATGCAACCTATGCAAGCTTAGAAAGATACGGATTGTACCTAATTAATAACTCAAGTGAAATCTTTTTATATGTTGGTGGTGATGCAGTTCCGCAATTACTAGCTGACGTTTTCGGTATTTCAGCCATTACTGAGCTGCAATTAGGTAAGGTCGAGTTACCAGAATTAGATAACGAATTCAACATTAGAGTTAGAAATATCATTAATAAGATTAGAGAAGTTGAAGGTAGTATTGAATATTTAAGTCTATATGTCGTTGTTGGACCTGCAAGTAACGAGCAAATGTTGACGCAAGTCTTGGGCAGAGAGTTGATTCCACTAAGAATGTGGTGTTTATCTGGATTAGTTGAAGACAGAGCAGGTAACGCATTTGCATACAAAGACTATTTGAACCAACTTAGAGAGAAGATTACTAATTAGATGCGGACGACAGTGTGCAAGTATTAAATATTGAGTATGGCCTATTAAGTAATACCTACTAAATATTGAATTATTGTTTTATATTTATATTTATATTTATATTTGTATTTATATTTATAGTTATAATTATAATTAAAAGTTAACTTAAAAAAAGAAAATATAAAAAGTATCATCATAATGCTGCAAAACGAAACATCCGTGCACCATTTTATGGACCAATAATATCACTTTAAAATAGAAACAAAAATGTGGTGTGTTGGAAAAAAAAAAGCTCAGAATACGTGAAAAACTTGTGCGTTCCCTTTTTGAAGGATTTAATTGTTTGAGTTTCCAATTTTTAATTGAGCATTGAGTCTTTTTAAGCTTATTTTACTTACTCATTACTTATTTATATACAACACAGAACACAGAGATATATATTTATTCATTTATTTATATATAGAAATATAAACACACACAATCAAATATAAATACACAATGTTGAGACAAGCAACCAGACAATCCTTAAAGACAGTTTCTTATGTTAGAGCTGCATCTACCTTAACTCCAGCTTCTATTACAAACTTAGAATCTAGATGGGAAAAGCTTCCAGAATCTGACAAAAAAGATGTTATTGATGCTCTTTCCGAAAGACAAAAATTACCATGGAATCAACTTTCACTAGACGAAAAGAAAGCTGCTTGGTATATCTCATTTGGTGAATGGGGTCCAAGAAAGCCAATACATACCGAAGAAGGTGTCAAGAAGATCTATGCTGGTATTGCAATTGGTTTAGGTTTCTCCACTCTATTATTCTTAGCTTTCAGATATAACAGAAACGTTCCAGTTTCTATGAATAAGGAATGGCAAGAAAAATCTGATGAATACTTGGCTTCAAAGAATGCCAATCCATTCAGAGGTTACTCTCAAGTTCAATCAAAATAAACAATTTATATATCTAGATGTATGCGCTTATTAAATTTAGTTTAGTTTAGTCAAAAATATTTTTATTTCTATTTTGTTTCTTGTTTTTTTTGTTAAGTTAAATTTTTGTTTTAGATTCTTATTTTAAGTTTTTATTTTAATTTTTATTACTATTATTATTTTTTCCCTATTGAATTTATCATAACCATTACCTTTTTATTTGACGTGTCTTTTTTTCATTTCTAGCACAAAATATAAATTTATATACAAAGTTATTGAATGTAATTTAGGCACTAAAAAAAATTCTTAATTTTATCTAACATTTAATTTTTAAACTTTCCCCATTCCTTTTTTTTGAATTATTTATGATAAACACTATATATATTATATAAAGAATGCAATCATATGCTCCCTCAACAAACAATTCAATCTTAATAAACCTTATAAACCAGTCCACACGTTCTTTGGATTTCGAGATCCCATTGTCAGAAACTCATGCTGAACATGAATTGAATGAATCAAAGGCCGAAATATACTCCGTTCTATTTACCTTAAACGTAATTGAAAAATTGTTTTTAAAAAATAGCTTTGATTCAACTGATGATGAAACTTTTTATCAGGATAATGTCAACAGACTGATTAAGCAATATAATGTAATTTACTCAAATTTGAATCTATCCTCGTTGGACAGTTTATTAAGTGAGTTAGATATTAATATGGACTTATTTAAATTGGCCATTAGAAGAATTGACATTGGCCATGATGGTATTTTGGAGAGAAAAAGATTAAAAGCTCAGCAAGAGAATGAATTAAAGATTAATAATAGTAATAGTAACGTTGATAGTGATGTCGACAGTTATAATAAAGATAACAAAACTAACATGTCCAAGAATAATTCAAGCACTAATATTAATGCCAACAATGGGTCAAAAAGTAGAGCCATTGCTGAAGCCACTGGTTCTTTTATCACGTTAATGGATGCAATTAAATTAAACTACGATTCAAAGGAACAACTACATCCACTCCTTAGTGATGTTATAACATGCACCAATAAAATTTTTACAGAATTCAATGGTCGAGGTAAATTAGTTAAATGGTTGATTCAATTGAATGGTATGGGATTAGATGAAAGCTTATCGGAAGAAGAATTGAAAGAGCTTTTATGGGATGTTGATACGGGCTATAAAGGTTTTTTTACGTTACTTGAATGATAAATGAAGTCTTAGTTCGCACTTCATTCTCGTCTTTTCTGTTGACACTGAAATTTTTCAGTTACTCACACGCTCTTCGACGCTTACATTACCGGTTGAGTCATCGAAAATTTATTGAGTTTCATTTCATTTCATTACAGTTTCTTTTATAATATTGTTGTTCTTCCTACTACTATTATTATTCTCTTTACACTTTACTAAATACCTCAGATAATACAAATATTATGTCGTTATCAGCATCAACAACCTCGATAAATTCATTGGCTACAACAGGTTGGATTGTTCAAAAATTTGGTGGTACAAGTGTAGGTAAATTTCCTGAAGAAATTTGTAATGATATTATAAGAACGTATACTGATGATCACAGCGTTGCGGTTGTTTGTAGTGCCAGGTCGACACACACAAAATCTGAAGGTACTACAACCAGATTACTATTAGCGTCAGAATTGGCTACTGATGATCAAGAAGAGGAATATATCAGAATTCTAAAATTGATTGAAGATGATCATATTTCAAACGCAAGAGAAAAAATTAGAAATCCGAAGTTGCAAGAACAGTTAATTAAAGATACAATTAGTGAAATTAATGACGTCAAAAAATTATTGAATGCATGTTGTGTTATTGGTGAAATTTCAAACAGATCATTGGATTCAATTCTGTCCTGTGGTGAAAAATTGTCTTGTTTATTCATGGCAGCATTATTAAAAGATAATGGAGTTAATTCAAGCTATATTAATTTGGCGAATATTGTTAGTAAAATTGAACAACATCATTCAAATTTTCAACTAGATCCATCATTAACTTCTTTAGATCCAATTTTCTATAAATATTTATCAGAAGAAATTGCCAATGAAATTTATAAATTACCAAAAAATAGTGTTCCTGTTTTGACAGGATTCTTTGGTTCAGTTCCAGGTGGTTTATTGAATTCCGTTGGTAGAGGTTATACAGATCTATGTGCCGCAGTTTGTGCCGTCGGTCTAAATGCTGATGAACTGCAAATATGGAAAGAAGTGGACGGTATCTTTACTGCAGATCCAAGAAAAGTTAAAACTGCTAGATTATTAAAATCTGTCACACCCGATGAAGCTGCAGAATTAACTTATTACGGTTCAGAAGTTATTCATCCATTTACTATGGAACAGGTTATAAATGCTAGAATTCCAATCAGAATTAAAAATGTTTGTAATCCAAAAGGTGATGGTACAATCATTTATCCCGACAATATTGGTAAAAAAGGTGAAAAAACACCACCACATCCACCTGTTAGTTTAGAAAGACTTCCAAGCACATTTTTCAGCAATCAATCATCAAAAATTCCAACTGCTGTTACCGCTAAAAGCGATATTGCAGTTGTTAATATTCATTCAAATAAGAAAACTTTATCCCACGGATTTTTAGCTAGCGTTTTCGGCATTTTAGATAAGCATAGAATGGTTGTCGACTTAATTTCTACAAGTGAAGTTCATGTTTCGATGGCACTAAGTTACACTAAAGAACGTAGAAGACAATTTGTAAATGTTATAGAAGATTTAAAAAAATGGGGAAATGTTGATGTTACAAAAGATTTAAGTATTGTTTCATTAGTTGGCATTCATATGAAACAACTAATTGGCATTGCTGGTGCAATGTTCAAAGTTCTGGCCGATGAAAAAATTAATATTGAAATGATTTCACAAGGTGCAAACGAAATCAACATCTCTTGTGTTATTGATAAGGAGAATGTTATTAAAGCCTTAAACTCACTGCATGACAATTTATTACTAAGGCCATTTACTGGTACTGGATCTGCAATTGATAGTAGAATTGCAGAGCTAAAATTATCAGGATCAATTAATTAAAAAAGTTATTTTAGTTAATTTTTCGTTTAACTTTTATCATTATATTGGTGTATGTTTGATTTAATTGCGTTTCTATACTTCTATCTATTCATGTTTATATTTAACTTTTCAAGAAAAGGGTTTTTCTTCCTTTATAATACTTTTATTTCAATATCTTAACTAGGATACTAAGTGCTATATTTTTTTATCAAACAGAAAACGAATAAATTAATTATAAATAAATTATAAATCAATTATAAACAATCATAAATAAATTAATAAAATTCCAAATAAAAACTTAAAAAACAAAGATTTGATCACCAGCTTTGGAAACCGGTCTCGCCTTTTGAAATCCTAATTCATTTGCGGCTTTCTTTAAAGAGGAAACCATTGCTGGTGGGCCACAAAGTAACAGCTGAATATCATGTTTTGGAACTGGGAATTTTTCGGTTATGACATCTTTATTGATAAAACCAACACCTTGATTCCAATCTGCTGGTGGACTATTTAAATAGTGAATAACGTTAATATTTGGATTTTCTTCACATAATTGATCTAATTCAGCCTTTAATAAAATATCGTTTTCTGTAACACTACCGTATAATAGATTAACCTTTGTTTTATCATCTGGATTACTACAAATTGCTTTAATTATTTGATACATTGGAGTAATACCAGTACCACCGGCAACCATACAAAATTCGGAAACCATGTTTGGTTCATAAATGAAAAAACCTTTTGGACCTCTAACTTTGATTGATTCACCTAACTTTAAATTGTCAATATATTTGGAAATATTACCCTTTTCATAAACCTTAATTAACAAATCGAAATATCCCTTAGAATCTAAGTCCAATGATGTTGGCGTATACGATCTAACAATTTCTTTATCATTAATTTCGGCTGAAATTTGAATATGTTGACCGATTGGTAAACCTAAAACATCAGTTGGTTTTGGCAAACCGAATCTGAAAATTGCTGAATTTGGTGATAAAACAACTTTTTGGATCAATGGGAACTCTTGATAGCTATCCTTCTTTAGAACTTTTCTTTCAGAATTCGAATTTATAAAATAATAACCAATAACGGCGGCAGCAAGAACTGTAGCCCCAGCAAAATACAAGGACGAATCTGACATTTAAATTAGTTTAATATATTGTGATTATGAGTTGTGAATTTATTGACACCGTCGTTTTAATTCGAACAAAGAGTAGGGATTATAAACAATTTAAATGAAAATGAGTTGAAAAATAGTGTAAGAAAAAAGTTTCCAGATCAGGAGAAAAAACACGAGTTTATTTCACTGACTGAATTATTTTTAATTTTTAATTTGTTGGGGCTTCTTTATCTTAATTAACTTGGATAAATAGATAATTTATCCGTTAGGTAATGAATCAAAACAATCCAATTTAATACCAATCTGATCTGTAATGATAATACATTAAAATAAATTTATTTAAGTCGGATTTAATCATATTTAATAATCCAACGAATTAATTTAATAAACAGATATCTGCCAAAACAACATCGTGTAGACAGTACTTTTATCGGCCGAGCACGTGACATATTTATTGGAAGGGGAGGCAATCAGTGGTGTACCAATTTAAGAGGTAAAAGGCTTGCACGATGGTTCATTACAAGAGTTGTACTCTTTTGACACCATAAGAATTCAACTTGACGGCATTCAAGACTTCACACAACCATAAAGTTATCATATTCCACCACTTCTACATTTAAACCAAGGTACTCACCTTATTTGCTTGTGCTTGGATATCCACTATATTTTATCGGACTTCTCAGTCTTCGCAAATTGTGCTTTTTGATCAACTATTAAGTCGTTTTCTGCTCGGCAATTTGTTCAACTGTTCATCGACAGCCATACCGGTTATTGATTTATATGGGATCTATTTATACTCTTTATTATTCAACAAATTAATTTCTCATAATTTTTATCAATTAATCATTCACAATAGGTTGTAATTGACTTATTTATAAAATTTATTAATCTTTTACTCAAATTGTATCCCATTTCAATATTTTCTTTAATAAAAAGTAGTTGATTTACTTCATCTTTGCATTATCGTTATTTTTATTATTATCAATCAATTCTCATATTGGCATCTTTTTCTTTCACAAAAACTATACACTCTATAAATTTCTATATACTTCAAATAAAAAGTTCTTTCTAAAAAATGGCCCCAAATGATACAAGTTCTTCAAATAAAACCAACCCAAATGTTTCAAAACTGAAATTACTTTCTTCAAAGTTCTCATTTTCAAAACACACACTGCAGAATAAACCAGTGCGTAGTAATCTATCATCTTCTCTGAGAAAACAGCAGCTGGTTCATCAAACTTCAAATTCTTCAACTTCCTCTCCCTTGAGCTCACTTTCAGTTTCAAATTCAAACACAAGTTCAAATGTAAACTCAAAACTGAAACCAAACTCAAATAAGTCTCCGAAATACTCCCCTTTAGATAAACCAACTCTTCATGTTGTCACTAATAAAATCAGACTTGATTCAAATGATACTGTTACTTTACCAAGTCCTATGATTAGCATAATCGAAGAAGATTTACAGTCTAAAACAAAAAGCTCAATCTCAAGTTCAAATTCCAATTCAAATTTAAGCTCCAAATCTGATTGTAAAAATGATCAGTATTCAAATTCAAACTCAAATTTGAGCTCTAAATGCGATTCTAGGAACGATCAGTATTCAAACTCAAAATCCATTTTGGCAACTCCAAGTACCTTATTAAGTAATACATTTAAAGGCGATGATATTCCATTGATATCGGATTATAATCCGATTGTTGATGCTTTGGATTCAGATTCAGATTCAGATTCAGATAACGAATCAACCATCGAGAAAGAAAAGAAATTAAAACGGGAGGAAGATCTAAAAGATTATTGTCCCGGTGGGTACCATCCAACTTTCATTGGTGAAAGATATGGTACTGAAAATCAATATTTAATTAATAGAAAACTAGGTTGGGGACATTTTTCCACCGTTTGGCTAGCTTGGGATTCAAAAAATTCAAGGCATGTGGCTATCAAAATTGTTAGATCTTCAGCAAATTATAAAGAGGCTGCGTTAGATGAAATTAAAATCTTAGAAAAAGTTATGAGTACGGACGATGATCACCCTGGTAAAAAACATGTCGTTCAATTATTCGATCATTTTATACATAAAGGCCCAAATGGTGATCATGTTTGTATGGTTTTTGAAGTCTTAGGTGAAAATATGTTAAGTTTAACCGTTAGGTATAAAGAGTTTCAGAAATTTAAAACAAAGCAACTTGAAAAATCAAATAAATATTCGGCAACAAATTCCGTTACTAATAGTAATGAGAACTTAAGTAATAATGCTAATAACAATAGTGATAGTGATTTTGATTATGATGATAACCAAAATATCTCTGATAGCTTAGAACTCCATCTATCAAATTTAAATGATTTAACAATTTTAAAAGAAAGTTATGGCGGATTACCAATTACTTTGGTTAGACAAATTTCGAAACAGATTTTGTTTGCATTGGATTATTTACATAATGAATGTGGTATTATTCATACGGATTTAAAACCTGAAAATGTTTTAGTTGAAATTCATGATGTTGAAAAATTAGTTCAATTATTAGAATTAGAACGTAAGAATAAAAAAATGATAAAACTAATGGAAAAAAGGCAAAATGAACATTCAGCATTTCGTTTTGCTAATGAATTTTTAAACAAACCAAAACAACCGAGCCTTTCAAGAAAACATTCAATTCCAATTAGAGCTTCAAAACCCTTGACATCTCCAATAGAAAATAATTCTTCCGTTGATAATTTTTTTAGATCTTTTTCCTTCTCACAGAAAAGGACCCCTTCTTTTTCTTCATCTTCATTTCATAATGGTTCAGGAATTAATTTCGAATCATCGTTAGGCAAATCAGTCGATAGAAATAATTCTTTTGCTAATAATAAATTATCAACAACACCATCTCAATTGAGATATAATGTGCAAAAAGATGAAAAACAATTATTAGTCGATGTTATAGATGAGGATGATAATGAGGATGATGAAGAATTTGTCGATGCTAAAGATATAATTTCATCTCCTGCTCCACCGCCACAAACACCACTATCAACTCCACAATTAACCAATAATTCAACCTTTAATATGAACACAGTTCCATTTCCAACTCCAAAATCTAATCCTTCAAATTCAGTACCAGCATTAGGACTTAATAATTCAGCTTCGAAATCAAATAATGGTCACAGTCGAAGTCAAAGTACAATCTCAGGTCAAGACTCAAGCAGACGGGAATCAAATTTTTCTTCAGCGTCATATCAATCGATTTTAAACGAATTTGATTCAATTATAAGTGTTAAAATTGCAGATTTAGGCAATGCTTGTTGGTATAATAAACATTATACATCGGATATTGAAACTCGTCAATATAGAGCTCCCGAAGTTATACTTGGAGGTGATTGGGGTTGTTCAACAGATTTGTGGTCATTTGCATGCCTGATTTTTGAATTACTTACCGGTGATTATTTATTTGATCCAAAATCTTCTAATTCTTATTCTAAAAATGATGATCATTTGGCTCAAATTGTTGAACTGCTACAAGACTGGCCATCCAAAGATTATTTACGTAAATGTAAATATTCAAGAGAATTTTTTGATAAATCATTGCAAAATTTTAAAAATATTGGAAAATTGAAAATTTGGACAATGTTTGACGTATTGAAAGAGGAGTATATGATTGATGAAAAATCCGCTAAATTGGTCTCGAACTTTCTATTATCAATGCTTGAATTTGAACCGCGTAGAAGAGTTGATGCCGGTTCAATGTCAAATCACCCTTGGATTGTTGATGTTTTAAGTGATGAAAATTTAGATAGAAAATTCGGTTTGAGAGGTCAAGATATTAAAGGGTATACTTCTGAATTTCACGGTGATAATAGAGAATATGATGAGTGAATTAATTAAAAATTTTGCTTTCTAATTTTGTCCTTTTGATTTGTAGTCTATTATTATTAGTCAAAATATAATTTATGTACAAATAAAAATAGATTAATATGCCTATTTGGGTAGCATATGCGATAATTTCTTTGACTAATTTTTAAAACGTTGTGAAAAATTTACCGAGAAGTGAGAACCTTTTTGCTTCACACCAGTACAATTCTAATTAATTATTATTTAATTACTTCATATTGTTATTAGAAACAAGCTAACACCAAAGGCTATACAAACGATAATAAAATGGCCTGCTTTTAATAAATGCCTTTTCTTCTGCAATTTCTTGTCTCATTATATCTAAATCTTCAACTCTTCTTCCAGTATCAAGATCAATATCTTTTGATCTAAGCCAAAGTGTAATTTTAAATTTTTTCATGATTAAAAATATTACGAATTGAAGAATCATAACCGGTAAATTTAGATACTCTGAAAAAAAAGCTTCAGCATTTGGCTTTTCACCAATTGGGAATATTGCAATCCACATTTCTGCTGCTAAAATTGAGAAGTTTAGTATAATACCATAAATTGAACCCCAAATTCCAAATAGCGAAGTAAATGATAATTCATCTAGATTTCTATCCTGGACTTTCATAGCCCTTCTAAATTTAAGATGACATAGACAAATGAACATCCAATTAACAATTGCTGAAAGTCCCGAAAGTGCCATCAACCAATTGAAAACTTCATCTTGTTTCGAAGAAGCAGCTAAGAAACAAAGTAAACCAAAAATCAATGCCGCTGCAATACCGAAAATTGGTCTACCCTCTCTATCAATATAACCTAAAATCTTTGGAGCGAAACCTTGGTCTGCCATACTTGCCAAAGTTCTTGATGAACTATAAACTGTTGAATTTGCAACAGATAAAACTGAAATCAAAATCACAACATTCATTAGACTAGGCAAACCACTGATACCTGCATTTTTAATAGCAATAACAAATGGAGAAGCAGCTGCATCAACCCCAGAGTTACCCATTAATCTAGGATCATTATATGGAACTAGTAAACCAACCATTGTTAAAGCAACAATATAAAATAAAGTAATTCTCCAAAAAACCTGTTTAGTTGCACTCGGAATACTTTTACGAGGATTAGCAGCTTCAGCAGCTGTTAAACCAACCAATTCTGTACCCGAGAAAGCATAAGCAGCTGTAACAAAAATATTACAGAAACCTTTAAATCCATTATGAAAAGCACCTGGATCACCCCAAAATTTTCCTCCAATATAGCCACCTTTTGGACCACCACCACAATTTAAAACAATGCCTAATATGACGAAGCCAATGATTGCAATGACTTTAATACCAGAAAAAAAAGATTCCGCTTCGCCATAAATACGAACACCAAAGATATTTAATAAAACAATGATAACATAAAAAATGACCACCCAAGCAGCAGAATTAATTTGATCGTTCCAGTACCTAATCGTTATTGCTGCTGCAACTAATTCTAAAGGAAAACCGACCATGACTAGCATGACATGATTCCAAGAATTTAAAAATCCCCAAACTGGACCAACAAAACGTGAATTTAAATATAAATATGAACCAGCAACCGGAAACGCAACAACCAGCTCACCCAAAGCTTGAGTAACACAAAATATCATAGAACCAATAACTGCATAACAAATAAGTAAAGAAGCTGGACCACCTTTTGCTAGTGATGAGCCCGAACCAACAAACAAACCTGTACCAATGGCAATACCAATTGCAATCATTTGAATATGGCGCTTTTTTAGATTACGCTGTAATCCACTATTTGCAGATAAAATATTTGCTTTTTGTTCTGCTGAAAGGTTTGGATCAAGCTCCGGTAACTCGGCTCTTTTAAAACCATCTTTAAAATTTTGCCAGGAACCAACTTTTGGTTTTTCTTGATTCACATATTCATAAGTAGTAGTTTCAAGATTACTTGAATTTTTTTGTGAAGAATGATCACTTTCTATATACCCAAGATCCATGTTTTGTGTTCAATAGTAGAATATAGAACAACCAATTGAGCTTATTCATCTATTATTTAAAATATGGATACCAACCTATATTTAAATGAAAAACTGAGGATCTGGAGAAATATCCACAATTTTAAATATCATATTGAGTTAAATGGTGGTGCAGCAGACGACAATAATAAATATATAGCAGATTAGTAAAAAAATCAATATTTTTACTTAAAAGTTTCGACATCTATATTCACTTTTGAAGGTGCTTTAAAACATCATGGCAGATAAAAGGCATTGAGGGAGCCACAAAAATTTAAAGCAAAGAAGACATGCCGTGAATGGTATTGCAACTTTTGGAAATGGAACATTTACACTGGTTTCGATGCCGGATGATTAGGTGAAATAGGTTTTCACGAACAACTTTTTGATAGCTTCAGCCGATATTTTTGCTATAAAAATTATATATCAAGTTATATCATCACGATTCACCCCATAGTTTGGTAATGACTAGATTTTATTAGCAATCGGTCATTGTGATTCACCTTTACAGCATGTTTAGTAGTGACTAGGTACCATTCATGATTTTATCATGTATTTAACCTTCTTTATGCTAAATGGATACATGAAAATAGATAATAGGCAATGGAAATTGCATAACATGAATGCCCAGCAATTATAACAATGCCGAAAATAATTGCCTTTGTTAACTATACATGATTATGCCAAAATGCAGGGCCTTATACGGCTGTTGGCATTTGTCTCTGTTTCTATCGATTTGCACATAATCTGCCACATTTACTTGCCATAATTGGTTCATTTCACGTGAATCATTTTGAAATTCCTTATTCTTTTTGACCATAAAAATTAATTATACACTGTAAATATTTAGACGCTGGGAAAATGTGAATGGATAGCTGTATTTAAAAATAAAAAACCTATTGTTTGATAAATATTGTAAAATAGTTGGGGAGAAAACAATATTGTAATTTTGGCAAAATTAGAACATATAAAAATTTCTATAGAAGGTTACAATGGGTTGGGTACAACACAGAAATATAGCGATATAGGCGCTTTTAGATATTTTTTGATTATGATTCATTCTAGACCTTACACCAACACGAGAAGTCTATTTTTGAAAAATTTACTATACTTATCGAAATAATTGAAATCAGTCTGATTAATAGAGATCATATATTTACATTGCAAAAACAGTGGATGATAGAATGAATAAATAAATATATTTGTAAAAATGGATAAATTGTGAGAAGTTATATAAATAAAGTTAAAAATAAATATTTTTTGGAATTAAACGAGTAAAAAATAATTAATTACCCTTGAAACCAAACAAATCTAAACTATTTTTTGGTGAGTTAACTAAATCTCTCAATTTTAAGACTTCTTCCTTACCGTAAACAGTTCTGTTCTTTGCTTGAGAAGATGCTTGAATATGTGGCTTAACGTATTTGTATAACCAATCTGCTAAGTCATCTGGAACAATACCTAAATCTTTATAAGTTAGAGCAGCTGGGTCAATAACTTGGTGTAAAGTTGATCTTCTGTAAGTATCATAACTGAATGATTCCATTGATGGATTTAATTTTTCATTTAGGAAACACCAGATTTTAACAACGGCTTCTGGGGCTGGCATATAATAACCTGAGGCAACAGGGAAGAAACCATATTGATCAATATGGGTCATATATTTAAACATTTCTCTTAATTCTTTTTTAGAATATCTTTCAGTACCGAAAAGTTCGTAAGTTTTACCAATCGTTGAATCATCATAAACCATTTTTTCAAGAGCTTGAGCAACTTGTTCAACATGAGTAGGGTAAATTTCTTGTCTATAAATAATATTACCACCGAAAACTTTTAATGGAAGTAATTCATTTAAGAATGGAGAATTTCTACCGTACATTGGAGCTGGACGAACGATGGTAGCATCAGGATAATGGCCTTTAACAACTTCTTCAGCAATACCTTTTGTTGCAAAAAATTCTGACGGAGAGTTTGGATTAGCATTATAAGATGAAACTTGAATAAATCTATCAACGCCATAATCTTTTGCAATTTTGGCAATTCTATTTGAACCTTCAATGTTTGCGTCAGCCATTGAAAAATTTTTAGTGTTTATATCTGAACCTAATAGATTGATTACAACATCAGAATGGGCGACTGATTCTTCAATTGATTTTAAATTTCTGATATCAAATTCATGGAAGTTGATAACACCTAAATCACCGGTAACCTTTAAATGTCTCTTGGATCTACCATTTCTAAATGGAGCAATTGTTAAAGTACCATGTTTGCCTAATTTTGAAACCAAAATTTTACCAAGGAATCCGGTACCACCAAAAACTGAAACTTGATATCCAGTTCTTGAATGTCTACCACCTAAACCATGTGCAATCTTGGTTTTACCGGTTTTGGTGATGTTAATATCACTTTCTAATGGAAATCTGTAAACATTTCTGTTTTGTTGTAGTTGAGGCACTGCTGATTTTGCGGATGCAGCAAATCTAAACGTAGCTAATGGTGTTTTGTTGATAGCAGACAACATTTGTTTGTGTATTCTTGTTGTTGTTGTTGTGTACGTATTATGAAAAGGTTCAACTTGACTATTCAAATTCGCTTTCTTCAATTGGAGCAAAAAAGTGTTTCTTAAAAATTTCCCCTCTTTCAAATTTCTAACAGAAAAAAAATCATAGGCATCCGTACACCAATATTTCGAATTGAATGCTAACTTCGTTGATTCTGAATTGATTTGTTAGACAATTGGTGTGTCTTGTCTAATAACACCAGTTTTCCAAGTGCTAGAGGTTATCAGCAATACTCGAGTAACCTCTACTAACACTTTTTAATACAGATTTTCTGAATTACTAACTACGGTTGGTTTACGAGGCCATTTTAACATGAAAAATGTGAAAACTATTTAACATATAAGGCTGTGTAATCCGATATCTCAGATCGTTTTTATACCGTTATTTTATGTCAACGTCAGCAATATATTTGTTAATTTGTACCTACAACTTAGGTTAATCATTTACATTAATATCAGTGCTGTAACTAGCTTGATTTTTGAATATGTCTATTCTGTCTACGATATCTATACTATTATCTGTGTTACTCATAACAACAGATACTGTTTATCAGCCCATCCAGGCAGCCACTGGCTTCTCCATTCTAGGTTTCCATACAACAACATATCTTATTCCTAAAGTGGGAAATGCATTTATCAAACGTGGTTTATTTGGTAAAGATCTTTCAAAGATTGGTAAGCCTGTTTTACCTGAAACCATGGGTATAATACCTGCAATTACATATCTGTTTATGATGTTTTTTTTCATTCCATTCATGTTTTTAAAATATGGCTCAACCATGGGCTCAAACTTATTTCCACATACACAGCTATCGTCATTTCTAGGTGCGATGCTATGCTTAGAGTCAATGATCTTACTAGGTCTAATGGATGATCTTTTCGATATAAGATGGAGACATAAGTTTTTTTTACCCGCAATTGCATCAATTCCATTATTAATCGTGTATTATGTCGATTTTGGCATTACATCCATTTTGATCCCAAATTTTGTTAAAAATATTTTACGATTATCTTTGAATTCAATAGATTTGGGTTATTTTTACTATTTTTATATGGCTTCTGTGGCAATTTTTTGTCCGAATTCCGTTAATATTCTAGCTGGTGTCAACGGTTTGGAAGTTGGTCAAACTGTTATTATTTCGTTATTATTATTATTGAATGATCTGTGGTATTTATTTTTGGGTGATATCGATACTCCTGCTTATAATATCCATTTATTTTCGATGTGTTTAATGATACCATTTTTAGGCATATCATTAGGTTTATTGAAATTTAATTGGTTTCCTGCAAAAGTTTTCGTCGGTGATACTTGGTGTTATTTTTCGGGTATGGTCTTTGCAGTTGTTGGTATTTCGGGCCACTTTGCTAAAACTTTGATGTTGTTCTTTTTACCTCAAATCTTTAATTTTATTTATTCATCACCTCAATTATTCGGTATTGTTCCTTGTCCTAGACATCGACTACCAAAATTCAACGAAAGTGACGGATTATTATACAATTCATTCACCGAATACGATGACAAAGAGAAAAGACTTAATAAAAAATTAATTCCAGTTTTTAATTATTTAGAAAAAATCAAATTGATAAGGTTGGTTAGAAATGAGAAAAATGAAATAGTTAAATCATCAAATTTAACCTTGATTAATCTTGTTATAATTTGGTTTGGACCAAAGAATGAAGGTGATTTATGTTCACTGATAATGACTTTACAGTTTATTATTGGCTTCACCATGTTAATATTAAGGCACACATTAGCACCGATGCTTTTTGGTTTTGATAATTCATGGAATATGCTAAATAGATTCTACTAATTATTTTTTATAAATTAAATTAAATTAAACTAAAACGTTAATGACTGAAAATCTATAAATCGTTCTCACTAAGGAATTCATCTCTTTCAGCTAGAAGATCATCCGCAATATTCTGAATTTCTTTGTTTTTAATGACACTTCTACATGCGTAGAATTCATCCATTCTTCTTCGATGTAATCTTTCATATTCAAAGGTTTGAATTAACATTTCGAATTTATCAATATCTTTGACAACAGTAGCTTCTAAGTTTCTTTGATCTTCATAATCTAACCATAAATCGATTAATTCTTTACTAAAAAGTTCATTATACGGCTTAATAAGTTCACCTAAATATAAAATTGTCTTATACTCTCTTTTATTTTTCTCAATTTTATCAATTTTCTTATCATGGGGGACAATATCACCAACTAAGCTTTCTGCAATATCATGAACTAATGCAATTTTTACACATTTATTCAAATCAGGTTTTGTACTCCAAGATTCTGTGTTTAACGACATGGCTATTATTGACATTCTGTACATATGATCTGCAATAGATTCTGGTTTAGGAATACCCATGTTTATCCAACCGGTTCGTTCTTGCTGTTTTAATAATGAAACAATTTGGTAAAATACATTGATGTTATTATAATTATTTTTAACTTTTTTGGTTAATAGTTGCTCAATTTCTTTTGGAACAGCACTTTTTGGGTCCCATTCTGTTTTAACATCTCTGGACATAATTACTAAGTTTCTATTGAATAATTTACCAAACCCTGTTCTAACAAAAGAGTAAAGGTTAAGCATCAATTATAGAAAGAAAAAAAAAAAAAATTCAAAATTTTGAAAAGTAAACAAACTAGGAAGGTTAATATAGCGCAGCAATACCCCTACGAAAAATTATTTCAAATAATCGTTGATTTTGAAACCAATAATGAATTGTTTTTTTTTTCTAGAGATACAATTGTTTACATTGAGATTCACTCGCAAATTAACTAGATAATGATCATTATTACGGTCAGTAGTGCTCATCGCATTACTTATCTCTCTTGAAGATAAATAAAAACTTTTTACATCTCTAATAAAAGGGTAAATAATATAGAGCAAAATATATTACAACCGAAACGGTAATTACTTAGACGTACTTAACGTAAAAAACTTTATTAAAATAATTTTGAATTTAAAGAATTATCTTTTCTACATTAAACTTAAGCAACTAATTCAACGACACCACCAACGGCTCTGATTTTTTCTTCAGCCAACTTAGAAACGTATCTAGCTTTAACAATGACAGGAACTTCTGGAAGTCTACCTTTACCTAAGACCTTACCGTAACCGCCAGCTAAAGTATCAATAACAATAGCAGCATCTTTGTTTGAAGAAGCAATCTTTTCGTCTTTGTTTTCAACTAAAGACCATAATTTGTCTAAGTTGATAACTGGTTTCCAGAAATGGTTCTTTTGCTTGTGGAAATATCTCATACCAACTTTACCGAAGTAACCTGGATGGTATTTATCCAAATTGGTTCTGTGATGATGTTGACCACCGGCCATACCTCTACCACCTGGATGCTTTCTGTGCTTACCAACACGACCGTTACCAGCTAAATTAAAATTAGGAAGATAAAATTATGTTAGTATTCAAGTTCTTTTTCAAAAAAATTAAATTTGTTTGAATTATTGATATTTCCAGGATTAAACGAATTGAAAGTAGATAAATCAGTAAATATAACACTGTACTAGTAAATATGGAGTTATTGAGGACACCGAACATTGAAAATATATTACTAATTTATTATGATTTTAAGGAACTGATCGCTCTCTAATTATTTCGGTATAAATCTGTCTGTTGACCAAAATTTTTTATCCAATATATAAGGATCATTTGAATTTTATGAAATAATATCTATTAGAATTCAAGTCTGTCAATTCTCTTCAATTAAGAAGGTTTCTTTCATTTTCATTTGTTAGATTATCAACTTGAAATTTAAAACAAAATAATTCATTTAATCCGTAATTTGTCATTAATTGTGTTAATAAAGAGGACATACCTGAAACGTGACCTCTGTGCTTTCTAGTTTTGGTTAATCTGGTTGGCATTTTGATTGATTAATATGCTATAGATAAAGTTAAGTAAACGAAAGTTTTAAAAGAGTATGAAGTAAAGTGTAAGTTAGAATGAATTTTTTTCTCAAAAGTGAAAATTGCGAGTACCTCACAGTGAGTCCTCTGCCTCTCTTCCACAGCGAAGAGCGAAAAAAAATAAGTGACTGTTTTTTCGCTCTGCCTCCCAAAATAAAGATGTTGGAAAAAAAAAAATAAAAAATTATAAACCCTCAAAAAGCCCCCTTTGCAAACACGTGATGAGTTTGGAGAAAATTATTTGTGATGTCGGAGTTTCTTCAAATCGCGGAGTTATTCAAATTTAGTATTTAATATTTTTTTATTTTACATAAATCATTAGTCTATCCTGTTTTCAATTCCCCAAACTTCACCATACGTGTTTTTACCCTTCGTTTCAGGCACAAAATTTTGGACGAATAATCCAAACGCAAAACAAACAACTGCAAATATTAAGTAAACATAGCCACCAATAATTGTGTTCAGAATTGGGAACATAGATCCAATAATGAAAACACTAACCCAGTTACAATCTGTTGCCCAACTTTGTGCAATATCTTTAACTTCAACCTGTGAAACTTCACTAACAATTAAAAATGGAATTGGTCCACATCCAATGGCAAATGACCCCACATAAATAAAAATACTTACAATTGTCAGGACTGAACTGCTTAATAGTATACCAGCACTCAATCCAATACATGCAAATCCCATAATTAAAACTGAGGTTAATAACATTGGTTTACGTCCTAATTTATCTAAAAATAATGATGCAATAAATGTAATCATCATGTTCCCAATGCTGATGAAACAATTAATCATAATTGAAAAATCAGGGAATAATCCATTTAAAATTTTAACACCATAAAATATAACACTATTAATACCTGCAAATTGCTGTCCAATCATAGAGAAAGTTGCGACCACTCTTGAATTTCTGTAATTATTATCTGTTAAGTATTTCCAAAAATTTAAGTTCTTCAAACCAGGATTTGTTTCAACTAATAAGAGATGTAATCTTTTCTCTTCTTTCCAAATATCAATTTCATGCTTTGCACCTTCTGAATCACCATTTCTTAAGTCTAATAAAACTGCGAATCCACTTTCCTCCTTGGAGTTATTCAAGATTAACCACTTAGGTGATTCTTGCATTAATAGGACAATAGAAATCATTGTAATTCCACCTAAAACCCAACCAACTGTTAAGATTTTTCTCCAATTATCTGCATTAGACCAATTAATAGCAAACAATTGTGCAGCAAGAATGCCCATATTAACACTAACTTGTGTCATACTACCTAATAGCCCTCTTAAGTTAACCGGTGAAATTTGATTCACATACAAGGGAACAAAAACAATCGCAAATCCACCACCAATACCACTAACAAATCTCCCAACCAACATTTCATAGTAGGTTTTAGCTTGGGATTCAATAAATGATCCAATCATATAAAAAACGCATGTGACTATAAAACTAATACGCAACCCATACGTTATACTGATATTACTAGCGATTGTAGACGAAATCAAGCCACCTATTGAAAAAATTGAAGTGATTAATCCAACCTGAGATTCATTTAAGGAAAGTGAAAGTTTGATTATACTTTCTGGAGCGTTAAGTTCTGACATATGATAACCATACTGTACTGACGATAAGCATGCAATGGTAACGGAAGCAATTAGTTGTTTAGACCACGAAGAAGGTGTGGACTGAATTGGAAGAAGTGGCGACAAAAATGATTCATTTAACTGAACTACCATCTTGTTGGGATTCAAATATTGTCTTGATAATAGTGTTTATCAACAAAAAAGCTTGGTATCTTACGCGAGGCAATATGCCTTTTATAGTATGCGCACTTTAATGATTTGAAAAATTGTCCCCTTGAACAGTTTATCATTGACTCAATTTTATACATACTTCACGGTATATTGTACAACATAAATACAAAATGGATATAATAGATCCAGCACAGTTAGATTCATCAACTCTTAATTCGCAAACAAGCGAAAAGCAGTTGGATCTTGTGATGCAAGACTTCAAAGACTTAACGGATTCGAGTTTTAATGATCGTTTAGGACTCCCTCCCCAAGTTCGTGTTGCCTTATTCACGTTAGCAGGTTCTATCATTGGTGGTATGGGTGGTATGATTCATGGATGGACCGAAGCGTCATTAAGATACCTTGCATCAAATTCTCACCGCTTACCAACAAATTATAATGGATGGTTTTTTTACCATAAACGTAAAACATATTATTGTACCAAGGGAGCCATGAGTTTGGCAATGCGCACAGGTTGTAAAGTTGGTGGCTTTGTTGGATGTATGTTTGCTATAGAGGCAGGGTTAGATCGTGCTAGAGGTATGATCGATTTTGGTAATACCATGATGGCTGTCTGTTTACCTGGTTTTGCTTATGCTTGGTGGAATAATATGACCAAAGTCCAAGCTAAGGATTTTATTAGCAAAGGTGGCAGGATTGGCTTAGTGTTTGGATTGGCACAAGATGGCTTGAATTTTGTTAGAGGCGCTGATGTCTGGTATTTAAGGGATTTTTTGGGCATTAAACCAATGAAATTAAGTGATAGATTAAGGAAGTACGTGGGTGATAAACCTGTTAATAAAAAAAATTAATTAAGTGAAACTGTGTATATATTAGAACATTTATAAATTAGGAATTATTGTTCATCTTCCTCATCCTCGTCATCCAAGTTAGGAACTGGATAATTTAAAATAACTGCAATACCAGTTAACTGGTTCAATTGCTCACCAGAGTCATGTAAACTAGAAAATATAGAAACTTCTCCACCATCTTCTTTAACTTTTTCTGTTAATTTAATATAATGCTTTCTCTTTTGAATATTATCACTTTTGAATAAACTATCAGTTATCATTAAAACCTTAACCGCACCACTCATATCAATGGCTTTCTCAACCTCAACATCACCGTACCAAGATTTACCTTCATCATCATTTAACAATTTACTAAATTCATCAAATAATGCAACATTACGTTGCACCTTAGTATCCGCCAATTGTTTTTTTAATTCAGGTGTTTTCATAGCTTCTTCTAAACCTTGCAAATAACCGGTACTACTATGAGCAACAATAAATTTACTTTTAGCTCTGATTAAATCTTTATCGCCTTCCTTAAGCGCCTCTTCATTTATTTTATCAACAACTTGTCTACCTAAAAATCCGGGCGATACAACGATAATAGCTTTTAATTTAGCAATTTCCAAATTACGCAAGGCAGATGAAACAATCATATCCAAAAATTTGTTTAATGCTTTATCATGAGCAGAGCTATCGCCTCGTCGTTTACGAGGAATGCTTTTTTCTACCTTTGCTTTAATAACCGTCATATTATCCGTTAGAAGACAAACGTGACCAACACCTTCTTCCAAAATAATCGCACCAACTTCTGCTTTTTCATCAATAGAACATGCCTTGTTGATAATATCAAGTGCAACATCATCCCAATCCGGTTTGTTAATGGTTAGTTTTTGATGTAATTCAATTTCAGCTGTATGATAAGAACCCAATGGAACATCATCATGCTGATCAACCGTACGAGCTTTTATTCGCATCGTTGCCTCACTGGGCGTGAAATCAACAGTTTCAACTTTTAGATGCAAGGTGAGAAGCTTTCTTGTCGTGCTATTTGAATTGCTGGAAACTTTAACGTTACGAATAGTTTTAAGAACTATTTCGTCATCTTTTGCTATAAGGTTGTAAAGAGCCCACAGATCTTCTTTGTCTTCCGGAATAACTGATACAGTACCAGAAGAATCTTTTGCAAGAGATTGGTTGAGTAATTTCATTTGGTAATGATACAAGATTATATTATCTTGACGGTATGATAGAATCTATTTACTATGAGACAACTGAATAAGAAACAAAATTCATGATCGGATGAGATTCTGTTTTATTTTTCATTTTTTATTTTTTTCAAGCCCAATTGGGTTAAGCAAATGCCGATGTCATACATGAATACGTTCCTTATTAGAAGATGAAGATTAATATATTATAAGCTATATACACTGATTAACGGACTTCAGCACCAACAATAGAATTGTTCTTACAAAGTTCACCCTTCTTGTTAACAAGCTTTGCATCTGGTTTACCTTCTTCTCTGTAAACAACTTCCAAGTTTTCAGTAGTAGTAAAATGTGGTTGAACAGTTTCCCAGATTTTTTTCTTTGGATTTAAAACTTTTTCTGGGGTACCATCGTAACCTTCGAAGAAAATCTTATCACCAGCTTGAGAACCTGCTGGTGGATTGACAAATTCAATTTTACCTTCAGGATTAGCAGCACACAACACCATTGCGCTAGATTTGACACCACGCATAGTAACTGGTTTTAGGTTAGCTATAACAATAACATATCTTTGTTGCATTGCTTCGAGAGGGAAATGTTTGACTAAACCGGAACAAACAGTTCTTGGACCTTCCTCATCACCCATTTGAATGGTGGAAACATATAATGCATCTGCATTAGGATGTTTAATTGCCTTTTCAATGAAACCAACTCTTAAGTCAATCATAGATGGGTTTGGTGGAACTTGTTCAGCTTTAGCATTGGCCTCAGTTTCAGCTTTAGCTTTAGCTTTAGCAGCTTTCTTTGCTTCTTTAGCAGCCTTCGCCTTCGCCATAGCTTCAGGATCTGGCTTACCACCTTTAGCTGGAGCCTGTGCAGTAGAGGTACTAGCTTCCTTCTTGGCACTTTTATCAGTAGAAACTGGAGAAGCAGATTCTTTCTTCTTCTTTTCTTTAATTTCTCTTGGTAATTCTGTATCAAAATTAATGGATAATTTGGTTGTTGGATCAACAATAGTATTTTGGATTAAATCAATCCATCTAATAATATGTCTATATTTAGCCAAGTCTTCAACACTTGACCACTTGGAAGCCAAAGGAAAAACGGCGTTGAAAACAGTTTTATCGGCATCGGTAGGTTTATTACCAACAATGTAAGTCTTTGATTTGAGCGAGTTGTTCAAGTCAACCAAATGGGAGCTAACATCCTTACTAAGAGATGTCCATTGGGATTCTAAAGCTTGTTCTTCGATGGTAAGGGACATGGTATATATATAAGTGTATATATGAATGGTAAAATAAAAGTTCGTTATTCAATCTCAGACAGACACATATTGAAAATTCGATGAAAAAATATTGTCAAATTTCCATAACTATGTGCAGAAAAATTAAAAGAGCGCTGGCGGGTATTTGATCACGGACTGATTGTTAGGCTGTTTTATGGTACATGGCCCTGTATAATAATAGTATATTTTCAATATGACGGAACTTCTAGCTAAAGAGAAGTTTGAAAAGGAGCAACCACGAAAGAGAAGAAAGAAGCCAGAAAGAAAGGTTACACGGGCCTGCAATCATTGTCGGAGAGCACATATTACTTGTGACGATTCCCGTCCTTGTAAGCGATGTGTTAGCAAAGGACTAGGTGACACTTGTGCAGATGCCCCAAGAAAAGCAAAGAAATACTTGATTGCAGATGGAACAGAATCAAGTGATTATCCATCCCCGGATTCAGTAGTTATTAACACGACGGTAAATGCAACGACGGGAGGAATGGCAACTGGATTTGTTAAACCTGACATTAAACATACACCGGAAGAGGTTAAAACACCGGATAAACACTTTCTATCATCTGCTGCAAATTTAGAATATTCTGTGCTAGGAAATATTATTGATCAGGATGTTTTGACTGATACCAGTAGAAAGTTTTTGAGTCCGCCATTAAGTAACGCATCGGATGAATTAGAATATTTGAACTTTCAACCATTAATGGCACTACAGAAACATCAGCATCAGAAAAAACAAATACGATCCTCAGTTGAGTCACAGCACCCATCATTACCAGTGATAAATAGATATAATGGAATATATCCAGGATATGACGGCAATAGTAATATCAATGACAATATGAATGGCAATCATAGCAATAGTAATCAAAATCTTAATCACACTCAGAGTAATAATCATATTGATTACACAACACTTAAATTTGACGAGAAACCCAAGGAAAAATTACGTAAGATTCAATATAGTGATCTATACCCAGTAGCACCACATTGTGATACAAATACAAATCAATATTTTATTGGGTCTATGGCCACAATTGATGGTATCAAAACTTACACTTTTCCAGATATTGTCAAACAAATATCCAGTTTCAAGAATGAACATCCAGCAGAATTTAGAGAGCGCAATAAGAAATCTGCCATTTCATTTAGTATTGGAGTATTGGATGATGTGCCGAGTGAGTTACTGGATTCAACTTTACGAAAAGATAGTCAACGTGAATCACCTCGAGATGAAGAATCTAGTAATAATAGCAGTAATACCAATACTACTACTACTACTACTAATAATAATAATAATAATAATAATAATAATAATAATAATAATAATAATGCGTTGGTTGGTATTGGTGGTAATAAATGTGGGTTACTATTTCATGAACCAAGTGAAATTTATGGTAAAGTGAAAGCACCTTTTCCTTACGTTAAACCATACCATGAATTAAACATATATTTAAAAAACAGATTTGATAAAAATGATTTGTTGCAAATGTCAAGATCAATGGCAGAATACAGACCATCTTTTATTGCTGGTATGATTAAATTAAAAGAAGATGATTTAATTTTTGCAGAACAATGCTTTCAAAGAACTTTACTTGAATATGATGGTTATATTGGGATCAATGGGACTCCGACATTAGTTTGGAGACGTACGTCTCAGATCGCATATGTTGGAGATGAATTTTGTGTTTTAACTGGTTGGTCAAAAGATGAATTATTAGGTAAAAGCACATTTGCAGTTGAAATTATGGATGATAAGAGTTGTGTTGAATATTTTAAACTATTTTCAAAAATAGCATTTGGAGATTTTAGGGGCGCAACAATGACTGAATGTACGTTATTAACTCCCAAAGGTGAAAGTATACGAACAAGTAGCATTTGGACGTTAAAAAGGGATGTTTTTGGTATTCCAATGATGATAATCGCAAATTTTTTACCTATATTAACCTAGCAGTATATAAATGGTATCGTATATTATATTTGATTATATAGTTGTATTAGTAGTAATAATAATATATAAAAAAAAATAAACAATTAATTAATCAAGATTTGGCAAAAAGGAACAAAAGGAATAGAAAGGAGATTATTGAGCTAAAATACTTTTAACAAATTCAGCATAATCAACTGAGTTATCATCTGTAATCTGGATACCTTTAAGCAATTCATCAACCTCATCATCAGTCAGTTTCTCACCAATGGTAGTTAAAATATATTTAAGTTCACCAACACCAATAAAACCTGTTAAATTTTTGTCAAAGATCTGAAAAGCTTTAATGTAGTCCTCTGGCTTACCAACTGGCTTGAAACCATTTTCACGAGAAACTAAAGTCTTAAAAGTGTTGTAATCAATTTCACTGGAATTTAAAGATGATTGTAAATCTGAAATTTCTTGTAATGTTGGATTTTGGCCAACAGATCTAAGGAGATCACCAAGTTGAGAAGATGGGACTTTACCAGTGGCTTTTCTGTCAAATAAAGAAAATGCGTCTTGAAGAGTACGTTCGTCTGCTGACATTGAAACTTATAATGAATATGGGTAGTATTAAACGTAAGATAGTACACGTAAAATTGTGTAAAATGAACCAAGAAACTTTTAATGTAAACAGACCATGGACACCAATACGAGAAAATAATTTAAAACGTCGATCGACCCAAACATTGTGATTTTTTTTTTTTTTTTACCAAAAAATATTTTATTTTTTTATTTTTTTAGTTTTTCACTTTCCTGTCAGTTGAATTTGAGCTTATTTTTTCTTTCTTCTGAATCAATCGATAATATAAAGTTTTTAAATTATGTCTCAGAAAATACCTGCATGGAAGAAACTTGGACTTAAGGTGAAAAATACAGTTGACAATGATCCTCTAGCGATTGCTACTCATATCGGATCCGCAGATACAGAATTAACCGTTAAAGAAAATGGTAAGAAGAGAAAGTTAGAGTCTGAAAAGCAGAATGAAACCCCTAAATCTGCAAAAGAAATTAAAAATAAAAAAAAGAATAATAACAATGGTAGAAATCAAAAGGCTCCAAAAAGACAAAAATTACCGAAAGATCAAAGAAAACCACCTCCAGAAAAAGATCAATTACACTATCTAAAACAATTTAGTGAAGATAAAGATAATTGGAAGTTTTCCAAGCAAAAGCAAAATTGGATTATAAAGAATATTAGGGATATACCCGATGATTATGAGATTTACTTGTTTAATTATTTAAAAACGATTCAAGGTGGATCTAAGGATAGATTGATTCAAGATTTGAAAAGTGTTATTGAAGCGTGGAATAAATTAGCTGAAGAGGCAGAGAAAATACTGAAAGAAAGACTAAATGAAGATGAGCATGAAAATGAAGGTAGAAGAAGGAATAGATTAAATGAAGCTGAGAAGGAAGAAAACGAAGATAAAGATGGGAAGGATGGGACGAATAAAAAGGATGCAAGGAATGAAAAGCCAAAAAAGAAAGAGTTACTAAAAAGAGAGTCACCACCGGATTACGATTATGCTGTTCGTGCTAGAGAGATATATTCATTATTAACGGATGAAAAGCTTTTGTTGCATAGTATAGATGAAGTTGCGGGAGATAAGGAGGAAGAAGAGGAGGAAGAAGAGCAAGAAGAAGACGGAAAAACTGAAGAAGATGGAAAACCAGACCCAGAAAACAATGAAACTGGTATTAAGATTATTCATGAGGATGTAGAAGTGACAGACTATGTAGAATAAATACAAACAGAAGTATAGAAAACAATGCAATTTTTGTGATAGGGCAGTAAATGTAAATCTGTGTGGCTTTCTTTCGGGATCCCGCGATGCAAGAAAAAATTTGCTAGCATTTGACATTTGACATCCACATGACACCTCTATAATCTCTAAAGGTTATCAGTTCTTCTCTTTTTTGTTACCTTAGGTAATATAACGATTGTATTATATATAACATATGTGTTATATTTAATAATTGATGGTTACTTCATTTTCAAAATTTTTCTCAGGGTTAACAAACTCAACAAAAAATTCGGACTCTTCTTCTGGGAATCCGTCATCATCCAACTATAATTACGCTCAGTTAATTGATCAGTATCATACACCAAAATGCAACAAAACAAGTCCCAAAGCACCTATAAAAGTCACAATGAAAATTGAGTCTCCCCCAATTATGATTTATGGTTCTTCGAATGAATCTTCTGGTGATTTATTTTCAGGTGCTTTGATTTTGGATATTTTCCCAAAGCCACAGCAGGATTCAAATCTGTCGAGCAATGCAACTCCGGTTCGCCCCTCTAAAAGTAATGGTTTAGAGCCAATGATTTCAGTTTCGAAACTTTCAATTGAACAGCTTACCAATGATTATGTTACAATGAAGGAGGTAAAGATTTTTTTGATTCAAATTACAACTTATAGTAAGCCATTTTTACCCAGTTCAAATTCTTTACAGGATTGTGCAGATTGTAAAAAAAAGATCGTAGAATTAGCAAGATGGGATGTTTTGACTAAAAAAACTGCATTTGCTAAAGGTTGTTCACATAGTTACCCTTTTAGTCATTTAATTCCAGGCTCGATTCCACCAACAACATTATTATCCAATTCTGGAACCTCAATTAGATATGAATTGGTTTGCAGAGCGAGTTATATCAACTTAAAAGATAAAGAGGAGATAATCAATCTTGCATTACCTCTGGTAATTCGTCGTTCAATTCTTAGAGAACACGATAGGAATTCAATGAGGATATTTCCACCAACAAATGTTACAGCAGCTGCAGTCATACCAAACGTTGTTTACCCAAGATCGACGTTTCCTGTTGAGATTCGTATGGATCATGTGTCGTCAAAGGACAGAAGGTGGAGAATGAGGAAACTGAATTGGAAATTAGAAGAAAGTATTCGTGTTAAAGCAAATAATTGTCAGAATCATAAAGCAAAGTTTGCCTTGACCGTTGATTATACCAAAAAACAACAAAAAAATAGAAAAATTTATAAAAATAGTGGAGGATTAGGTAATTCTACTTTAAATTATTTTTTTGAAGCTCCAACGAGGTCAACTCCAAGAAATAATGATAATAATGAGAATGACGGCAATAATGATACTGAGAATTCAAATGCTCCAGATTTAACTCCTTTTGCTTCAAATTGGTCGTTCAGCGATGAACCTACTACTTCTACAACATCCACTAATAATGATAATAATAATAGTAACAACAACAGCAATAATGATCAGACGTCGAGTTCTTTAGACCAGATGCTATCTTCTGTCACAAATCAGCTTCCTTCGAATGGCCAACTAGAAAATCCGGACGAAATCGTCATGAAACAAGAAGATAAATCTGGTTTATATATAGAAGAAATAAGAACAGTTTCAAATGGTGAATTAAAATCTGGTTGGAAGTCAGATTTTACAGGTCAAGGTAGAATTGAATTAGTTGTTGAAATTTCGGTTATGAATTTAATTTCTATGGGTTATAATAATGCCAATTCTAATATCACAACAATTACTTCACAAAACTGTGATTCTCCATTGTTTGATCACGATGGTTACTCAAACAATGAATGTAATTGCTCTTGTGATATTGAAGATCATGAATTAGGAATTTTTGTTTCTCATAATTTAATCTTAGAAATTGTTGTCGCTGAAGAAGTTGTCCAAAGTTCCCAAGCGCACTCTAACAGACCCAAACAGTCAACATCTTCCAGTACAAGAAATAGTGGCCGACCAACCCATCCTTTGGTCCCAGTATCAACCAGACCAAACAACCAACATTCTGTCTTACACACATCGACAGCCACTACCACTACATCTACGACAACAACCACAACTACGGCAAATAGTAACGGAATAAGCACGACAACATCGACGGAATCTGATTTTCCACATGAACGAGTTGGACCTGATGCACATACTGGAAATAAATCGGATGCTCTTAATCACACTCAAGGTATCCCTACCGGTGTTGCGAGAGTTCTAAGAATGCAATTCAAAATCATTTTAACAGAAAGATCAGGTTTAGGTGTTGCTTGGGATGACGAAGTGCCACCAACATATCATACCGTTGGTGCATTATCACCACCAAATTATGATGTTGCTACAAGCGAACCAAATACACCGTTATTAAGTGAATTAGTTGTTCCTTTGGAAGGTGATGCTGGTGAGAGAACCGTTGTTGACGTTAGAGAACCAACTCTACCAACTACTGCTAGGGTGCATAGGGCATTGTCTGGAGATGAATTAGGTGCCATGGGCGAATTACACATTTAAATATATCCTATACAATTCTAATTTAATAAATTAATGAGGTTTACATTCTTTGTCGTTTGACGTTTCTATTTGGTAAATTTTTTATTCTCTTCAAGTTTTCTCTTTCCTTGTCTAATTCTCGGTCTCTTCTTATGGTTTCTCTCGTATCTCTGACATCGTTAATATTTCTGCTATATCTCTCCCTATTATCTCTTATATCCTTTTTATGTCTTTCTCTTATATCTTTTGTGTCTCTTGTATCTCTCGTGTCTCTCGTGTCTCTTATATCTCTTGTATTTCTTGTATCTCTTATATCTCTTGTATTTCTTGTATCTCTTGTATTTCTTGCATCTCTTTTATCTCTTGTTTCTCTTATGTCTCTGGTCTCTCTTGTATCCCTGATATTTCTCATATCTCTAGTATTTCCATTACCACGAATACCATTATTAATTTTGGCAGCAGATTTTATCGTTCTTTCAACAGGTTCCGTTTTTGTTTCCTTTGGTCCCGAAAATATTAGCTTACCCTTTTCATCGTTATAAGCAAATAAAGTTCCATCAATTGGATTGAATTTAATGGATGCTAATAATAAGCCTGTAATGCAATCATCAACTGTTTTAATTTTTTCTCCAGTAGTTGTATCATAGATTTCAGCAGGAACAGTATATTCATAGGTAACTGCGATAAGATCACCTAGCAAATCAATAGTACCAATGGGTTGTTCAAAACTATGCTTGAAATTTTTAATGCAACATAATGTTTTTGTATCTATTATGAGCACTTGAGAATCGCTTGTTCCAACAACTATTATCTTATCATTATTGCTATATTTTAAGCTAGTAATTTTGGAATTAGTTAATTGTAAAGTTTCTAGTAGTTGAACAGATGCTAGATCATTATTAGATTCAACTTGATAAACTTGTACACTGCCATTCTCCAGAGCACAAAACAAACAGTCAGACTTTATATTCCAATCCATTTCATAAATGGAAGCATTCAGTTTAATAGAAACCGTACGAATATATAATTTAGTCACATCGAAAAAAGTAACTTGATTTTCTGTATTACAAACAGCCAGCCAAGAACCGTTTGACGAATATTTCACCAATTTATTAACACCGTCTATTGTAATCTCTCTGAATTTATGAGCAGTTCTACCCCGAACTTCCCAAATATAAACTTTTGAATCTCTTGTCACACAGGCAAACATGAGAAGTGCAGGATGCCAATGTATTGAGGCGATTGGCTTATCATGAGCAAGTTGTATATGTTGGGTATCATCAACAATCCACGGCTTTCTCTGCGATAGCTTGTAAAGTGTGAGAGAACCATCCGTTGTAGACTGAACTAGTCTTGTTCCACACGGAGAATAACCAAATGTAATTGTTTCTAAAGCCATATATATTATATTAATCCCACTTTCTATGCTGCCTGCTATTATACCCAGTAAACGTGTATGGAAAATAGGAAGAGCGATTCTTGAGGACACGTAAATTGATTTCCTTGCAATTTGTTTTTCATAGTCTTTTTCTTCTTTTCTTTGCTTTTGAACTATATATACAAGACACACAGTTGAAATGGTATGTTAGGATTAAAGGTTTTTTCAATTAATTAAGCCATTACTTTCAAGCTTTAAAAGTTGCAAAACAGAGAGTTGATTTGGAATCAATCCTTGTTTTATTTAACAAATTAGCTTTTTGTAAGAAACCAGTTATTAGAGTCAGTATACTAACAGATTATGATTACAATGAAATTGATTTACAGGCAGTTCAATCATTTAAACAGAGAAGGGCCAATGAAAAATTTGCTAAAAAACTAGAGAAACAAATGGGTAAGCCTAAACCTACTTCTTTGAAAAAAGCCAGTTATCCAATTCCATTACCACTTATAATTATTCTATGTTTTGTTCTTTTAGGTGGTGGAGTTTTAGAAATCCTTCGTATTTTTTTCTAAATTATTAGACCATTAGAAGTTTGCTATTTTTCTTTTAATGTATCTATTAATAATTCATTATATTTTTATACTTGTAATATAAATATTCTAAAATTTTGTCAAATCGTAGGAAAGGCGCTTTTAATTTTTTAGTTTTTAACACTGAATGTCTATTTTCTCCGTTCTATAATCTTAAATTTCTTCCGATTAGATATGTCTGAGGTTAAAGAAATCAACATACCTATAATATGTTTCCCTCCATTTAAACTGCGCTCCAGTCTTATTGATAAAGATCCGGTTATCTGGCAGTTTTTACTCGAAGATTACATCAACCTTTTTCAAAAATTAATCGTCATAACGAAACAGAAAGACTTTAGGCTATCAATCAAGTCACAGCAGCAACTAACAATATTCATGAAAGTCTACCTTTATGAAACAAGCGAAGAAACTACCCGTATATTTTCATTAGGGGCCATAAACCCGGAAATTCTTAAAAATCAAAAACTCTTAAAACTTATTATTTTCCAGTTTATCAAGGGTTATAATTTGATCAACTTGAAACTTACTGGTGAAAGTGTTTGGAACTTTTGCAGTATTTATTTGAAACTTGCATATGATAATATATCAACTAATCAGTCTTTAATTAACGTTGGTACTGTTAGGCACATAGTTGAAGGAACTATTAAATCAAAATTAAACTCTAAATCGGATGATATTTCTTTGATTCGTAACTTGCAAGATCATTTACTGAAAATTGTCTCCGAAAAAAAATTTAATAGGGTGGATATTGAAACTTTGTATATGTTGCTAGGTCAAAAAACAAAGAAAGGTGTTAAGCAAGGAAGCTCAAATAACTATAACAAAAAAAATTTTAAAATTGGAAATAATAATAACAATAATGGTGGCAAGGATTTTAGTGAGAAATTTGTTGACAAACATTGGCTAGATACTCTAGAAGAATTGTATAATAAAGGTGAAAGTATTCATAGTAAAACATGTTTTCAATTAATGGTTATCTCAATGTCAAGTTTATCTACTCCTAAAATTGCTAAAGTTTTACAAAAATACTTGGAGGTTAATAATAAGGTTCAATTAATTAAAATTTATCCATTAATTGCTAAAGTTGTATTTTCAAAAAAGTTCAACGATCTAAATCCCGATTTAAAAGATAAGTTAGTTTTTTTGACTAAAAAGAAAGATAGGCAAAAGGAATTAAAGGGTGCTCATTTTGATAATGATAAAATTGCATCTGTTAAAGATATGTTTCCCCAATTAGTTGATGGTAAAATTAAAACATTGTTATTAGACAATGACAATAATGTAGAAGGAATCATCAACAAATTGTTGGAAAATCCTGATGATTTAGATAGAATTCAAGATTATGATGAAATACAGAGGAAAAGAAGGGAAAAGGCTAAAGCAAGAAAACCAAGTAATGTCGTGGATTTTAAATTGCATGAGGATACTAAGGTTACCGTTCAATTTGGTAAGAAAGAAGTTCAGCTAGGTGAAGCGAATGAAGAATTGAAAAAGAAAACATTACAATCAGCATTAAAACTACTGTACGAAGCTGATGAAGATGAACCAGATGATACTTATGATGATCAAGAGTTAACAAGGGGCGTTTCAGAAGACAATGTAAACGTTACACAAGATAATGCATTGGCTAAAATCGAGGAAAAATTATTTCAAATCTATAAAACTACTCCTGAACTATTAGGCAGAACCGCAAGACATGCGAATTACAGAAAGCAATTGAAAGATGAGTTAAAATGGACAGATGAGCAAATAGAAGGCTGGGCTAGAATGTTAGAAAAAAATCCAAGACGTTTCAGACTACTTGAAGATAAATTTATTCATATTAATTCTTCATTAAACACTAACACCAAACCAAGCACAAAATGGAAAAACGTAGAAAATGAAGACGAAAATGCTAATAAAGAAACCGAAGTTCAATATAAACCAAAAAATCCAAATAACTTCAATCAATACATGGATAAAAAAAAGCAGCAATTTAATAACAATAAAAATAAAGCTAAAAAAGCAAATCATAATAGGAAGAACGCACATGACAAGAAAACATCGAAAATGAGTCCCTAATTATTTTCAAATAAAAAATCAATAAATTTTATATAAATTATATTCTACACTATTTTTATCTACTTTAATTCTAATTTTCTTCTTTTTCTTCTTTCTGTCAAATTACTTTCCAATTTAGACCACATTTCCTCTTCTTCATCACTTTCTTCCTCAAGACCTTCTTGCCTTAATTTCTGCTTTCTTTCTTTTTCTTCTTTCAACTTTTCTCTTTCATCCCTAACTCTGAGGCCTTCAATACCTTCTTCATCATCCAGAATCAAAACTTCATTGATCTGTGTTCCAATAAATACTTTAACAATACATTCTCTAGAATTAATATCAAAACATCTCACATATCTATCTAAACCACCAGTAGACAGAATACCAGTTTCATTAAATATATTTAATGTTTGCACTGAACCAACAGCTCCTTGATATTTACCTATTAATTCACCCGTATTCAAGTTCCATTTAGCAGTAGTTGTTTTCGTATCACTAGCTATAATTTCATTAATGTCAAGTGTTATAAGAGTCATCAACGGATTTGGGGAAATTTTATTGGAAATAACTGGTTTTCTGGACTTACTTGAATCATATAATCTAACTTGACCGTATCTTGTAGTGGTAACCAGCCGAAAAATATCCCTTGTAGAATCCGGAAGAAAGCTGAGCTTTGTAATCCAAATTGGTTGTCTTAGATCCAAATGATCATTAGACACATTTTTGGCACTAAATAATATTTCAAACTTATCTCTAGATTTATTGAGCTTGACAACTTTCAAATCCGTTTCTTTACCGCCATACGCAAATATATTTTCAGCTTTTGGATGTGGAGCAAATGCACAAACATTATCTTGTTTCTCCATTGATAAATTAATTTTAATAGGATCAAGTTTTTTAAAATCTTTGGTTTTTTTAAAGTCCAAGATTATGATTTCACCTTTACATGTAGCTGCATAAATTCTATCAAAAGTTGGATCCTTGAATAAAGAAACAAAATTTCCTTCGATAAGGTCGGCATATTTATGGATCAACTCATAATTTTTTTCCAAATTGTAAATACAAATGGATCCATCTAATCTAGTAGCATAAATATTATCATCGTATTCAATCATCTGTAAAATTTTAGTTTTCTTGGATTCGTTTTCTTCACAGTAGCTAGTAACCGATGTTGGTTGTCGCCCATCTGCTTTCGAAGTATCTGTTCCCTTTGAACATATAATTTCCTTCAGTGATCCGGTATCTTCACAAGCGGCTAGTAGTTTCATAATTGTTTTGGGTATCAGTCAGAAAGATCTTCTGTTAAAGACAAAAAACTGAAAAAAAAAAATTTAAAGAGAATTTTTTTAGTTTCAAGGCGCAACATGAAAATTGAAACGCTTTTTAAATTTTGTTCTATTAAGATTGTGTTGTTTTGTTTTGTTTTGTTCTGTTTTGTATTTTATTTTTCTTCATTAAAAGATAAGGGGGTTATCAAAAATGAGTGGAAATGTTAGGTATAAAGGGTTTAAAAACGCTGTGGAGTATGCTTTGGATGATACTTTAAAAAAAATCACACTGGAGAAAATGTCCGAATGTTATCCTGGGATAGACAGAGACGCGTTGGAGTTTGTTAGAGTCCAAATACTTGAAGCTTGGAAAAATCGAGCATTCTTAGAGTTTGCTGCAATGTACAAGGATAGAGATTTGCAGGCCAGATTAAATGAATTGGATGATATAATTGGAGATGCAACAGAAAGAATGAAACAAAAAAATAAGGATAGTCGACTATTCATAACGGATACAAAACCGGAAGAAATCGTCCTTAATATGATTGTTTCCGAGAAGAAAATAGCTAATGATAAACTAAGGTTGAAGTTGGATGAATTGAGAAAATTGAATAAAGAACTAACGAGTAAGATGCAGGACATTAGAACTCAAACAAACGAGAATTTAAGTTCCATAGATAATCTGTATAAGGAATTAGATGCTTTAGGAGAATTTAATAACGAGCTACCGGATAGTGATTTCGAAGAATTAATTAGTTATACTACAAAAGAAATATATAAATAGATAAATAAATAAATAAATAAATAAACACATATTTATGCCTTAGTCGAAATTTATTTTTGTATTATCAAGATAGACTGGATTTAGATGATTCAGCACTTATAACACTCATACATTGGAATTTATTGGCATAATTTGCCTTATACAATCTTATTAAACCATCATCGCCACAGCTACTCAATATAGTACCAGTTAAGTTCCAACTAACTTTCCAAATTTCCCCAATATGATCGTTGAATGAAGATAATAGAGTTATTTCAAATTCAATGTCTGAACCATTGTATTTTTCAATTAATTTAAAGATACGGACAAATCCATCTTTACATGCAGTAGCAATTAAGTGATATGATTTACCCATCGTTGGAGCCCATGCAACCGATCTAATTAAACCATTATGTTCCGGTAACAACATACCTTGTTTAAACTTATTTTCGTTCTCATCCTTATAGTAAATATATGCTTGATCTAGCGCACTAATAACAAATTTCTCCGTTGAAAATCTGGATGGACACCACGATAAGTTAAAGTCACTTTGTAAGTGGCTTGCCACTGGAGTGTTTAAAATATTAATTTCTTCAATCAATGACCAGTTGGACAAATCTGATGGGTCCATAGATTCATAGATACGTAACTTACCATCTGAGCCAACAGTAACGATCTTTAAACCTAAATATGAAGGAACAAAACAAGCATCATATAAAGGTCCATGTGAATCTGCAATTGTAGTTAATTTCACCCATCGGCGACCAGAACCTGTTGGTTCGTCAAATCTTTCTTCCCAAACTTTCAAAGTTCTATCATATGAAGCGGATAATAGCAAATGACCAAACTCAGGGTTGGCAAAATCCACTTTCACTATAGCAGAATCATGAGCCTTCCATGAATCATTGACTACCCAAAAACAGGTGGCTACATCAAGATCAAACACTTTGATATGCTGATCAGCTGAGCAAGTAGCTAATTGTCTACCATAGTAGTCATATTTGACATCCAACACGAGATCTTCGTGATGTGTGGAGAATGGTTTGATGGAGTTTCTCATTAGATATTGGACTGAAGAAACATTTATGTAGAAAGATGAGAACCTGTTTCTCGCACCATGCTTTTTTAGCATTAGCTTTATCTATCTATTTACTACATTTATGTATTTATCTTGTGCTCTTAAACCGTTCCATCCACAATGTTCAGACTTACTACAGTTAACAAGAAGAATTTTGCTTCCCGCTTTATTTTTCCCGCTATTCGTTTGCATAGTACTAGACCCTTCAATGCTTCTGCCATCCCTAAACTTGCAAGAAATTCAACCCAAAGAGCAAACAAAGCATTATCAGCCTTGGGTATTTTAAGTGTTGTTTCACTTTACACAATTAATAAGAAACCAATATTAAACGAGTCTATCGATATTCCACATAAAGTTATGAATATTCAGGACCCTACGAAGCCAAGATTTGATGGCGCTTTCAATGGGAAAGTTTCGTACGATCAAATTGCATTGGGATCAGTTTCGGGGTTGGTTTTAGGTTATGCATTAAGTAGATTGAGTACAGTCATATTTTTTTTGACATTGGTCTTTTATTTAGCAGGTATTTATTTGAAATCAAGAGGAATTACAATTATTGAACCTAAAAAATTAACACTGTCGACTGCAACGAGTGTTGATTGGGAGGGTTTAATTTTTGGTCAGCCAAGTTTTAGTATTCCTTTTATTCAAAGTTTTTTAATCGCTGCTACTTTATAAACTATTTATAATATACCTATATATTATGTGCAAAGAAAAAAAAAAGAAACAGGAATAATTGTTAATATTTTTAATCTATTATTTGTTATTAAATTAAATGAAATTAAGTTAAAATTATTAGAGTAAACTGTCTAGATTGTTTAATAATAAAGTACAAGAAAAAGGAAAAAACCCACATTTGTTCCAGTTGTAAGCTTTTCTGGTTCTACTTCTTCAAAATTGTGATGACATCTTCATCTTGCAAAACATGCGATAAACCAACATATTGCGGTTGATGCTTAACAGAGGAACCATAGACCAAGGCTGTTTTAAAATCGTCAATCAAAGATTTATGAATTTTACCACAAAAATCTTGAACAGAACATTTTCCACCTTTAAGAACAACAGGATCATTAAAATCAGGAAGTCTGCCCTTTGGTTTAGTGTAAACTCTAACCAAATTTAATCTATCCCACATGACTTCTAACAATTCATCTAAATTCCATTCTTGACCACTGGAAATCGGAACCGCATTAGGAATTCTGTATAATAACTCTAATTCTTCAATGGAAAAAGAATCAATCTTATTTAGAACATAAACGGCGGGAATGTATTTTCTATTATGAGCCTCCAACGTATCAATTAAATCATCAACTGTCGCATCACATCTAAACGAAACATCACAAGAATTGATTCTATACTCGTTTAAAACAGCTTTAACTTCATCTTCATCAATTTTAGTTAAAGGAACAGTGTTGGTAATACTGATTCCACCTTTTTCCTTTCTCTTAACAATAATATCAGGTGGAGTCTTGTTCAATCTAATACCAAAACCTTCTAATTCATGTTCAATAATTTGTTTATGACGTAACGGTTTGTTAACATCCAAAACAATAAAAATTAGATCACAGGATCTAGCAACAGCAATAACTTGCTTACCTCTACCCCTACCATCTTTAGCACCTTCAATAATACCAGGTAAATCTAACATTTGAATTTTGGCACCACGGTATTTGATAACACCAGGAACTGTAGTTAACGTTGTAAATTCATAAGCCGCAACTTCTGATGTTGTACCTGTTAACTTAGTTAACAAAGTTGATTTACCAACGGATGGAAAGCCAACGAACCCAATGGATGCTACACCAGATTTTTTAACATCAAAGCCTGGACCTGTATTACCACCAGTACTCGTTGAATCTTTCAATAAATCTGCCCTAAGTTTAGCCAATTTTGCCTTAAGCATACCCAAATGCTTTTCAGTGGCCTTATTTTTTTGGGTTCTAGCCATTTCCTCTTCAATGTTTTTAATTTTCTCAACAGTAGTCATCTCGTTAGTTATGATATCTATAATAAAATCCTGATAAGTAAAGAAGGATATGTAAAATTGGTACTGGAAAATTGAAAAACTGAAAAAACTGAAAAAAATTTTGTACTCGGAAAAATAAATGCGTCGATCGACTCTTTTCATTTTTAACCTGGACAATTGGAGTTTTCAAGTTGATCCCAGCAGCGGATGCTTAAGTGATCTTTGCTAGCAAGATAAGCCTACAATGAGTTCTGAGCTACCTCTGTTGGAGTCAATAGATGCCGACATTGCATTTTTTGAAACATCCATCAAAGAATCAACTGGTATTGAACAATTAATAAAGCTTCTTCATGAGTTAGAAATAAGACAAAGTCAAATAGATGAACAACTTTATAAATATCAAGCAAAAAAATCATTGGATCATCAGTCTATTATTAGATACTTAGAGATATCAAGGGTGGAATTAAGTACTACTCTAAACCATTCTAGATCCTTGAAAAATATCATGCAAGATGCAAATGGTTTAAGCTATAAAATTACTGAAAGAGTCAGGATGTTAGATACTGAAAAATCACAGATTAAAGAAATTAAAGATTATGTTGATAACGTTCAAACTTTAAAACTTGAGATTGATAAAGCAAATGAGGCAATAAATCATGAAAATTGGTTAGAAGCTTCCAAATCTATTTCGGTTATTAGAGCTTTACCTGAAAGATTAATCAGTGATTCCTTTGTTGAATTCAAAGTTCCTTCAAGCGAAATATCAGAGTTGCCTATTAATTTATTATCTGCTTGGATAAAAAAACTGGAAGAAATATTTGTCATGGAATTTAATAAAGCAGCACTTTCAAAAAATGTTGAACGATTATCTTATTTTTTTCAATTATTCCCACTCATAGGTAAGAGTCAAATTGGTTTAAATTGTTATTCACGTTTTATTTGCGGTATTATTAGCGAGCAATCACGTTCAATCTTAAGAAACGTGCAGAATAAGCAAGATATAAGACCAGAATTTTATGCTCAAATACTATTTCAATTATATCAAACCATATCCGAAATTATTAATCAACATTCCAGAATTATTAAACAGTATTATGGCAAGAGTGTACTGACTTCAATTTTAACAGCAATTCAAGCCGAATGTGATTTACAGAGTAGCCTGATTTTTGATACGTATGCTGATTCAAAAAAACTGGATCAAATTTTATCAGAAACATCCCAATATACATATCCAATTTTAGTTAAAGAAATTTATAAGTCATCTATTACGGAACAGGATTCGGAATCAGATGGCAATGAATTTGATGATTCTAACGTGATTTCATTGGCAGAAGTTTCTCAAATTACTGATGAATTATCTGCTATGATGAACCATTGGGCCATGTACTGCAAGTATTTTGTTGTTATATGGAATGAATCAATTGATAATACAATTAAAGTTTACCCAAAACCTTTGATTACTTCCACTTTTACAGCGAAAATTCACGATAAAATAATTAGGTATTTTGATCAACTATGTACATTTACGATTAGAAGAACTTTAGAAAAAGCTTGTACAATTGAATCACTATCAGATACTTTACCCCAATTAACTATCGGTGTGAAATATTTGACTCTAGTTTTTAAAAAACTTGAAAATTCCACAAATCAATCTTTACATGCATTAATTCCAGAAGACCCACCAATCTCATCATTGGTTGATGACATGACAATTGCTCTGAATAATATTTTATTAGAAGTTTTAGCGACAGGTGAGCTACTCACCATTAAGAATATGGTTTCTAATATGAAGCGTATTATTCTGAACGATTTTATCAATATAATTAAACAGAGATTCAAATCATATGTTCTTAGACCTTCGTCGAATCTTTTAACGAAATCTACGATTCAAAAAATTCATCAACAATCAACAACTGCATCTCTCAAATCGGAGTCAAGATCGAATAGTCCAACTGCTGCTGCTTCACGTAGTGGTACTCCAGATCTGTCAACTACAGGGGCTCTTTTTATGAAGGGTATTAATGCTGCGATTTCTATGACTATTGCAGGAGATGAGGATGATGAATTATACGGCACTGGTCATGCAAATGATATTACGAAATTTGTAATATATTTAAATACGCTCTCTGTTTTCCAAAAATATTTAGGTAAAATGCTTGAGAAATGTGTCGATACCGCTCGTCATGATAACTTACTTATATTGGACGATCAAGAATTCACCCATATTTTAAATGCAAATGAATCAGAAGGCGGAACAAAATTAGAACTAGAAGTCAACATGGATTCCGAAACTATGACTGTACGTGTCGAAACATTATTATTAAATTTGGGTCTCAGTTTTGATGATAGAGCTAATAGCATAATTAAAGAACAAATTCTCGTCTTATTCAACAAGGTTTTAAAATTAAAGATAATCAAATTAATCAACGACACCATTCGAGAGGGAGCATATTTAATTAATGGAGATGATTTTGAAAATAATATGGGTAACTTTATAAAAAATTGGAATTCATTGATAGTTCCATATGTTACTATTTTAAGTAAAGAAAATTTTAATAAGTTAATCAAATTAATCGTGGACGTTGTTGCGCCTAGCATGGAAGAGAAAATTTGGAGTTTGGAAAGAAGGTGTAATGCCTCAGGTGCAATTAAACTTGAAAAAGATATCAGTGTTATCATCAGTGAATTCACTAAATTTGATTACTCTCTGAGAGGAAAATTTGTGAAGATAACTCAAATTATTATGTTATTATGCTTGGATAATGATGAAGAAATTGAGGATTTAAGAGATTTAGAATGGTCTTTAGCTCCAAGCGAGAGAAACAGAGCTAGAAACTTAAGAATTGATAGAAAATAATTGTACCCTACCTACCTACCTGTTTAATTTAGTAGAAAAAAATAGATTCATTCAAAAAAAGAATAGTTATGTAAAATTTCATTATAAATGCTTTTGAGCGGAGGTTTGTCTTTCTATATCATCTTTCAAATCCTTTAGATATACATCATAATGTCTACTTAATTTGTCATTAAATTGTTTATTTTTATCATTGATAAACCCTGAACCACTTCCATCATTATCTACATCAGTTGCTTTTCTTCTCTTATATGACTTTTCGTCTTTATCTTTGATCTGTTTGGCGTATTCAGCTAGCCTTCTTTTATTAGTTAATTTCTGCCGTATCTCTGTTTCACTCAAACCTTGTTTGTTTAATTCATTATATATGACTTTCATGTCTTCATATTCTTCCATTGTCAATTTTTCTATTTTTGATAACTTTTTGGCGTATGTTCTTTCAGCCAACTGTTTATAATTTTGAAATTCCGTATCCTTTTCAGCAACTGTTTTCTGATTTACTTTTGCATGCCAAAGTGCATCTTCTTCTGCAGAATAATTCAAATTCTGAAGCTTATCATAGTCGACACCCCTGTCTTCTAATTCAGCTTTATCTAAGGCTTGCTGCATTCTTCCTTTTTGTTTTGATGAAATATTAGAGCTTTGCAATGCACTTTTTTTCTGTTCGGCCTCTTTGTAAACTTCTTGTCTATTATCTATAACTGACTTTCCTCTCGCATATTTTAATGCCTTTAATTTGGCCAATCTTTCCGTTGCTGTTAAAATTCTGTATTCCGTATCTTCTGCCATTATATATTTAATCTGACTTATCTTTAAAAATGTTTAAGAAATGAAATCATGTATGGAAACAATAAATATTTCTGTATTTGGCCATTAATGACACGAATTTGTATGACAGGTACAAATATCAAAAAGCTTTTTTTCAGTTATCTTAATCATGGTAAGCAATAAAATCATTTGGTGTGAACAGACAAATTGAAAATATCATTCAAGCAGTATTGAAAAAAAAAATCTATGGGGGGCATATAATGAATGTCAATAATATTAAATCGTTGCAATATCGTAATTAGCAGTATTATACAGTACTTTTATTATACATTATTTAGTAAACCAGGATTATCCATAAACTATATTTCAATAACCCCCATCGGATCGTTCCCCTATTTATTGCTCCGAATATTCTTACTCTACTTCTTCATAATCGCCGTGAGTATTGCTTATCGTCTTAATCATTTAGTTTTCGATCTTCCTTCTCTTCTTCTCCATCTTTAAAATTTCTAGCAAAGCTCTCCCAGTTATTAAGTTTTGTGATATCTTCTGTTCCAATTTTTACAAAAACTTGTTCAAGATTTATTTTTGTCATGTTGTTCTTGCCCTTCCATGCCAATTTGGTTAGGCTTATTCTGTTCTAAAGAATATAAAATAGCGTCAACTTTTTGATCTAATTTTTCGTCTAGTCTTTCATGCCATTCTAAGTGCCTTTCCAAATCGTAGTCTTTTCTAAAGAGTCTATGACAATTTTTGTACTTACATTTTAATCTTTGCTCTAGATTATTGAAAATTAGGTCCATTGTATCTGGAGAGGAAGCATATCTATTTTTTTGTTGTTTCGCAAAATTATCCTTTGTAGGTTTAGCAATCGGAAAGTTATATCTAAATGATTTATTATTTGTTTTTGCCTCATAATTTTCTTCTCTCAAATTATTGATAATATTTTCTGAATTGGAAATTTCAATATCTAGGCTACTTTGACCCAATGCTCTTCTTAAAGTATTTTCATCTTTAATTTGATATTGTAATTCTTCAGGTAACGGTAGAAGAGGATGATTTATCGCAAAATGTTTAACTGCATCTTCCTTTTTATGGAATTTTGCATCGCAATTACTACATTTCCAAAGCTTAATGACTGTATCATCGTTATGTATTTTCATATGGTTATCTAAACCACTAGGACCAACACAACGTTTACCGCAAATGGTACATTCTAACCTTGGATGGTCTGTTTTAACGTGAAGTTGCAATGCCGACCAAACTTTGAAAGTTCTGTAACATCCAGGGTATTCACAGATTAATTTTGAAGTTTCCCCGTGCATTTTTTCAATATGATCATTTAATCTACCTGGTCTAGTAAAAATTTTTGCACAATACTTACATTTCAATCTGTCTTTTCCATTTTCATGATCGGCTCTTATATGTGCCTTTAATGATTGATGTTTATAGAAAGATTTTTCACAACCACTATGTGAACAAATGAATGATTTTGAATGTGTCTTCTCATGTCTTTTTAAATGCTGATTGGTGTTTACACCTTTACCACATATCGAACAATGAAACGGCTTTTCTAGATCAGATAAATGTTTCAACTGATGTCGTTGTAAATGGTCTTTACGAAAAAATGATTCAGTACAACCCTCTTGATCACATTTGAAAGGCCTATCATCGCAATGTTTACGAAAATGTTGATCCAAGAGTGATGGACGAGAATATGCTTTACCACAGTTGGGAAAATTGCATATATACTTTTTAGGGCGTGGTGAATTGGATCGTGATGATTTTGGTGTTGAAGAGGCACTACTTATTGGTGAAGATATTGCAAAAGAACTTGAAGTTGAATTCAGTTTAGGTTGCCTTCCTCTTTGTTTTGTATCTATAGGCTCTATTTTTGATTTTTTTACCAGTGAATTATTCTCTTCAGGTTTTCTCTTCAGTGCTGGCAATATATGTCTCATATTATGATCATCGATGGTTCCGCCGTAATCTTCATCATTATCATCAAAGCCATGGGTCTGTGGGTTTTCTTCTGTATCGACCAGAGCATCAAATTGAATACCATCCGTTATGTCTATGACATCCATTTCTATAACCCCATGTACGCCAAATTTGGCTATCAATATTATTAATCTGCTCAAGTGGTTTGACAAAACCTGTAAAGCTCAAGCAAAGAAAAACATGTTAAAAACTGTCTGCGTCGATCGTCTCATATTCTTCACGAAAGAAAAGAAAAATTTTCTTCACCCAAATAATTAACTTATTTATCAACTTACCAATTAAGCAGAATATTGGAAACGAAAACGATGGCAGAATACGGTGAAGAATACGACGATAAATTTAGTGATGATGAAAGATTCAGTGATGATGAACTTCCTGCTACAACTGAAGATGGTAAGCAAATCATCACGGGGGGTACTGGTGTCGAGGAAGTTTTACAAGTTGGTAAGAGGGCAAAACCAAGAGCAGTTTCCAAAGAGGACAGAATTACAACCCCATTTATGACTAAATATGAAAGAGCTAGAATTTTGGGTACCAGAGCTCTACAGATTTCCATGAACGCACCCGTTTTAGTGGACATTGAAGGTGAAACTGACCCTTTACAAATTGCCATGAAAGAATTATCAGCAAAGAAGATTCCCTTAGTTATTAGAAGGTATTTACCAGATGGCTCTTATGAAGATTGGAGTTGTGATGAATTAATTATCGATTAAATCTGCCCATCTGCTTGCTTGCTTCACTCTTTCGCATAAGAAATACTTCACTACGATATATTTATAGTATCAAAAACAACATAACCCTTTATATTTAGAAAGTTCCATTTAATATAATATTTGTACATTATTAGAGATTTGAATAGTAAGGGAAGCAACAAATATAATTTCCAATCAAACATCATCATTTAGTTATTGCTTAATGATGTCAATAAAATTTTCAGCCAAAAACTTCTTTTCCCCTGTAATCTTATTTTCTTTCACAAACTCAGCAATAGTCTTCTGGATATCTCCACTGGGGACATTCAACGCCTCAGAATTATCATTGGCAAAGCTTGCTAAAGTTTCAGAAAGCTCTTTAGCATTGACACTGTTCAAATCATCCTCTTTCGTTTGAAATACGGCAAATGCATCTTTGAGTTCTGATTCTTCGGAAAACCCTGAAAATTTAGCACCTACAATTTTCAAAAACGTATTAAAATTAAGCTTTCCATCGTTTGATTCTGGAATCATTTTTTGGATTTCATCATCAGAAACAGAATCCAAACCAACTGAAACTATAGTGGTTTTCAAATCTTTCACAGTTATATATTCATCATGGTCTTGATCAATAATATTGAACATCAATTTGTATTTCTGGATCTGTTGTTTGGAAAGCTGATTCACAGAATACATAGAGATCTCTTTGTTACCTTGGTCAACTGAAGTCTATTTTGCAAATTTTATAATGAATTAGTAACGCTTTAGGTTTAAGGTATAAAAACTTTGAATGACACATACCATTTTTACCCAATTAAATCAATTAACTTTGATTACCGATAAGCTTTAAAAAAACATGACAGTAAGCTAAAAGTAAACGAACATTTTTTTGGACATCTCTGCACCTCTCTTATCAAGTGCTCGTATGAAAAACTTCCTTCGGATTAATTCTTAATTGAATTCTTCTGGCCAAAATACCAAATACCACTATTTACAGACGAATTATGGGTGATAAGCAGAAAGAAGTTAAGAATTTGCTTAAATCTGCTAAAAAATGCTTGAGCGAAGGTGATTTAGAAACTACAATTGAGGATTGTGATGCAGTTATTAAAAATTATGACAAGAACAACTTTTTTGCATATTTATTTAAAGGTAAAGCTTTACAGACATTAAAGGAAGATAAAAAGGCATTGACTTGTTATAAAAAAGCCTCTGAAATAAAACCAGATATGGTTCATGGTTGGAAAGGTCAACTGACAATTCGAGTCAGAGACGCAAATTTTGTTGACTTTTTTGCCACAGTTTTAGGATTAGCTAAAGCTTTACAATCTAATGATGAAACGTTAACTGAAATCCCGATTTACATTAATGAATATTTACAAGAATTTGGTTTGTCTCATAAACCATTGAATATTTATTATTTAAGACAAATTATACCAGGATTATCCGAATTGGGTGACCTTATTGGTTATCAGATGGCCAAACCTTCTGTATCATTGTCCACCTTAATTTCAATGCTATTTGAAAAAGAAAGCTCTGAAATAAAAGACGCTACACAAAAGGCTAAATTGAATTTATCAGTTAATGCATCGGGTAAAGCTAAATCAGACTTCTTAAATACCGTTTCCTGGAAAGTTTATGCCAAGTCTGAAATTCCAAGTTTGTATGAAAAATTGATTGATTTGGAAGTTAAAGATGATTTAAGATATTTATTTCAAGAAAAGTTATTAAACTACAAATACAATATGCTATGTTGTGCTCCGATTGCAGAAAAAACTGCTTTAAGGGAAACCATTTTTGAACTCTGTTCAGGAATGGTTTTAGTGCTAAACCCGTGCATAACTGCTTGGAATTTGTATTTGGATTGGTTGGATCCAGTTTTTCTTTCTGATATTGATTTACAAATAATTACAAACTATATTCTACTATTCGGCAAAAACAAACAGTATGGTGCTGTTTTGTATGCCTACCTTATTTCAGAAGTTTCCCCGTATGACAAGAAAAAAATTGCAGACTATTTGAAACCTAATAAGAAAAATACCACGAAAAACAATAAAAAAACCGATAATAAGTTTAAACGGGATACTAAGAAGGATAATAAAGGCCAGGTGACTCTAAAAAGTGATAAAAATTGTGAGGAAGTTACAACAGAAGCGGACAAAAATGAAAGTGAAGAACAGAAAATATACGACATGGAACGGAAGCAAGAAATAGATGATGTAGAAGATGAATCCTTTGATAGCCCAATTGAAGGTGAAGAAGAAAAGACCGAAATTGATGAAATGTTTAAAGTTTCGTCTCAACATATCTTGAATATGATGGATGTTGGAATGTCGAAAGCAAAATCTTCCATTTTATGTCACAGAATTGTCTTTGACTATTGTGTTCATATGAAAGATTATCAACTGGGCTTGGATTACTCGCAACCTTACATCAAATTAATTTTAAAATTCAAAAGTGATATTGGTACCAATTTTCCAAATTCTGAACTGGAATATACCTTAAATCTCGCTATTATTTATACATATTATGAGTCACCGAAGAATTTTCCTAAAGCAATCAGATTATACACATCAGTTTTGAAAAGTGATCCAAATAATATTAGAGTTAAAATTGGAAAGAGCTTGATTTTGATGGAGACAGGTAAATATGAAGAATCAAAGGGTTTATTGGAAGATGTTATCGCTAATAATCCAAATGATTTTGATGCCTTACAAGAATACGGTTGGTGTAATATCCAATTGAAGAATTATGAATTAGGTAGAAAATATTTGCAGTCTGCATTGAGTAAATTAACAGAAGGTATGGCTACAAATACATTAGAAATTAGATCGAATTTATTATATAGACAAGCAAAGTCATACCTTATGGAATTACAGGGAACAGAACAGGGTGAAAAAGAAACTACAGCTTTGGTTAAAACATGTTTCGATTTATTAATTAAATGTTTGAAAAACTCGCCCAACCATGCGTTGGCATTCACTGCTTTGGGCACTTTATATTCCGAATACATCGATGATCAAAATAAAGCAATTAAGTGCTTTTACAAAGCTTTCCAGTTGGATCCTGCAGAAATCCATGCATCGTATGAATTAGTGAAAGATTTCAGTTTTAAAAATGATTGGGAAATGGTCGATGTTATTTGCCAAGGTGTTATTGAAAATGACCGTGCGAGAAAATTATTTACTGCGCATAATAGCGATGTTGAGGATCCCTCTTGGCCATACCGTATGCTTGGCTGTTCAGCAATGGAAAGACAAGACGATGGCAAAGCTATTGAATATTTCCAGAGTGCGCTACGTATTGTCCCTATAGATGTAGAATCATGGTTAGGATTAGGTGAAAGTTATTTAAGTGCAGGTAGAATTGAAGCATCTGTAAAAGTTTTCCAACATGTTTTAGAATTGCAAGAGAAAAACTGGCATGCTACTTATATGCTTGCTATTTCTCAAATTGCAATGGTTAATTATGATGAAAGTATTAATTTATTGAAACGCTTATTAGTTGAAAGACCTAGAGAATTATGCGTGCTTTCTTCACTTAATGAAGCATTAATTTTGAGAGCTACAAAAGAAGTTGGCGTTGGCTCGATTATCAGGTCATTGGATACATTATTGGATGCCTTTAACTATATGAAGGAGGAATTTAATCTGAACCAAAATTCTTTAAAGCTATGGAAAAATTTAGGAGAGGCATTAAATTTATGTCTACTTGTCCAGTCTCACCTCAGTAAAATTCCATATGACACAATTATTGATATGTCTATAGAAGTTGACAATATTCGTGAGGAAATTGTTAATGAAGTGATAGACATAAGTGGAATACAATTGGTTTCATCAAATGAATTATTGAAACAAGGTAAACATATTCTTTTGGCTCATTATCTGTTGGTTAAGTCGTGTATATCAGCAATTGCAGCTCTTCCAGAAAAGGCGAGCAAACAACTTAGATCATCTTTAATTTACAATTTAGGGATTGCTTATCTCTCATGGTATAAAGAGTTAGGAAATTTCAAGTATAGAGATTGTTCTATTTTATTGTTAAAGAAAGCAATTCAACTTGAATCGGGTAATTCGACGTATTGGAATGCCTTAGGAATTATATCATTGACTAGAAATCCACGTATCTCTCAGCATTGTTTTATTAAAGCTTCCAATTTAGATTCTAAGTCTCCAAGTATTTGGCTTAACCTAGGAATGTTATACATGCATTATAAGGACTACGAATTGGCAAACCGTTGCTTTATTCACTCACAATCTTTGGGCCCCTCAGCAGCTGGTTCATGGGCCGGTCAGGCGATAGTTTCTGACGCTTTGGGTGACGAAGATAGTGCTAAATCATTATTCACGCATTCTTATGTTTTATCAAATGGTAGAAATCCAATGAATACTTTACTGTACTCTTTATCTGTTATTAAACAACTAATAACAGGTTCATTTGAAGAAAGAAACTTAGATATGGGACAGAAATTGACTGCTGCTAATTATGGTATGTTAAATTACTTAAAATTCTATCCCTATGATGAATTTGCTCTAAGTTTGACTATTACTATTATTGAACGCATACATGGATATGAAAGAGGCACCCAATTAGCAGAAAAATTGTGTGTATTATTGGAAAATAAATTTGAAGAGGGCGACATCGAGAATAGTAATAAAGTTTTAATGAATTATTCTAAGGCTAAATGTCAACTAGCTCGTTTACAATTAGGTGAAGAGCAATACGATAAGGCTTTTGAGACCTGTGAGGAGGTCAGTGGATTGCTAAATGAAGTCGATGAATTGACTGATGAAGTTCAGAAATGTATATTGTCATGTTTTACTGTTTCAGGCTTAGCTTTGTACTTTAAAGGCGATTTTGATGGTTCATTGGGAGAATTTAAAAAAATTTTAGAAGTTTTTCCAGAATCTAAGAGAGTTATTGTTTTAGTTTCACAAGTTTTATATGCCTATAATGAGACAGAAACTAAGCAAGCAGCAATTGAAGAATTATTTGGCAATATTGAACAACAGGGTACTTCGTTATTGGTGGCTATTACTATTGCTGCCATTTCTATAGTTGAGGATTTACAAGATTATTTACCCGCTGTTAAAGATGAATTGAGCTCCTTGCCATTAGAAACTTTAATTCAGGATATGTTCAAAGAGATTCCATTACTACTAGATGAAATTTCAAAAAGAATGGCTGATAATAACGGAGAAAAAGAAAATGCCACCAAGTATCAAGTCTGGCAAAGAAATGCAATATTCTTCCCCGGAGACAATGTCATCTGGGATAGGCTAGACAAGAAGGTTGGATTAGATGTTGCCATACATTCGAATAACATTGATGCTGGAACCTTGAGTAATGAATATATTAAAGCGGGAACACTAAGAGAGATACAGAGAGGCATCTTCTTGAATCCAGGTGAAGTAACAGGTGCTGTGGCTTTGCGTGGATGTAATGTGTCGGGTGTGGCTGGGAAGGTGTAAAGATGTGACTATTATTATGGCTGTGTATTGTTGAGGGCAATTCCTTATCGTTTAACAAAAAAATAAATATTTGTTTGTTTGAACTGTATTGGTTTATTTATTAGTGTTTTTGCCCTTTTCTTAAATAAAGCTAACTAGAATTAATTTACATATATATTGTCTGATCAGCAAGTACCACTATCAGGATTAATTAGAAACAAGGGATACTACAGCCATAGTTATTATTGACTCATATCCTGTTTACCTGAATTTATATATAGGCTTGAATTGATTATTTGATTTGCTCATATTTACTGCATATCTCTGTTCTATTTTACCATTGCATATTACCATATTACTTTACACAACTAAAAGAAATTTGACATCTACCACGTATATATTGCTATCGCACTAATCATCTGTTCAATAAGTCTGATCATCTGCGTCATAGGTGAAGCCTGATAGACTCATATCCGCTAATCTCCAACGTCAAATGCATCTATAAGTGTTATTACTCGATTTATTCTGATAAAAACACTTACACAGCTGAATATAAATATATAATGACATCAAGAGCAAAATCAAGATTGCTTACTGATAAAGAAACTGACAATTTGTCACAAATTATACAAAACTTCTTTCTAAAATCTGCACAAATTATTGTTGGTTTTAGGTCATTGACGACTACACCAACATTATCACAATCAAATATTTCATTAAATTATCTAGACGAAAATTATGCCAACAATATTAATGTTTTAAAAGATAAAAGTCAATCTCCCTCAAACTCTGAATCCAATAATAATAAAAGTAATAAAAATAAGAATAAAATTAATAAGTGGTTTAATATTGGTTCGTGTGATGTTGATGGATTAAAAAATGATATGATTCTTTGGAAAAATAAAGATATTACATCATTGCCGCCTTTGGTTATCGAAACTGTTTTAGATTTACGTGGTTTAGATAGTAGTCAAACTTTACTTATTGATGGTGACATAATAAATACCCATAAAAAATCAGAAATCGTTCTTGAAAGATGGTTAATTCAATTGGATTTAAATAAGTATGATAATGATAATATTGAATTACCAGGAATTTATAAAAAGTTAATTGTCATGTTTAGATGTTTATACATGTTGGTTAGACTATTGCCAGCTTATAAATTAAGAAGTAGTATATTGCAATCTAAATTGAAATCTGCTAATTCAATCAAAGTTAATACTAAACTTTTAAATGGTTCTAGAACCATTCTTTCAAAGGGTAGATTTGGATTGAGTAAACCTTTAATTTCTGAAAAGGCAAATAAAGAAATTGTGGAATCAAAAGACTTGGTTCCAATATTAACCCCTATTGGTTCATTGCGTTTATCTGTTTCATATAGACAAAACTGTAACTTTCAATTGAATGATACGGAAGAAATATTGTCATCACAATTCATGTTGGCCAATAAATCTTCTCCTCAAAAATACCATGTTCATCAAGATATCAAGACTTCATCGTTAGATACATATAATGACGAGGCAGATGAACCCCAATTAAGTCATATTGCATCATCACCAATGGAACATAATAAATATAGATTTTCTAGCGCTTCAATCAGTAGTCAGAATTCAAGAAGAAGATCTTCGGCAAGATCAACTTCTATATTCAAAGTTGGTTCTTTAGCATCATCTTCCCCTCCACCATTTCAACCTCAAGCTCATCGTCCTTCAAGTGCGTCCCCTCATACTCATATTTCGAGTGGATCCTTCTCGCCTTCTAAACCAATCCCAGTTACTTTACAGAGGAATAATTCTAATGCTAGTATTTTGAGATATAATAAAGATCCTTTACATTCAGTTGGATCTAATGCAAATTATGGTATTAGCGGTAGCGGTAGTGGTGATAGCACTAATGGTAATGCTGCAAGAAGAAATACTGATGATTCTGTAAATCAACAAATTGCTGTGGTCATGTCAACGTCTGGTAAGTTCGCATCTTCATTTGGATCAAGATTTAAGGCGGGATCTAGTCGTCATAATAGTTTAGATGGACAATTAGTTAATACTCCAACTAATCCAATCTTACAAAATTTCAAGGCTAGAAATAAGGTATTTTCCTCTTCATTTTCCGATTTGGAACCAACAAATTCTATGTATCTGGATGATGATTTAGATAATTTTATGAAAATGTTGGATTCAAAGCCAAATTTAAGAATATCATCAATTTCCTCAGGTATATATGATGATAGTTTAAATAATTTCAAAAACATTCAAAAAAATAATGAAGAATTTTTTCATGGTATTGACTCTCCTTTAAAACAGAGTTTAACAGATTCGTCTACTTTTCCACAGCCACCTCCAATATCATCACAAAATGATTATAAACAATCTGCACCAATGATGAAATTATTATTACAACACCAGCAAAGATATTCTGAAACTGCATCTCTACCTCGTTCGCGTTCCTGCTCTGGATCCGGTTCTCGGTCCGGTTCTGGGCCTTCTGTATCAGTTTCATCTTTCAAACGTGAAGACAGTTTATCTCCAACGAATCCTATAACATATAATAAAAATTTTGACAGGAGAAGTAGAGGAAATTCTATGTCTTATTCACCGTCAAGCCGTTCAATTTTGAAAGCAACTGCAACTTCTGGAACGATCGTCACTCCAGCTGTTTCACACGGCAGAGGTATTTCTGTGTCTTCTGGAGAAGTTTCAATAAAGGAAATGCTAAGACGCGGATCACAATCCTCTGGTAACTATTCACCTGTCTCTCAACCTATGGAACTTTCACAGACATCAAATTCAAATAATATTCGTTCAGGATCAATAACGAAAGCGAAAACAACGTTAAGAACTTTAAGTTATGGAGGTAATAATACTCCTGGAAGTCATTTACGCCAGGCGCTGATCAATGCAAGTAGACGGAACTCGTCTATTTCGTCAAGTGCAGCCTCCTCAAAGGATGAAAACGCAAGCTCTATAGATACTGAATTGCTCAAACTGAGATCCTTTAGTGAAAAAGTTTTTGAATCAGATGATGAAGATGATGATCATCATTTGAGAGCACATGATAATAACTCTTCTTCGATCATAAAAAAATACAGTAAACTGAAGATTAATGACGATGCAAAATTGCTGCAAGAAGAACAAAAATCTTTGGAATCACATTCTCATTCTCACTCGCAATCACAATTACAGCTGCAATCACCATCTCATTCTCACTCGCAATCACAATTACAGCTGCAATCACCGTCTCAACCACAATCAGAATTGCAATTACAGCCACAGTCACAAGTCTCATCAAGAACACAATATTTGGGTAATAATCTCCATAGATATGGTAGTTCAGGCCCGGTTGTTTCCACTGCTGTAGTTCATATCAACGGCAATTTGGGAACAACCTCTGGGCGCAATGAAGATGACGAGGAAGAATTGTTATTTGCAATGAGCGATATGACTCTAGCTAAAAACAATGTTGATTTCTAATATTTGAAAGAAGAGAAATAAAGAGAGATAATTTATTTTTAGAGGAGGAGAAATAAATACATAATCAAATCAATACTAATAGTAATGTTATAAATGCTACAAGAATTCAAGATTTAATTCAATCTTTTCTCAGTTATTTGCTTATGTGACGACTTTGTTTTCATTAATGATATATAATTATTTTGCATGGATTTTGTTATACAGATATAAAAATATAAATATAAATTTAAATATTTTAAGGTTAAATTAAATTGATCTAATTTAAAAATTGAAAAATCTCAGCATAGGTTCTAATTCTATGAAACTTCGCCAAACTTAATTTTTCAGCCTCATAATATTGTTGTAATTGAACTAATTCAGTCGTTAATAGTAACTCGTGTTCTTTTCCTTTGACATCTTTTCTACTGATTTTATCTAATAAGATTTTATTCTCTAATTTCATCTGCTCTAAACTTTCCAGAACTTCACCCATATTAAATAATAAACAATTTTTAAAAATGTCTATGGCTTTTGGAATTTTAGAACGAAATGCAAATGCAGCTCTTATTGCAGAACGATCTTGAGTTTTAGGAATTTCTTGAACTTCAATTATATTAAATTTCTGCAATTTATAAGTTATTGTTCTTATATCACCTTCTTTCATTAAAACTAGTTTACTCAAACCTTTTTCATCAATTAATTTTTTTTCTTCAATACAATTAACGATTCTTAAATATTCATTACCAAAAACCTGTTTTATAAATTGCTTAAAGGCAAATGTTGGTAGAGCTAGTTGTAAATCTGTGAATGGTATATAGAAAGATCCAGGATTTGTTTCTTTTAGAAATGGTAGCTTATTATCCGAAGTTAATAATCTCAAGTGACTTAAAAGAAGTAACGAAATTTTGGGGTCTGCAACAACATTTGAATTACTAGATCCAAAAGATTTTTCTTCATTTTCATTTTCAGTCGCAGTTTCATATTCGTTATCGTCATCATCTTCTAATTTAATCGAATTCAACTTGTGTTTCTTTAATTTTTCATTACTTAAACTATCATCTAATAACTTACGTTTCAAATTCGAATTCTTATTATTATCTTCATCACTAGGGTTTGCAATTGTGTTTAAAAGGTCAGACTCGTCTAGCCCAACGAGATCACCACTTTTTTTTAATTCTTTATAAACATCCATTACGGTAAAGTTCATACCACGTTCTTGATCCTTTAATTTTAGCCTTTTTATTAAATCTCTATCTAAAGAAGGATCTAGGCCAGTTGTTGTGGTCGAACCCATATTTGAAAGAAGCTTATCAACATCTAGTTCAATATTTCTAACAGGCCTTGAATTTTTTTCCATTTTAATTAACGCTAAATGGTACACTCTGGCAGTTATTTCTCCAATTCTGTTGCAAGCTTCAGATTTTAAATGAGTTGATCTCATAAATTTCAAATATCTGTCAAAGTTTATAGTCAAAGATAGTTTGTAGTTGATTTTCTTCAAAAAATTTGAATCCATGTCGTCTTCGTTATCAATATCATTGTCGACGTCATTATCAAGATCAAGATCATTATCATTATTATCGTCATCATTATCAGTATTATTGAACATATTACTACTATTAGTATCCGAATTTTTTAATAGTAAATTCAAATAATTCTCCTTTGTCTTTTCTTTAATAATTAATAGTTTTTTGGATTGTGAAATTGATTTCGATGAATTATCATTATTGAATTTTACTGATTCATTTTTAAAGATTTTGGAGAATAAATCGAAATTTGATTTGAAATTTGTATTATTAATTGGCAATAACCAGTTATCATTAATTAATTTTATGAACGCATTTTCAATTTTAATGATTTCAGACTTCAATTTAAAGTTATTCTTGATATAATTTGAGATTGTTAAGTTACCTGAAATCAGAATATTTTGTATTATGCTAGCAAAAACATCATTTTTATAAATGGACTTAACGGTTGAGATTATTTCATCCGCATAAAGTAATTTTAAACAGCCTTCGTCATTAATTGAATAAACTGTTAAGTTTTTCTTTAGAGACTCTGTATTGTAAACAACACAATTTAACTGAATCAATGAAACCAAGATCTTTTTTAAATTCAGAGGTTTTAAATTTGTTTGTTTTAACAAATTTGAAAAATTTAAACGACCATTTGAAAATAAAATCGTAAAAACGTAGGCAGCTTGTTCACCAAGATAATTTTTGATAATTGACGTAAATATAAACGATTTTGGCGATTGAATCTTAGATGATAACGGTAGTGATGACGGTATACCGGAGAAATTTCTAGTAGAATTGAATCCCATTTTTGAAATGGCATATACATAAAGTAATCAATCAAATTGGCTTAATATATTTTCGATTCAATTTTAATATTTTAAAATCATAATCCATCATCTGAATAGAAAACTAATTCAGAAAAAAAAAAATATTTTTTTTTTGAAAGGAGAAACTTTTGTGCATCTACACACGACCTTTATAATTTTCATCCGATCGGTAGACGCGTCGATCGTCGTGTTGTTGTTATATCACGTGACCATGCGCCTTAAAGCTGCCAATTTTAGCGCCCGTGCCTCTAACAGCATCAGCCAATCAGAAGTGTCGAATTCAAAAAAACTCAATTTTTTTCTCACCAGAGCAAGAAATCACGGCTGTGTCTGTTTTCAGCAGAATCAGTGTACACCCGTGCACCGAACAGCAGCCAATGATCTTCTTGCCATCTCAAAGTATGTTGGAAGGAGATTAATAAAGAGTGTGCAAACAGTGTGTTACAGTGAATTGGATTAGTTTTACTGTTTTGTGGATATGTATTGAAGTGTAGTATTGAATATAAATGATTGATACTATACAGCCAAGGCAGTAATAGGGACAAACACCATGACGATATATTCCTAATAACTTGATTCCACAACGGACAGACAAATATTTTCGTAAAAAATGAAATTCTCAGTAATTTCCCCCCAATTCGCACAAACTAATTTTAAAATAAGTGTTTCGTTATTCCAATAACCATAATAAATAATTTGTTTTTCTAATTTATAATTTATAATTTATATATCTATTCAGTTATCTATTATTATTTAAACTATTAAAGTCATGTTGTCTAGAAATTCATTAAGAGCATTTTCAACTTCAGTTCCAAGAAGCGTTAAAATTTCATCGGTTCCAGCTTCTTCATCCCTTGTTTCATCATTAAAAGTTATTGTTAAAAATGCAGGTTCCAAAGATGGTCCAACTGGTTTACCACATTTATTAGCAGCTTCAACATTTTTAGATACTCCAGCCAAATCCGGTTTAAGATTAAAAAGAGAATCAGAATTATTAGGTGGTGAGTACTCTGCTAAAATTACAAGAGATGCTTTAGTCTTAGAAGCTAGCTTTTTAAAAGATTCTTTACCATATTTTGTTAATGCTCTAGGTAACGCGTTGACGGATGCTTCTTACAAACCACACGAACTCACCGAAATTTCAGTCCCATATGCAAGCCATGTTAACCAAAAGGAAAATTCCTGTCCAAAATTTAAAGCATTAGAAGAATTACATGCAGTTTCTTTCAGAAACGGTTTAGGTAAGCCATTATATTTTGATGGTACTAAACAATTTTCAAATGAAGACGTTTCAAATTTCGCAAAATCAAATATTTTATCCGAAAATATTGAAATTATTGCTGACAACGTTGACGAAACTGATTTATCTAAATTCGTTAGTGAATCTTCATTCTCAAAAATTCCAACTGGTAATGATATAATTGCAGCTCCACAAAAAATTTACGTTGAAAAAGAATCTAGAATTAGACAAGCTGGTAAATCGTCTGCCATTATTGGTTTACCAATTGACGTTAAAGATATTTCAAAATTCGAATTAGTTGCTGCTGGTTTAGTTTCAAAAGCTCCTGAAACTGTCACATCATCAATTGACGCTCAAGTTTTACCATACAATGAAGGTGCATTATTTTACTTCTCTGTTACTTCCGAATGTCCAAAAGAAGTTTCAAAATTAATTTCAAGTGCAGCTAAAACTTTAAAATCTTCCCACGATTATTCACCTTACAAGTCTTTTGCAGCTTATTTGAATGGTAGACCAGTTGAAATCTCAGAATCAACTCTTTCTGTTCCAAAGTTCAATTACGTTGTTGTTGGTGATGTTGATTCAATTCCATTATATTCTGAACTTTAATTTAATCTATAATTAAACTATACTAAATATATGTTTTTATTCATATATTTGATTATTATTTATTTATTTATTCATTTTTACTTCTTATGAAAATCAAAAAAAAAAAACTTCAGAAAAAATCAAATTTACCTTTAACTCTATCTATCCCTCTATCTATCTCCCTTATCCATCCATCAATAAATCATGAATGTTAACTTACATATAGAATATAACAAAAAAAAATTTAACGATCGATCATATATAAAACAAAATCATGGGATTAAACGTAATTGATAAGTTTTTTATTATCTTTTGTTATATTATTTTCATGATTTTTATAATACTTTTTTTCTTTAAAAAAAATTCATTTTACCATTTTTTATTTATTTAACTCTTATTTATTTATTTATTTATTTAAATTCTATTAACAAATATTATATTTATATTTATATTTATATAAATTTCAACATTATCTCTAGTTGTAAATTCCTAAGGTGTTGAATACAGGGGAAAAAAAGCGCTCCTCAATAATTGAAAAAATTAATATTTTTTCCATTTACATTTATTTATACCATTTAAATAGTTAGCTAAGTATAATAACTTCAACTCCCTACAATGTCCTTCCAGCCTATAAATCCAAAACCATATTTACAATCGCTAATCAATTCGTCTATTCAAGTAAAACTAAAATTTAACGATATCGAATATAAGGGTACATTATTATCAATTGATAATTATATGAATTTATTGTTGGATAGTAATGTTATTGAAATAAATAAGAAAACTGGTGAAGAAAATAAATTAAATAACGAACTATTTATTCGTTGTAACAATATATTATGGGTTGGTAAATCTATTGAATGAATGAGGTCTGATTTATTTATTTGTCAATTGTATTATAGTTCTAGTTATAGTCATAGTTATAATTTAATTATATTTTATCTATGGTGTGTTATATATATTAAATATATTTGTTAATATATTTGTTCACTTTTTAATTTCGATATGTCTTATTTAGATAGCTTAATATAAAAATTAGAAAATACAAATTTAATATTCAAGGAATAATGATCTATTTGTTATAAATACTGTTCAAAGTTGGAATTAATATACTTTTACTGTTTAAATAGAATTACTTCTTGCATTGTTGAAATCTACGTATAATGTTATAATAAAATTGTGTATTTTTTTGCTAATTATATGTTCAAGGCGATGATTTCAAAATGTAGTAGTGAATCATCAACACTAATATTTGAAAGATGAAACTAATGATCAAGTGAACAAATTGTTATAATTAGCTGAGTAGTTCCTCAATTTGATAAATCTAAAATCTACATAATTAAAAACTAAGAAAAGCTTCTACTTGTAAAACTTCTACGACTTTAATTTTTTTTAAAACAAAACTGGCAAAACTATAAAAATTACCAAAACATAAAATATTAGACATAAAATATTAAAGACGAACTAGGAATTAAGTCAGTGGATTAAATTAACGGAAGATAATATATTAACTGAACGATAAATAAATTAATGGCGTTCATCCACCATGACAAGTAAAAAGTGATTAACGCGATAAACAGGTTATTTTCTTAAGAACGGAAACTTTTTTTAAAATCGATAAAATACAGCATAATATAAAGTAAACATAAAAATAATTAACACACACTAATACAATGTATAAAAAGAGAATTCAATGCCAATTGTATTATCATAAAAGCAAAAAAATTAACAGAATAAAGGATAAAAAATAAATGTATAAATAATGAATAAATAAATTGACAAGTAAAAATGAAAACAAAACAAAGATAAATGAATGAAAAGTTATCTTATATGTTCAGTGATTTCTTTGAGCGTAAACATCCCAATATTTCTCAACATCAAAACAACCAATAAATTTAGCTAGCTTGAAAATTTTTTCTTGCCTTATTCTAGTACTATTCGCCAAATTACTTATGCCAACAACTGATAATTCATAGTTGTTTAAAAGTTGATCTAATGTCATATTACTGCATGCAAAAATTGTGAAAACGTTATATAGTAAGGGTAATCCTTGTTCATCATTGGCAGGATCCGATCCGTTTGCAAATGGTAATAACTCAAATTGCTCATCGATTCCAGAACCTCTTGCAGAATTAATCGATCTTGCCAATCTTTGTTCAATTCTTACAATTGATTTTTGTTGCTTTTTCAGTTCTTGTTGTAAGGTTTGCTGTGCTTGATGTAACCCTTGAAACATCATATTTAGTTGCGAAATTTGGTCATGTGAATGTGAAAGTGAATTAATGATGTTATTATTAATATTAGCAGATTCAGATTGGGTCTGTGAATGGGTTCTTTTGTGTGATTGAATTTTATTGGTTGATGGATTTGCTGACTCTTGAAGTGGTATTAAAAATTGTTGTTGAGTTGAGAACAATTGTGAATCAAACTGATCAATCTGCTTTTGGATACTACTTAGTGCATTTACCGTTGATGATAGATTTTTAGACTGATTATTTTTTACAAAGTTTCTTTGATTTTGCTGTAAATTTGGTGAATGATCTGCTAGCTGTTGCTGCTGCTGCTGCTGTTGAGATTGTGATTGCTGCTTCTTTTGCTGCTGAAGTGTCCCGTTATTATTACCATTAGTATTATTATTATTACTACTACCATTCATGTCTAATCTATACAATGGTAACATATTAACATTTCTATTAATATTATCGTTTGAATAATCGGTTCTTGTTGATTTACCAACATCGTTGTTTATAATGATGCCATTTGAATAATGGTTTAACATCGGGGCTGCAGATGAAAACGATGGTGGTGACAATCCATTCGAACTGGCTAAGTCTAAAACATTCGCAGCTGGTTGCGTATTTCTTGAAATTTGAGTAGCAAGTTGTGGTTGATGTTGTGATAAATGCGGCAAAGTTGAAGGAGAATTTGAATTGGCGCTTGCATTTGAAGCCAATAAATTAGGATGCTGTGATTGTGGTTGCTGTGATAGTGGTTGTTTCTGTTGTTGCTGTTGTTGTTGTTGTTGTTGTTGTGATCTACCTTTTAAAGTTGGATCTAACAATGAATTTTCTTCGTTATCTGTATGCGAAGATCTTGAAGCCGGCCTATGATCGGTATGCAAACTTGAACTTGGAGAATGCGAATCATCATCTACGCCTATTCCAGATCCAAGGAGCTTATCTGCTGCATTGTTTGAAGTTTCTGAATGTATCTTGGAGGTTGATGATTCAAACGGCCGTCTTGTAATGTTGGATTCTGGCTGTCCTATATTATGAGATTTTGATATATGTCGTGCTAAATTAGTGGGGCCATTTCTACTCGAATATCTGAATGTCTTGTCACATATCAGACACTGCACATTTGAATGTGATTGTTCATTTGAAACATGTCTAAAATGTTGCCAAACCCAACTATTAGGTGGTCTGGCCATTGTAAAATGCAGTAGTTATAAACTGTAAGACTCACCCTTAAAATTAATCCAACAGTATCTGATAATTATTAGATATATATATATATATATATATAATTAAACATATATAAATCGAATTTTGATGATCTGTATATAAAATAAATAACAAATCAACAATTGAATAGGACCGGTTATGAAAATTTGTCGTGTAAGTCGGTTTGATAGAATCTTTTGTGAAATGGAAAACAAGTTGGTAATTAGAGTAAATTTAGTAATAGCAATAGTTATTACAACAACAAATATTTATGTCTGAACGCTTGATATGATATATTGTGTATGCTTTATAAACTATGTATTACAATCTAGACAACACAAGACAGGACAAGTAAATATCTTTCACTATAAAAAAATAACAAGGTTCACAACAAAGAACGCCGGTTTTACCGCTGGTTTCCGGACCACCCGGAAACTTTTTCTATTTCGTTTCTATTTCATTTTCTTAATTGTACTTTCTTGCAAAAGCTCCCTACGTCTTTTACTTTCGGTACTCCAGAACTGATTACGATACAGCTCCCACTGCTCTCTTGTTGCTGTACTGAACACACGAGGATTGAGTATAATTTTCACATCGTCAACTCCACGACGACCTGTATTGGATTCTAAACGCATTTCATACTCCATTAGCCAGTTCCTAAATCTCACAGTTATCCTCATATTAATCCAATTGCAAAGTTGAACCATTATATACTTTAAAAATTTAAATGGAATCAATAAAATCCATTCAACTAAACCAAAAATTCTGTCCAAGGTCTTTACTCTAACTTTTACAAGCCTTATATTTAATTGCCTAATACCTTTGTTTGTAGATACTAGGAACTTTCTTGGCCTAGATATGGTTCTATTGTATTCACCACTTAAATAGAATAGAATCAAAGTAAAAAAATTGATGATGGAAATAACCTGACTAATAATCTTAACATATTCACCAACACTATCTTTATCAGTATTTAGTTTATTGTCATCATCGTTATCACTCAAAGATTCACCCAGAATAGGTAAACTTTCCAGTCCATTTAGAAATGGTTGATTCAATGAATTATCTTCATCGTAATAAAAAAATGAGGCGTAAATCGTTGAGATTAATATTAATAGCATAATGACTAAAAAAATTGTATATTTGTATCTCAATCTTTTCTGTTGCATATGTTGCTGCCTCATTGATTCTTCCAGAATCAATAGGTTCTTAAATATTTGTGCAGTCTGTGAAATTTCAGTATCCTTTTCACCTAGATTACTATTTCTAGACCTACTTCTCGATCGACTCCTAGATCTTGGCCTTGGAGAATTCTCGTTATCTGTGGAATCTTCAACAGTCAACATCATTTTCATCATTGTTGACATATCGTTTCCTTTATTATTTGAAACACCTTTAACTCTAGGAGACGTTACACTACTCAATCGACTAGAGTTTCTACCCTTCTTCTTTCGTTTACTAGACGTTGGAGTCCTGATATATTCATTATCACTTTCTGTATGATAGCTACCAACGCTGCCACCATCGGACCTAGCAGAAACATCACTCGTTCTTCTATTATCAGTTCTTCGTAAACTACCATTGCTATTTGTATCCTGGAAAGAGCCACGGTGATGTGAAAAATATGAATCTGATGAAATTGTAAACATTGAGAAATCTTCGTCCTCATCTGCACCTCCGTTACCATTGGATGATTTAATTTTTGAACCTCTACTTATTTTGTTCGCTTTATCGTTTGAATTGGAATTTGTAATTGGATTATCAGTGCCGTTGTCACTGCCGTTTGGATTTTCTTCATTATTCTTATAAGTCCATGAATTATCAGCATATGATGGCGTAAGTGCAAATTCATCAATCTTCTCATTCGTTGAAGTAACTCTACCTTTAACAACCAAACCGGGGGAGTTCGGCGGCGATTGTGGATCAAACTCCGGGCTTGAATCTATATTATTATTGGACATTCCAATTAAAATCAGTATAGTATGTAATAAAATAAATGATTTTTAGTGATAATGGTTAATTTTTGGATTGATTCATGCTGAGTTTAAAATAGCGAAATGTTTACAATGCTCTATTTTTCCAACATGTTTCTTACTTTATCTCTTTATAATTAAAACAATGATTACATACATGGATTATATTCAACGTTGCTTTTATAATTCAAGCAACTGGAATGAGGATAATACCTATGAACATATTTTAAGAACCCCAAGAAATTTACTTGAATTCAAAGTTCCCAATGATTTTAAGCTTTCAATATCATCCAAAAATACTGAATATAGTTATTCCTCAATAACATTATCTCAACTAAGCAGACTATCTTGCTCCCTATCTTATATGTTCTCATCAATTGATCTTGGTAAAACTTATACTCCTTCTAAAGGTATCTTGCTAGAAGATCTTTTGCAAGATTATAGAGATATTTTGCATTCAAGTGGTAGGACTACCAAAAGTCATGATTATCCATATCTTTTATACGGTAAAATGTATTTTCCATCTCAATTTCTCGAAGGTATGCTTATCAAAAGGTTATCTGAGCATTATCAGCTTATTGTGAAATTTATTAATACCCCAAAACTTAACAAATTAACAAATTCTTCTTCAATTTTTACGTTTTATTTGCAAAGACAACATGATAACTGTGCACATGATTTTGTATATTCAACAAGAGAAGCTCTTATGGGTTATAGATGCATGTATCACTTTACACCACTTTCTTCAGTCACTCCATCTAATGATCCTTCTCTCCTTTCAATTGGTTGTGAAATTTGGTACGCTACAAATTCCATGTCACCAGGTGTTTCTACAACTGCTCGCTATACAACACAAATGGCATCTGCAGGAAACAAGCCGCAGCCTTTGACGATGACATTAGCTGCAAATCCTTTATTAGGTACAGTTGAATCTACTTACGCAATTAAAACTGATTTGGGTACAACTCTAAGTTCTAAATATACCTTTAACATCTATTCTTATGAATCCGACCTCTCCGTTGGTGCTCAGTTTTTAAGAAAATCTCATGAGTTACCAAAATTAAAAGTTGAAAAACATAAACATATAAACAAATCTCTTGGTCGTCATGCAGTTGATGGTAGACTACCAATTGTTCATCATGTAACTGATAGTGAATTTGTTGAAAAATATATAGAAACTGGTAAAGGTGATCAGCAATTTAATCAATTTCATGACATTCACAATTACAAAAATTTTAATGATAACACTACGAAAAACTCCATTGAAAGTACACAAGATAACCAAACCACTGAAAATAATAAGGATTATGTCTCAAGTCTGAAAATTGCCGGTAGTTTAGGTAAGAGAAATGTTATTTTTGCATGGGAAGGAAAATTTAAGGATTGGATAGTTGCCTCTGGTGCCAGAGTTGATCTTAAAGATACTGTCCCCAAAATTTCAGGCTATGGTCTTGAATTTCAGTATTCTTCGTAACTGATGTATAATTTCGATGACAATATAAAATTAACGAAATAGATTAAATTAAATACAAAATATTTTAAAATTTTACAATTTACAACAAAATAAAGAACTAAAAGGAAAATAGAAAAAACTTTTATTTTATTATTCTTTCTTTGATTCTGCAGCAATATCCAATGCATCATGAAACTCAATGGACTCGTTACCATCTGCATCTATTAAATCCTCTCCGGAAATTTTAATCAATTCTATCTTTGGTTTTTTCATTTTATTTTCTTCGACATCTTCTTTACTGGATTTACCATCTTCTTCAGGATCTTTTTTAATGGATTTTCCATTGTTTTCAACTTCATTATCTTTTTCAGCCCTAATATTTGTGTTCGAGTCATGCATTTCAACGATACTCTCTTTTTCACGAGTTTCTTTTGCAACTTGTACAGCCGAAAAAGTTTTTCTGTCCATGGATTCAGGAACAAAGAGACTTTGAGCTTGAACGATACAATTATTAGCAATCATCTTACCATCTTCACCAGAATCATTTATTTTTTCCTCAACTTTTATATGATTGGGTGGAATCGCAGTGGATGCTATTTTAAGCAATTTTCCTGCCATGAGTTTTACATCAGATTCGGCTTTAGTCAATAAATGTTTAACCATGAAAATTGTTTCAGGTGAAATATTGTCCTCAATTTTAATTGGCGATATATTTGAAGTATTTCCTACTGTAACTTCATTCTTGAAAGTCGACCCACTTCCAGAAAGAGGTTCCGGCTTTGCATTGTTTACAAATATATCTGGCTTCATTTCCCCCTTTTCGTGCTTAACTTCGCCTGCAAAAGGCTTGGAAATTATCATCCCAAGTGCCTTTTCTGAGTTAAAATGCATTAGATGTTTTTCATTATCAAGTGATTGTTTTGTCTTAAGCTCTAACGTACTAGTAGTGGTATTATTGAATTCGGGGTCTTTATTAGAAGACTGCAAATCTCCTGACTTTTCTTCCCCATCATCGCCTAAATGAATCACATCACCATCATAATAGTTAACAGGTCTCCTTTTCTTTCTTAAAGAACGTCGCTTTTCATCATTTTCATCAGTTACTTTAATGTCATATTCCTTATCAATAATAACCTGGACATCATTTTCGTCAACTTGTTCTTCCAGAGGTAAAACAATTGGAGCTTCAAAGACGCTCTCAGTTTGAGCAACATTTTCGATCTTAGCTTCTTCTTCCTCTTTTTTTTTTGGTTCGTCTTCTTTAGCTGCTAGCATATCCTCAACAGTTTTTAACAAAATGTTTTCGACGTTATCACCTTGATTCATCATCGAATTATCCAATTGTAATTTATTGAAAGCAAGTTGTAAAATGTTCTCCTCAATAGAATTTTTACAAACTAGACGTTGAACAAAAACTTCCTTTGTTTGACCAACTCTATGTGCACGATCTTCAGCTTGCTTGTCATCATGTGGATTGAATGATTGATCATATATGACAACATGGGAAGCACACACTAAATTAATACCAAATCCACCTGCCTTGGTACTTAGTAACATGACTGGAATTGTTTTATCATCATAAAATTTATCAATTATGGTTTGTCTGGTATCAACTTGTGTTTGACCATCCAATCTCAAAAACTTCCAGTTTTTCATACTTAAAACTCTTTCAATAATATCCAACATTTGAGTAAATAAAGAGAAAACTAGAATTTTTTCCTTTTTAGCAATAACTTTTTCCAAAATTTCAACAAGTTTATCAATTTTTCCACTATCAAGATAACTTGATTGCTTTAGAACAAATTGACCCAATTCATTAGGAAAATTAAGACACAGTTGAGTTAATTCAAAATCGCTCATAACTGTCATATCTTCATAAATATAGACTTCATTTGCATTATAATATTCTGGAGATTTCATGATTTTCTTGGCCATAACTTTCAGCATAGCATCTGTGTAATGATGTCTAAAAAGAAGTGGGTGCATACATGCTTTACGTAGCACCATTAAAATATTGGACGATTTCTTCTTCATTGGAGGCAGCTTTTTCATTTCTACTTCTGTTAGTTCCTTTCTTCTGTCCCTTTCTTTTCTATACATATTCAATTCTTTCAACTCCAAATCATAGATTTTTCTTTGTGTTGGATGTAAATTGCAATACTCAATTGATGTGTGCTTTGTCGGCAATTCTTTCATGACCTGTTGTTTGGTTCTCCTCAAAACAAACGGAGCCATCATAACTCTAGCTTTATTAATGGCTTGCTGAGATAACAACGGATTAATTGCTTCGCCTTCAACCTTAGTTTCATCAGTTTTTGTTGTTGCTTTTTGATCAAATAACAATTCTAATTGTTCTAATTTTGGATCAAAAATTTCAGGTAGAATAAAATCTAATAATGAAATCAATTCTTTTAAATTATTTTGCAAAGGAGTACCGGTTAATAGTAACCTAAAATTGGCACGGAGTTTGGTCAACTTCTTATATCTATCACTCGAAGCATTTTTTAACATGTGACCCTCATCGTAAACAATAACGTTGAAATTTAATGACCTTAAAAAAGGCTGATCTAATTTACCAACAGTAACAAGGTTGTATGTGGTAATAATAACATCATAATCTTCTTCCGCTAAAACAGCCCTTAATTCTTCTCTATCTTCAATACTACCATAGTATGGGACAACATCTAGCGTTGGAGCAAATTTATTAAATTCTCTTAACCAATTTTCTAAAGTTGAGGATGGAACAACAATCATATGAGGACCTTTATACCCCTTCTGTTTTAAATGAGCGAGGAAACCAATAACTTGGATGGTCTTACCCAAACCCATTTCATCTGCCAAGATACAAGAAAGATGCTTTTGGAAAAGCAAAGTCAACCAGTTGACGCCCACTTGTTGGTAGTCTTTCAAGTGCACACCCCTGCCCATTAGTTTTGGTTGTTTACTGAAATAACCAATTTGGTTATTAACTCTTGAATTATCCAATGAGGATTTATACATTGGTTTTTTGTGACGAATGGCAAAATCTTCATCGTCTTCATCACCTTCAAGCATTTTTATTTTACTTTCTCTACTACCAGTAATTTTTAAATCCATAAGATTTGCTTCATACACTTCATGACTATCATCGCCGGATTCACGTTCAATGTCACTATTGTCGCTTTCTTTAACATCAACATTGGTAATTGCAATTTCACCATTTGCAGTCTGACCTTTGATATCAATACCCCATTTTTTAATTTCTTTGGTGATAGTTTTGCTATAATCATAACATTGTTTCACCAATGAATCTACAGCATCGTATGAAATTAGTTTGTCGGCTGCATAATCTACTATTCTTTCACCCTGTGATCTGAAATTAGCACGCCGCTTTTTCACTACATCTCCATCAAAATTAATGTCAACAACATCATCTAAAGTTTTAAATGGTCGATTTTCGATAAGAATTTGTGCAATTGGTGCTTTAATGTTAGCAATATCGACAATATCCCTAATGTCGGCACTGTTCAAAAGTTTCAACACTCTGTCATCTAATCTTAAACCTAAGTCATCGTTACTTTGATATTCAGGTACATCATCATCGTCATCATCAATTTCCATAACTTCAGCTTCCTGTTTTTTAGCTTTATCTGTCTTTTTCTTCTTCTTTGAGAGCTTTCTTTCTTTATAGTTAGCACTTAACTCAAGTTCCTCATCTAAATCAATAATCTCCATCTTTCTTCTCCTTAAACGACTTCTTGAATCTTTACTAATTTTCTTATAGTTGCGATCTTCTATTTGTTCCTCTTCATCATTTCTTTTCGATCTATTAGTTTTCCTTCTCTTGAGAACAGGCATTTCATCCTCAGAATCATCCAAAATACTCTCTTCATCCTCGGAATCTAAAATAATTCCTTGGGACTTATTACCATTTGATGGCTTAGAAGTATGTACGTTATGTTTATCGGTAATATACCTTTCCAGAATTGATTTTTTATCATTTTTTAATTGAACCTTGGAGGAGATAACATTTTCCTTCTGTGCTTTCCTTCTAGCTCTTTCTCTATCTTTTTCTTTAACAAGGTCATATTCTTTTTCCGTTTTTCTTCTTTGTTTATCACGAGTGGTTTCTTTTGATTTAATTGGAGAAGAAGAAAGAACAATTTTCTCAACTCTACTTGGAGCATGAATACTTGCCAATCTTCCTGGTTTGGATTCTTGATGACGAGCTCTAGATCTTGAGTCATTTTTAGTAAAATAAGTATTCGATCTTTCCTTCGGTAAGGTACTTAGATATGCTGAGGCTTGTTTAATTGAATCCTTACTTTTCAAAGCAGAAAGAATTGTGGATTGGGAAAGATATGGAAACTTATTCTTCAATGCCGTAAAATTTGTTCTTAAATCTGATGATAGACCAGTTCTCCTTGAATCTGCAGAGATAATATTTTGACTTGAAATTTCTGTTAGTTTTCTATTTTCCTTACCTTCTCTTTTCCCATTTTCTTTATTACTCTTATGTTCTGAATTTTTTTCCTTATAGGCAAAAATATCTCTTAAATTCGGTAATCTTGTAGAAACCTTTGCCGGTGGAGAAGAATCTAAATCCATAGAGCGTGCCTTAAATGTAGAGTGTTTCAACTTTCTCATTGGCGATGAGTCAGGAACTTGAATCGAAATATTATCACCGGTTAAATCAACTTCAGAATTATATTCTGAATCTTCACTATTATTCTTAGCATCTTCAGCGTCTCCAACTTCTTGAATAGAATTTGAATCAAAATCTGAACCCGAATCCGACCCTGATTCCAAAGCTGAGTCCAAAATTGGATGAGCTTGTTCCTGCTCACTTGAAGATGATTCTAATTCAATAATATTTTTCCTTTTAAACCTCATTACTAATTTATTGTTCAGAAAAACCCCAATACACTCGATCTTTAAACGAGTGTGAGCTTGAGTGAAACATTTTATTTTTTTTACGTTTTTCTGTACGGTTGACGCGTCAAGGATTGACGTGCCATATTCGCAATGCAATAACTGGGTTCTAATAAAGACAGATATTTGAACAAATAATGACATATTCTGTTTTATCTTGTGGATCGAATGGGAATTATCAACTTGGAATACCTAATGACAATCTGGATAGTAATATATTGCAATCAATACAATTAGAATCGTCTACAAAGTTTGAATATCTACCGATTGATATTGCTTGCGGCGGGAATCATTCTCTGGTTTTACTACAGAGTGGAGATGTTTATACTTGTGGCGCTAATGTGAACAAACTGGTTGGTTCAAATAATGGTATTGTAACTCCTTTTAGGAAAATAATTTTTGAAAACAATGATAAAATAAAATATATTAGTGCTGGATGGGAATTTTCTGTATTTGTTACTATTCACGATGAAATATTTATATATGGTAGTGGATTAAATGGTGAGCTGGGATCAGGAAATCATCTAAAGAAATTTGATACAATGCAAAGACTGCGAGTTGATTGGAATGGAAAAAAAGGTATAAAGAAGATTAAATCATCCATTCATTCTATTATTGTGCAAAGCGGAAATGGTGAGCTTTGGTGTTGGGGAAACAACAAGAAAGGTCAACTTTTTGATTTTAGGGCCGAGAAATGTTTGAAAATAGTATGGGAACCAACAGCTTTGGTTTTTAAAGAAGATTTCAAAGTTATTGATTGGTCAATGTCAAGAGATTTTACGATTTTCTTGTTAGAGAATACCAAAACCGGAACTAAAGAATTTGAGTTTAGAGGCAAAGATAATTTTGGAATAAAAGATGAACTATCAAGTATATCCGAAGTCTCTAGCATCATGTCAATGTGGTCTTCGGTTCATATTGTTAAAGAAGATTCAAGCATGGTATCTATTGGTAACAATTCGCATGGGCAATTGTTCCCAAATAATCTGAAGTACGATTGTTTTGCTACCGGTAGTGAACATGGTTTATGCTTTTCTAGAGAATCCAATAAAGTGTATGCATGGGGCTGGGGTGAACATGGTAATTGTGGTATTCAGAACAGTAAGAGAGAACATGACGATGTTACATTTGATTACTTGAACACTTTATACAGTGTTTCATCAGACAAAAAATTCATAAAATTTTTTGGAGGTTGTGCTACATCATGGATTGTTTTACAGAATTAAAAACTATAAAAATAAAACGAACTCAAATTTACATAAAAATAAAAGTAAAAAAAAAAAAATGTCACATAGGTACTTCACCATATTCATCTATGTCATTACTTCAAAGAAGTCACGAATGATGGAGAATATGTTCTACGTATTCATCTTGGGCAGTTGTATCGATCAATAAGAAATTGAGTATCCACAGGCCCATAGAGTTCAGAAATAAATCTTCAATCATAGACACAATGGCCCCGCACTTATCAATCTTCTTTACCGCCCAGTATATCCCTTCTAAAAATAAGACAGAAAAAACAGAAAACCTTTTCTGAAAATTATCATTCTGTTGTTATTTAATAGAATAAGTGTCCAGAGATGTAAAGAAAGAAAATAGTTAGTTGGAAGAAATCTTTAGAAAATTTTCAAGCGCATTTTAAGTTGAGAGGGTTTTGGCAATTGTTTTCACCATCGTACTGAGTTCAGGGTATTAGTAAAAAAAAACAAAGCCTTATTACATTATAAAACAGTAGTTCTCTAAGATTACACAGTGACTCTATTCTTCGAACATTCGGGATGGAGATCTGGATCTATCTCTTTCCGCTTCTCCGCCTTGGGTTCCATTACTTTCACCTTCTTTATCTTTGAAAAAATCAGGAAATAAATCACCTTCATCATCTCTAGAGCCTGTACTTCTATTGCTATTCCCATTCCTATCTCTGCCTCTTTTATTTCTGTTGCTACTTCTACCGTTACGGTAGTGGCTATTGTTATCATGAGCTCCACGATGTTTCTCGTAACCTCTGTCTCTATCAATGAATTTATCACTAGTCCATCTTTCCTCAGACATATATTTTCCTCTGCCTCTTCCTCCTCTTCTTCTATAGCTGTCTCTTTCCCTATATTTGGCCGTAAATTCATTCTTGTTATTTAAGCTACTCATATCTCTGTCGGCTTCATAGCCAAAAATACCTTGAGTTTCTTGTTGTTCACCAGTAATCAAATCTGGACCACTATCATAGTCTTCACTATATTTCTCTTGTCTCACTCTGGCAGCAGGTAATCTTTCGCTTCTTTCTGGTTCACCATGCAACAAATAATATCTGGAATAAGCTCTAGAATCTTTAACCTTTTTATCACCCCAAGTACTTTGCCTAATGTATAATTCAACCATATCCCCATCTTCTTTAACCAAATCAATGCATGGTCTTTCTTCCAAGACCGTTATTAAGTTATAGTCTCTATCATCTAATTTTTCTTTATCTGTTAATAGTTCCATTGCCTCCATTGAACCTTCTGGATCATCAAATTTTAAATTTAGTGATGAGTCATTCACCCAATCTATCTGATAATCAAATTTACTAAATTGTTCCTTTTCTGCAAATGAATAATCGGGTTTAATAATTTTATCAATGTAAGTTTTAATAATACGTGTATTTAAATCATCAACACCTCTTAAAAATAAAGAACCGGGCTTTGGATCATTAACATCATGTGTTTCTGACTCCTCGTTAATAATTCCACTAACTGGTTGTTGAGCTTGTTGGCTTTCTTGATTAAATTGAACATCGATAGCAGCTTCTTGATTATCTTGCATATGTGGAGGTAACGAACTTGGCGTTTCTTCAATTTCCATATTTTCATCCATTATTTAGTCGTTGTTCTGAATTATAGTCTCTGATTTCTATAAATATATCAATACAATTCTTATTTTTTATTTTTATTTAATCGTTTATGTCGTTAATGACTAGTGGAATTTCCAAATTTCGCTCCTCGAAGATTTAATAAACATTCGATGTACGTGGTTTAAATGTTTATTAGCTATAATGATATTGTAATTCAAATTACTCCATTAATTAGATGTAAATATGACTTGAAAATAAATTGAACTGAAATAAACTTCTATTATATAGTAAGATTCAAATAAAGAAATGCTAAGAAGCATATCAATCCAGTATCACGTGACAGTTACCCGGTTTGAAAAGGGATCCAATTTCTCAGATTTATTGAAAAAAATATCAAACTCCAATTCACATCTTGTTAATTATGTGAATAAAGACTAAGCATTCCCTAGATCACACTATATTTAGCAATGTCAGACGTCTCGGACACAGAAGAAAAGAAATTATCTGTCTCCAACCTACTTGACGATGCTGCAGAACAAAGCGATGAAGAGAAAAATGGCTCAGGACTAGTTGACTCTTCAGAAGAAGATGAGGACGAGGACGATGATGAAGATGCAATTAGGAAAGTTAGTGAAGGTTTTATTGTCGATGATGATGATAATGAGGAAGGTGATTCTTTCAAACGTCGTAAGAAACATAAAAAGAGGAAGAGAGAACAAAAATCAATTGGTGATGAGGATGAAGAACTTGATGAAGATGATTTGGATTTACTTAGAGAAAATGCAGGTGAATTACCATCCCATATAGTCGAAAAATCTAAATTTAAACGTCTTAAAAGGGGTGGTGCAACTGAAGAAGATGAATCAACAGGTAAAGGTTTAACAGATATATTCTCAGATGAAGAAAATGAGGCATCAATTGACCATGAAGATCGAGACAACATAGGTGATGATAATTTGGACGAAGATGTAGAGGATGATTTGCTAGAAGCATCAAGACAAAGATTTCAGCAGCAAAGATCCAAACCTCAACCTGAAGATATGGTTGGTGAATTTGATGATTTTATTGAAGATGATGAATTCTCTGAAGATGATGAAGATAGAGATGAACGTTTAGCAAGAATGAGATCTGCAAGAGCTAAACAAACCCAATTTGCACAACAATCACAAATTGATCAAGATAAGCTAGATGAATTATTTGAAATTTTTGGTGATGGTGAAGAATATGCATGGGCTTTAGAAGCTGAAGAAGTTGAAGAAGAACAAAAGGAAAAAGGCTTAGACCAGCAAGAAGAATATGACGATGAAGGTAATTTAATCAGCCAACCAAAAACCGATTCTCAATCGTTAACAAATGTTTTTGAATATGAAGAATTAAAGGAACATTTATTAACAGACAAAGATCAAGAAATCAGAATGACTGATATCCCTGAAAGATTTCAAGTTTTACGTGAAGGTATTTCAAATTACGATCTTCCAGATGATGAATTTATTCAAAAACAACAATGGATTGCTGATACTCTATATGAAGAAAACGCAGCTACATTTGATGAAAAGCTATCTTTGCTTAAACCTTTTAAAGAGGCTGTTGCACGAATCGTGGAATTTGTTTCCAGAGATAATTTAGAGGTTCCAACTATTTGGAATTCAAGAAAAGATTATACTCTATATACATATCATGAAGATGGGCAATTAAAAGTTCATAAATTACTAAGTGAAAATGATCTTTGGAGAATTGTTCAGCTAGATATTGATTATCATGCGATTTTAGATAAAAAGAAAACCGTTCAAAAAATTTTCGAGTCTTTGGATACTGTTGATCTAATTTATGATGAATTTTTTAAAAATGCTAAGTCAATTGTTGAACTGCAAGATTTATATGACTACTTACAATTCACTTATAGTATAGAAATTAAAAATATCCAGGAAGCTAATAATCCAGCTGTAAAGGGTGAAGGCAAACAAAAGTCACATTCAAGATTTAAATTTTATGAAAGAATTAAGAGTGATCCAATATACAAAACTGTCAAAGAAATCGGTATAGATTCAGAAAAGTTTGGTGAAAATGTTAGTGCGGGATCCAAAGTTTATTTGACGGATGATAATGAAAAGAGTCCGTTACACTTAATTAAAGAATCATTGCCTGATTCGTATTTCTCTACAACCGATTCTGCAATAAATGCAGTTAAACAAATGTTTTCTGAGCAATTAGTTCATAATCCAAAATTGAGAACTCATTTAAGGTTGTCTTTTCAACAATATTCTATTGTCGATATTGAATTGACTGAAAAAGGTAGAACCAAAATTAATGATAGTTCTCCATATGCTGACTTTAAATATGCAATTAACAGAAATGCTGAATCGTTTATATACCAACCTGATTTGTTTTTGAGAATGCTGGAAGCTGAGTCATTAGGTTACGTTAATATTAAGATAGGATTAAAAGGGGCCTTTGAAAATTTCTCCCAGCATTTATTTGGTTTTATGTCCTCTGATGGTACTTCTGATGTTTCCAATTCTTGGAATAAATTAAGGAAAGAATGTTTAACAATAGCACTAAAAAAATTGATTCCTTCAATTGCTTCGTCAATTAAAGAAAAACTTGGTTCAACAAGTGAAAGATTATTATTTTTCCGTATTAGAGATAGTTTTATGAATAAAATTGATCAAGCTCCATATCATCCACTTCCTGGTGTTAAAGGTACCGTTCCAAAAGTGTTAGCATTGTCTAATGGTGAAGGTAAAAGAGACTCAGCGGTTTTGGCCATTGCAATGGATTATGATGGTGCTATCGCGGAACACATTAAATTTGATGAAAATTATAAAGACCCCGAGTTTGAAAGAAGATTTATTGCGTTAGTTAATCGTTTTAAACCTGAGGTTATTGCAATTTCTGGTTATAATGTCAATGTTTCATACCTACAAAAACGAATTGCCGAAATTGTTACTACCAATAAATTGCTAGTTGAAAGTGATGAAGATGAAGATTCTTCTGATATTGAAATACCTGTTTTATATGTTCCAAATGAGACTGCTAGAATGTTTGAATATTCTGAAAAGGCTAAGGAAGAATTTAGTGATAAGCCAGTGGTTGCAAAATTCTGTATTGGGATTGCAAGATATGTGCAAAGTCCATTATTAGAATATATTGCTTTAGGTGATTCTATTACATCGATTGCAATTAATAAATACCAGAGCTTACTCCCAGATCATAAATTAAAACAAGCCATTGATTCGATTTTTGTGGATGTTTCATGTTTAGTTGGTATTAAAATTAACGATGCGGTTAGGTCTACCTATCAAGCCTTAATGTTACCATATATTGCGGGTTTGGGCCCAAGAAAGGCCAGTAGTATAATTAAAGGTATTGAAGGTAATGGTGGTGCTTTGATTAGAAGGGATGACTTGATTTTAAAAAGTTTAACAACCAAAAATATTTTTATGAATTGTGCACCCTTTATGGAAATTCCAGTTCCTGATAGATATGATAAAGATGTCGAATTACTAGATGCCACTAGAATCCATCCAGAAGATTATGAATTAGCAAGAAAAATGGCTAGTGATGCATTGGATTTGGAGGATGAAGACAGACAGGAAATTGAAAATGAAGAAGGTGGTGTTATTGGTAAATTGTACGAGGAAGGAGCATCAAAATTGGATGATCTATTACTAGAGGGTTACGCTAACCAATTAGAAGAACATGGTCATAAGAAGAGAGCTACTTTAGAAATGATTAAGGAAGAATTACAAAATAATTACGAGGAATTAAGAAAGAGTTTCCATATCATGACTGATTTTGAGGTATTTGAAATGTTAACATCTGAAAGTAAGGAAACATTTGATAGAGGTATAGCTGTCCCAGTTATTATTCAAAGAGTTGATAACAGATTTTTATTGACTGTTACACAATCAGGAATTTCTGGTAATATCAGTAGAGCAAATGCTGTTCCGTATGGTGATAATACCAACTTACTGGCCAAGTATACAGTTGGTCAAGCCGTTCAAGCCGTTGTTAAAAGTGTTGAATATACTGATTTTAAAGCTGAACTTTCACTGTTAAAAGAAGATATTGCAAGAGCTAAAAGTTTGAAGAAAGCAGAAAAACCTAAAGGTTTCTGGAATTTTGATGCTGAAAATAAAGATATTAAAAGAGAACGTGAAGTGGAAATGAAAAACAACAAATCAAATAAAAGATTACTAAAACATCCATATTTTAGAAATTTTGATGCCAAACAGGCAGAAGATTATTTGGCATCAAGAGACAATGGTGATTTTGTTATTCGTCCATCATCTAAGGGTAATGATCATTTAACAATCACATGGAAAGTGGATAATCAATTATTTCAACACATTGATGTTGTTGAACTCGATAAACCAAATGAGTATTCATTGGGTAGAGTCCTACAGGTTGGTGATTTCAAATATCATGATTTGGATGAATTGATTGTCTCGCATATTAATGAATTATATAGTAAAGTTGAATCCTTGAAAAATCATGAAAAATTCAATAATGAACCAGTTAATGATGCCAGGAATTATTTGATTAGATATTCCAAGGCTAATAAGAATAGATCATGCTACTGTTTCTGCTTTAACCGTAAGGCTCCTGGTTGGTTCTTTTTATTGTTTAAATTAAATGATACTACCGAAAAAACATACACTTGGAATGTTAAAGCATTGCCTACGGGCTATCAGTTACATGGTAACGTTTATCCCGATATGGTTCATCTATGTAATGGTTTTAAGAAAATGTTACAAAATCAAGTAAGTCGGCCACAACAGAGACCAACTTATGGCTATAGTGGTGGTTATTAAGAAGGTTTTTAAAAAAGTATAATAATATGTCGCACTTTTTGCTCTTTCTATTTTTGTGTTTTAGTTGTTTTGAAATATTACATCTTTTGTATTTATTAGATTATGTTATAGTGTGAAAAGAAAGAAATTGTAATAATAATGTGAGTATAAAAGTTTCAGATATTTATACGAGAACGCGTACGCGCAAGTATGTTTTTATTCTCATCAGAAAAAATCAATGAACTACGAATTTACTTTATACCAATATCATTCTAAAAAAACTATTAGGTTCAAATCTACACATGAAAGTGTTAAAAAGTATATCCTGGGCTAGCACAGCTTTAGCGTTAATTTTGAACTTGTATATTTATACATATCCTTCCTTAGATTCCGATAAATGTAATTGGAAATACCAATACAAAGATATAAAATCTTTACATCCGTTAGAACAATCTATACTATTGATACCTTACTTTGGAGATTTATATTCACAATATTTTATTTCTGAAAAAGAAGAATTGGAGCCATCTCCAAAAGATATCAGATTACTTGCAATCGGTGACCCCCAAATCAATGGTAATTGGCCATCAACTCCTTATATTAAAAGATTGGATAACTACGGAAATGATTATTATTTGGGGCATATTTACAATATGATGAAGCCAAGATTACATCCAAGTCATGTTGCACTTATGGGTGATATTGTATCATCACAATGGATCGGCGATTCGGAATTTTACAACCGTACAAAAAGAATTTTGACCAGATCATTTCCTAGACCTTATGAACAATGTAGTGCTGAATTAGAATTTATTGATAAGCAAAAGGATATTGATTGGCAAAAAGACTATGATGTTTTCCAAAAATGGGCTAAGACAGGAGTGTTTGATGATCCAAATTTTTATCATTTTGAAAATGTGTACGACTGGAATAACTCAGGATTAGAAGGGGTTGAACCACTATTTCTAAATGTCACAGGTAATCATGATATTGGATATGGGGATACAACTTATCAACATATGAGTCGTTGGAGGAAATTGTACGGTAAAGATAATTATTGGATTGAATATGATAATGATACTGATCATCCATGGAGAATCGTTATGTTAAACTCTCTAGCATTGGATGGACCATTATTACAACCGGAATTTAAAGAGTATCTTTGGAAATTTGTTGATGTACTTGACAAAAGGGAATATAATGGTTCAACTATTTTATTAACACATATTCCAATGTATAAAAGAGTTGGATTATGTATTGATGGACCAAATGTTGAATATTATGCAGCTAGTAATTGCCATGGTTGTGATCCAAGTAGGGAAGGCTTATTAAAGTCAGAGAATCATTTGCAATTTGAAACTTCGCAAAAAGTTTTGAATGCAGTTTTCAAAAATAGTACATCTGGTATAATATTAACCGGACATGATCATTATGGTTGTGAAAATTATTATAATTTTGAAACCGAATCAGGATTATGGGTTGCTGATAAAAATATTAAATCAAATAAATGGATTAAAGAAGTTACAGTAAGATCTATCATGGGTGATTTTGATGGTGTGACGGGTCTAATGACGGGACACTTTGATAAAAATGATAAAACCTGGGAATTTAGTTACACTACATGTCCTTTTGTTGTTCAGCATGTTTGGTGGGCCGCTAAAGTTTCGCTGGTGCTGACTCTTTTACTTCATTCAATCTACTTGTTTTTTTAGGCTGTAAGAAACGATAATGAAGATAAAAAAACAGCTACTGACAATCCAGAAATTTTTTTAATCGATATAGAGAATAAATTTTTTAAATTTTATAAATATATATTTCAATGTTTAACATGAAATTAATTTTTTGTGATTAAAGGGGTTTTTAAAATCAAAAAAAAAAAAAATTCTTCGTATTGAAACCAAAACTGTACAAAAAATAACAAAACAAGATAATTGAGAAACTGAATAAGTAAAAGACGACGAACGTAATTAAAAAGAGAAACCACAAAATAATGATTTGAAACCCTTACTTTTGAAGTCAAAGTAATATGAGATAAACCATATTATTTTAGAAAGTTGTGGCAGTTGTTGGAGAACCGGATAAACATTGGTAGTAATATGGGTTCATTGAGGAACAATGAGAGTCGCCACAGCATTCAGTGGCACCAGAGAAGTTTATACCACCACATTGAGCCCACATAGTAGCGCACACACCTTGTGTAGTAGTTGAAGATGTTGAGGATGTTGAAGTAGTAGCAGATGTTGATGGAGCACCTGGGACACACTGATAATAATAAGGGTTCCAAGATTCGCAATGGAAATCAGCACAGCAATCGGTAGCACCAGAATAGTTTTCACCACCACATTGACCCCAAGCACTAACAAGAGCATCTGGAGAGGAAGTGGAAGTAGATAAAGTTGAGGATGGAGTATATGAAGTTATTGGAGCAACTGATGAAGATGAAGATGAAGATGGAATAGTTATAGTTGTCAATAGTAGACTTGAAGTTGTTGAAGTTGATGAAGTTGATGGATATTGGTAGATTGAAGAAGATGTTGAAAGGGTTGCTGAAGAGGAAGATAAAGAGAAAGATGAAGAGGATGACAAAGAGGAAGAGGATGAAGTTAGCGGCAAAGAACCGACACTCCAGCAGTATTGTGGAAAATCAGCTTGAGCATTATTATTATTATCAGCATTACAAGAAGCTAAATATTCGTAAGCAGAGTTATACGTCCAAGAAGAAGCTTCATTATTATCAGCTTTTCCAGAAAACCAAGCATAGTGGATTTGAAATTGTGGAACACAGATTTGAGAACCAGTTTGTTCACCTGTAACAACAAAAGTTGCATCCCAGTTACAAGCATTGGAGATTTTTTTAATATTTTGGTTTGAATCGTATAAAATATATTCAGAGCTTTCAGGTGATTCAACACCAATAATTTTGGCTTGGTCCAAATTTGAAATATCAGCACAGTCGGAAGCTGAAAATTGGAAAGTGATTTCATAATCGTCATTGCCCAAATCCGATGCAGCTATAACCGAACCAGTAGCTGATGGATAAGAGCCGTGGTTTTTAAAATTGAAGTTTAAGTCTGGACAAGCAGCAGTTGGAGTAACTGGGGTATTTGATAGATATGTTCCGGTAACGAAATCAACAGTAGAAAATGGCAATGAAGTGTTAGAATATTGTGCATTGGCATTTGATGCCAATGCTGTGATGGCAATTGCAATAGAAATCAAGTATTGACACATTGAGTGATAGCAGTTTATATGTATTGATATAAATGATAGGAGGGGGCAGATAACTGTTGAAGTGTGGGAAACATGCCTCTATTTAAATCACAATTAACATTCATTACCAACTAATTAAGGACAAGAATATTTCGGAATATTTTATAATATACTTCTAAAAAATTAACTAACCCCTTCAAGATAGTTTATATTAGTGCAAAATTCAAATCCCCATTATAAACATTTTCTAGATCAGCTTTATGAGATAAATCTATCTTTATTACCCAATTAATGCAAAATTATTTTTCAAGCAAACGCGTGCGATCGGTGGTAGGAGAATAGTGTACAATTTAGCTCCAATACTGTACAGGTACATGTATTTAGTATTACCGCTACGCTTAGTTTCGGTCCAGCAATATTTTATAAAGTCATGTGTTAACCACTAAAATTAGGTATAAATTTTACAGTTCAAAGATTTCTATTAAAATGACGAATACGTATGCACGTAATCACGATTCGCACCGGTAATTTCTAACTATACTTATCATGCTGCAATCGGTAATAACAAAATTTATTTACCTTTTAGGCAACATTATATTGGTTTTATAATACCTCTCTTGGCATGATATTGAGATACTAATAGCTGGTAGCATATATGAGTTAGGTTTTGGTGGTTGCATGATGCTTCAAATAATATCAAATTTTCATTGAAGTATATATCATCCTATTGTCGGAGGATGAACCACTCTTATCTTAATCGAGCATCTATTATAATTCGGTATGACAGATATTGTTTTCAGGATACGGATGGCCAGACTAAATTAAAAATTTGGTTATGTATTGTATATGCAATGCATATCTATTATGATACGACTGGCCCAAGACAAGTTCCTCGTACATGCCTTTTTATTGTATTCAAAGTTATAATTACTCCGATTACTACAATTGAGGCGTCGATATTACATATTTATTATTCCTCGAATGGAATTAATACATGATTGAGCCTCTGCATCGTAAGATTTCGAGTCTCCTACTGCAATATTGTTAAATATTACTGTTATTGTATAAAGATTTGTACAGCCTTAAATGCGGAAAATTTCAAAAACCATTTTAGTTTCTTAAATATTACAGGACTGCAACATTCGAATTCCTTTCTTTTCGTGATAAGTCCCTGTATGTAGATATCCATTGCCATTTTGTTTTAATAATGAATATATCAGTTTAAAACTAATTGAAAGGTAGTTTTGTTCTTTTTTTTTCAAATTGCTCATTAAGTTATTCCCGCATCCAGGTTGCCATTCAAAGAAATTAGGATCGGATCAGATCTATTCATTCTCGGGGCAATTATTTAAACCATAGCGGATTTTTTAACCGGCTTCCACCATTCGGTTACTAGTGAAACAAAGAAATTACCGACAGGTTGTCTGATTATATTGGCCCAATGATATAGTGTACACTTATAACCGAGTTAAGTCGTCTCGACAAAGGTTTGTTCACTTAATCATCTGAGTAGGCGTGCCTCGAACCATATGCCAAGCTTAAAAAATACAGAATATCCTTTTTAAACTGGCATTATTATTATTAAACTTAGTACTAGAATAATAGTGATTCGATTGTGAGCGAGAGTATTTATTTATTAAACATAGTGAACCTCATGGTATCGTGTATACATAGTTATATTTTTCTTATTTTCTTATGAATTGAGACCTATCTTATTTCGCATTCTGCATGGATCTAATCTGAAACTTATGTTGACTTAGTTTTGAATAGCTAAAAGACTGTTGGTTATGATTCGAAACTGCGAGCTAGTCAACTTACGCAATCTTGCAGTTGAAATATTAAACCATTGACTAGTAATGCGTGGAGAAAAAGTATTTTTTTTCAAGAGGTGTAAAACATATGACAAGAATTATTGTTGTGGTGGATTTTCAACTGTTTTTGTAGCCTGGTTTTATTGAATATAAGCTAGTTAAAATAAGTACGACTATTTGTTAAGATTGTGTTACCCATGGGATAAATAATTTGTATAATGTTCATTATTAATAATTTTGAATTTTGTAGGTTTTTCTTATTAAAAAAAACTGGGACAACGCTAATAGAAAATGTTAAAACATACAGCAGCAATTAAAGAAATAATAGCGTTTCTTATTAATCAGGGAGAAGACGGTAGAAGCAGGGTTTACTAGTTCAATTGCTTACTTCAAAATTATCTAACTATTTGATATCATTCAATATAGCTTAATGATAATAAACTTAAGTATGTTACCCGGCCTCGACAGCAAACGTAACCATCCTTAACGCGTAAACTTACATACACCAATTGGAACAGCTACGTTCCTATATTATGTTCTACATATTGTGATTATTGCCTTCAAGTAACCAATAATAAATTACTAAAATATGAATGTAACCTCTAACGACACCTAAAAATGATATTGCCTAGTACTTTGTTCCATGGGGGGAGTCGCTCCACTCTTTTTATATGAAATTGAATACTTGAACAGATCCGAGTATAGATCAATCACAACAGCCTAGAAATTTGAGCAATCCAATCATCCAATCATTTCTACGCTGTCTATCTAATCTACAGAAACATCACAAATAGAGTTATCATATTGTGACATATAGCAAAACTTTTAAACATCATTTCCTGAACCACGCGCATGTAAATAAAACAAAACAGCTGAAGATTTATTAAAAGGGGAAGAAGGAAAAGAAAATATTAAACTCCTGATCAGATAGTGAAAGTTTTCTCTTTTAATCATTTGTTACTTTCCTTTTCATTTCTTTCGTTAAATACCTAAACATTATTTAAACTATACTATTATAAATCAATATATTATGTTTGGTAAAAAGAAACATGAGCCTCCGATGAATAAATTGAGAGAAATTTATAATGATCTTGCTAATAGTTCATTATCAAATTTAAGTTTAGAACAAAACGGCCATCTAAAAGAAGCCTTGGTTGGATGGAAAAATTTACATTTTCAAGCCGAAGCAAAATTAGAAAAATTGAATGATGAAATATCTGATCAATTATTAACTGAAGAAGAGTCGTTTCTTTTTGACGAAATTCATATTTTGAAGGCCCAAGCGGATGATAATATGATGAGATTAAATAGATCTTTAGAGCAAACTGCAAGACGTAAAAAGCAGCAAATTCTGGCAAAGCAACAAAATGCACTAAATTCTGCATCAGCTTCGCCAATTGTACCTACATTACGATCAAATATCCCTACCACAATGAATTCTAAGAAAAATTCTGCCAAACCTATGATGAAATCATTGAGAAGTGGTGGTGGTGGCAACTCAAGTAATTATAATAATGCTAACGGTTCATCTTCAAATGTAACAAATAATATCACAAGCTCTTCGACATCGTCAGTATCATCAACATCGGCAAAACATGCCGCAAATATGATTTGGTCACCTTCAACTTCTTTAACAACTGGTAAATCTTCAAATGTTTATAATGATGATCAGTTTACAGATTTTGCTACCGATTACGGAGAGTATTACCAACAAGAAACTTTAAAACAATTACAGCATCAAGGCCAATCATCAAAAAATTATCGTGCTACTTCGCCGACCTCACCGTATGATAGTCAAGATGATTCAGATTTCACAGATCAATTTCAATCAAGTTTAAAAATTTCCAAGCAACAGCAATTAATGAATAGAAAACCTTCGCCATCAGATCGTGCAAAAGCAGCGTTGAAAGCATCTGCAGCAGTTAAATATCCATCAAGACCCACTCAGAGGTCAGCAAATAAAAATAGATCACCAGTTCGCCAAACCAAAAGCTCAACACAAAAGAAGAATAAACGTAGAGAATCCCCAAGTAGAGTTCCAATTTTAAGCGATTCACAAAAAGACACAGAAACTTTAGACAACGATTCAACAACGGATGAAGATATAAGCGATGATGAAAAATTAATCAGATCATTGAAAGGTGTTGATCCAACTGCAGCCAAACAAATTTTAAATGAAATTGTTGTTAAAGGGGATGAGGTTCATTGGGACGATATTGCAGGGTTAGAAACTGCTAAAAAATCTTTAAAAGAGACAGTTGTTTATCCATTTTTAAGACCTGATTTGTTTAGAGGCTTAAGAGAACCTGCAAGTGGTATGTTATTATTTGGACCTCCGGGTACTGGTAAAACAATGCTGGCAAGAGCTGTTGCAACAGAATCTGAATCAACTTTTTTTTCAATTCAAGCTTCATCGTTAACTTCAAAATATCTTGGTGAAAGTGAAAAATTAGTTCGTGCATTGTTTCAAGTTGCAAAGGCCAGAGCACCATCAATTATATTTGTTGATGAAATTGATTCCTTACTAGGTACAAGAAGTAATGAAGGTGAAAATGAAAGTTCAAGAAGAATTAAGAATGAATTCCTGGTTCAGTGGTCAGATTTGACTAAGGCAGCTGCAGGTAGAGATTCTGGTGAAGAAATGCAAAGAGTTTTAGTTTTGGCCGCAACAAATTTACCATGGGGTATTGACGAGGCTGCAAGAAGAAGATTTGTTAGAAGACAATACATCCCGTTACCAGAAGCTGAAACACGTAAAGCACAATTTATAAAGTTACTGTCACATCAAATCCATACATTGACAGAAAAACAATTAGATGAACTAGTTGATTTATCAGATGGATTTTCAGGTTCTGATATTACAGCGCTTGCAAAAGATGCTGCAATGGGTCCATTAAGAGAATTAGGTGACAAATTATTAAGTACAAATAAAAGTGAAATTAGACCTTTGGGCTTAATCGATTTCGTTAATTCTCTGAAATATATTAGACCAAGTGTTTCTCAAAATAGTTTGAAACAATTTGAAGATTGGGCTAAAAATTATGGATCTTCTGGCGTTTAAGTTATAAAAATATTATTTCATTATCGATTCTTATATTCTAATAGATATTTATTTCTTTTACTTTCATTTTTTTTTTTTAGGCTTGGTTGTTTTATTTAAAAAACTTTTATATATTAATTGAAATTTTAAAAATATTTTTTTCTTAGATGTATTAATTATTCGTAAATAGTAATAGTATATAAAAAAAAAATTCACATATGAGCATAAAAAGAGGGGTGAATAAAAATGATATAAAAAGATAACTGAAAATGTGAATAAGAATAAAAGTAAAAATGAATTTGACAATAAAAATAAAGTTTTTAACACAGAATAGAGATTGAAAATATCTAATAAATAGATAAAAATTAAAACGGTAAAAATAAATATACAATTAAAATGATTTAAGAGAACAGTTTCTTGAGAAAACCTTTTTTCCTTTTCCCGTCAGAAGAAGGAGATGGAAATGAGGATGAAGAGGCCGATTCAGGCATTGATTGTTTTGAAGTCTCTGCCTGTTTTGGCACTTCATTACTAGTAGAATCATCATTCGTATTGCTAGAGATATTAATTGATGGTTTTTCAGTTTCAGTATTAACATGTAAATGCTGCTCCCTTTCCTTCTGCATTGCTTGTCGTTTAATATCTCTTGCCTTAAATTCTCTTGCGTCTCTCATCATTTTTTCAAAAACTTGCGCATCATCATCATCATCAGAGTCTCTTTTCGCTTTAAGGAACAAGTTACCCATTTTAATTAAGATACCGGCACGTAGCTTACGAACGTCAATAGAGACAGATTTATCGTTTAAAACACTGTTACAAACTTGATATAAAGTTTGTTCAATTTCAAACTTTGATGATGCCCATGCAACAGATATAAATTTACCGGTAACAGTTTGTTCAAATTTAGCTTTTTCATATGGATCCATTTCAGAAGGATCGACATTTTCTAATTGGGCCATTGCTTCTAGAGTGTTTTGAGCTTCTGATGCACTGGATAACATATCCATCATACCTTTCATTGTTTCCTTACTTTGCTTGAAATTTGAAGAAATTTTATGAAATCCACCAACAAAATGTTTTTTTGATTTTAAAAATGCAATACCTTTAAAAGTATAAATTTTACCAATTAAATGACAAATATCAATACCAAAAGATTCTAACTTTAAAGATTCAATTTCATGATTGATTTTAGCTTCAAATTTTTTCCATTCAGCTGGATCTAATTCATCATTTTTTGATGTTGCAACTAGTGGATCAATTTTAACGACCAATTTTTCTGTTAATGCTTTAACTTTTTTTAATTCTTCTTCTCTCTGCTTTTTGATCATTTCCGCATCTATACCCTGTTTCTTTTTTTCGGTAGCCGATTCCTTACTTTGTTCATTTAAATCATTCATTGACGTTTTATTACCATCATGCAAGGTAACATGGGTTGAACTACTTTTATTATTGGAAGCAGATGCTTCGGTACTTTCGCCATTTGCTTCCGCTTTTTCTTCCTGATCAAACATTGCCTGTAAAAAATTTAGTTCACCAATATATTCTTTAAAACCATCACCTCCAAAAATCATTGTAAAAAATTCCTTTGGATCAATATTTTGTTCAGCTCCGGCACCTTGATTATTTAATTCTTCTTTACCAACTTCATCATAAATAGCTCTCTTTTGTGGATCACTTAGAACTTGATATGCCTCAGCAATATTTTGAAACATAACTTCAGCATCTTTATTTCCCGGATTTTTATCTGGATGATATCTTAGTGCCATTTTCCTATATGCCTTTTTAATTTGAACATCATCGGCATCCGTTTGGACGCCAAGTAAATCGTAATACACTGTATCTTTAACCATGATGTGATAAAGAGAATGGATAGCTGACGAATTTATTAATTGATTACCAATTGAATTGTTAATTCCGGATATGCTTAAACTTTCATTCATAGATTTCCAAAAAATTCCGCATTTTTTAATTTTTTCCCTATTCAATTTTTCAGCTGGCTTTGGTGGGTTAACCACTGCTAGTTAAAGCTGAGATGAATTTAAAAATAACTGAATCATAGCAATGTTAGCCAGAAATATAACTAAGTTTAATTTTGGGATAAATAATGCCATTCCAAGGTGTTTTAATTCAACATTGACTAATCAAACGGTGAAAAGGTTAAGAAAAAAGAAATCATTTGAAGATGATATTTCATTTGAAGATGTAAGTAGTATTTTAATCGAATCATAACTAGATTCTTTCTACTAACATCATGTGTCCAAATTTAGTTTGTTTTAAAGGGTCAAGTTTTACATGTTTATAGAGATATGATGAGAACCATACGAAGTAAGTACAGCATTTTTAAAACCTATAACTATATATTCCAAGTGAATTTGAATTTATTACTAACACTTTTTAGAAATTCCTGATAATGCCTTAAAACAAGAAATTCTACAGTTTGTTAAGGGAGAATTTAAATCTACAATGAATGTTTCAGATTTAGGAATCAAAAGATCATTATTAATTGGTGGTATTAAACAATTTAAATCAGTATCAAATAATCTGGGATTATCTTATACGGATATTAAATTCTAAATAAAAATTTATAAAAATATATTTCAAACTTATTTCTATTTTTATGATATATACATGATACATAAATAAATAACGACTAACGTTTAACCCAGGTAGGCATTTTTCTAGCTTTCTTTTTACCAGGTTTCTTTCTTTCAACAGCTCTTGGATCTCTGTGTAAACAACCGGCACTACTCAATCTTTGTTTAAATAATGGATTATGGATACATAGTGCTTTGGAAATTGCTAATCTCAAGGAATCAATTTGACCGGTTGAACCACCACCTCTAACTTTAGCAAAAATATTAAATGAACTTTCCGATTCAACAAGTTGTAGTGGATATAAAACTCTTAATCTATCTTGTAATTTTGGGAAAACTTCATCAAAATTTTTACCATTTACTAGAATCAAACCTTCACCCTTGACAACATAAGCCTTTGCACTGGAAGATTTTCTACGACCAATTGCAATTGCCTTACCGTCTGCATCCAAAGTTTTAACCTTTCTGTTTTCATGAGTTGAATTTTTTGAAGATGCATAAACTGCTAGTAGTTCATCTAGTTCTTCACTTCTCAATTCCGGATCAATTGCATCTAGCCTTTTCAATAGTTTAATTAACTGTTCGTATTCTGTTTCTTTCAATAGATTACCACCAGCTTTTTCTCTATATTCTGAAAACTGCAACCACGATGTACGGGCAGACTTTCTATCAAATGGTAAGGTTGCATTTTTATTTAATAAATCCATGATTTTACCAATATTCGATTCGTGATATGGATTTTTGGCATAAAAAGTTGGCATTGTTGGTATAATTCTACTTGCTTCTAGTTCTGGAATCATTCTTGATAACAACGGGTCGTTATACAATCTTGATTGTGGTTGAAAACGTATGTTAGGAAATCCTCTATTTCTAAATGCATCAGTTTTTTCAATTTTTAATTCTGATTCCTGTTGTGGTTCTTCAATGGTAATCTTATGTTCTGTAATATTTGGTGCAGAATTTGCAGCTGCTACATTTGCAGACGTTGTTTGCCATCTGGCAAACTGTCTAGTGCCACTAGTCAGTCCTGCTCTTAGCTTTAACATTGATGTTGGTTATATTGAATTCAATATCAAACTTTTCACTGTTGTTAACAAAAAGTAGAACAATCTTGAAAAAGTTGTCCATTTTTTGCGCTGAAAATTTTAAATTTCAAATAACGTGTAAAACACAATTTTTACCTGTACTTTATTACCTTATTACTATTTTACTTTTTTACTTTATTACTCTATTACTTTACAAATAATCACCTAAATCACTAAAATAATCTTCATCTTGATTGGTTTCAGTATTAGCAGCATTATTATCACTTCTTTTATCATTATCCTTTTTTGTTTCAGGGTCCACTTCTGCCTTTGCTCTCAGTATCTCTCTTCTCTTCTTCTCTTCTTCTAATTCTATTAAATAATCTTTAAGTATCATACTTAATCCTTCATTTCTCCTAACACACATAAACATATCTTCAGGTAATATGGTTTTTCTGTTGCCGTGTTTGGCAAAAAGTGATAAATCTTCTCCAATCATAACCAATTGTCTATAAACGAGCTCAACCAATGCTGCAGTAAATTGTGGTGTTGCCCTGGTACCTAGATGTTCGGTCTCTTGCTGTATTTGTTGGTGTAATGTATGCCAAATTCTAGCTTTTAAATTCTAAATAAGTTGGATGGAATCTTATTATTTGTTAGTAAGGTGTACTTATTAATTAACAACATAAATAACCTATTCAACTGTACTATTATTTATGCCCAGGTATACGTACTTACTGCGGCTATTTCCTTTTCATCTGTCGTCAGTATTCTCATATTATATGTCTTATCAATTAATGAAGAAATTAAGTTATTCACTTAGATAAAGTAATTCCATTCCGAACTGAAAATAAACAAACGCGATTTTTTTACTTTACTTAATCCATAAGGTTGTTATATTTATAAGTGTTTATTAAGTTTAATTATCAAAATTCCTAAATCATAATTAATTAAACCATTGGGTTTTCATTATACCCAGCAGCCAATCCACGTATTGTATCAACAATTTCTTTACATTCACTTGCATTTTTAGCTTCAAGATAATATTTCTTAACAATTCCATCAGCATTTTTGTTAATAACAATTTTAAAATAATTTGGTACTTTGGCATTTTGTTTGACTTTTAAGATTTGTGAGATATTAAAACTATAAGTTTTAGATTCATACCATGATCCTTTAAATTCATTAAATGGTAAAATATAAATTTGATATCCGTCAACCGCTAGGGTTTTTGGATGTTTGTTTTTGAAGGTCATTTGTTGTCTTCTCCAAACCGTCCATCTATGATACATTGTTAAATTATTCGCATTATTAAACTCATCAACTTCATTGGCATTCGGATTTCTAAATAATTCTTGTCTTTGTTGTTGATAATAACTTGCCGTATTATGCAGAATCGTTTGGATAGTTTTATTATGATTTTTAAATTTATTTAGTTTCGAATCTTTTGGTGTTGAGTTGAATTTGCTTGTAATATAATTATACTTTTTATCAGTGCTATTATGTTTTTTATCATGTTCAGAACCATTCCCATCGTTATCACCAATGTTTCTTCCATTATTTGATTTAAATTTACCATCATTATTGCCATCATAGTCAACATGGTCCTCTTCTTCTTCTTCCTCTTCTTCCGAATCGTAGTCTTCATCAATGATTGTTTTTTTACCCTTCTTTTGTGCTTTTTGTCTATTATATAATTGAGGAGAATTATTATTATCAAACGCTAATCCTGAAGATGGTGTTAAATTTGATGGTAATGTGGCGACCGAGATATCTCTTGTATGTCTAACTTGAGGTGTAATTGACTCTAATATTGTACCATTATTATTATATCCATTACCATTATTGATAATCGGACTTTGTTTATTAATATTAGTGTTATTATTATTATTATTCCCATTTTCTAATGGTGAAGGTGTTAATTTTTCATTTAACTTAATCTCGTCCTTTGAACATTCAATTAAAACAAATTCATCGGCACCATATGATTTAACAATTCTCGTTCTATCTAAAACTCCTAAATCATCTTCAACTTCTCCATCATCATCTGCCAAATATAATTTCCAATAATTTGCTTCGAAATGTTTTTCAGTATTTTCTTTTATAACATTGTCTTTTAATTTATATAAGATATATCCAATTAACTCAAAAACATGAACAGAATCATTTATTCTTAAACTCAATTCGTTCTCATAATTAATATTGAATACTGGAATCATAACTTTAATATTAATTAAACTATCAAATTCAGATTTTTTCAGCTCAACATATTTATAATAGTCTAGTGAAATTGTCTTTTTATTAATTAATAATGTTAATTTTGAAGTAACATTATTAGATAGGTTATTATTATTATTTTCATTTTTTTTATTTTTAATGTCATTTAAATCCAATTTTTCAAATACGAATTCATTCTTTTTATTACTTTCACTATCATTTTTGTTTTGATGATTATTCTTATCGTAACTCAAATCAGTCTTAATAGATATTAAACTATTAGAGCTTTTGACATTTCTTTTCAATCCTTTTAATTGGTCATGTGATAGCTGCAAATTTTGTAAATTTTGAATATTTGGAAATGATTTCTTCCATTTTAATGATGTACTCCTATGCCGTGTAGTACCCGATGATACTGGTCTACTACTTGTGAAATTAATTTTCGAAACTAAATTACCATTATTGGTATTTGGAATATTATCAATTTCAGTCATTCCTTGATCATTTAAACTTTCACCAACTAGGTAATCTGAATCACTTAAATAATCATCAGAATCTAAATCATCAGAAAATTCGTCATCACCAGCAAATGAGTGATCTAAATAAGTCGAATTAAAATAATCATAATCATCATCAACAATTTCACTCGATTCAATAGAATCAACGACATCGGAATCGTCATCTTCATCATCATATTCATCACTCTCATCGATCAAATTATCTGCTTTTCTGATATTTTTATCATTGTCATGTTTGTCACTATGATTATTATTGACACCACCACCTATACCATTAATATCCCCATCATCGTTGTTGCTATTATTATTATTACCGTCATCATCACCTTCTTCATCTTCGTCGTCATCATCATCATTTTCAGTTTTATTTTTTGCACTGGTGTGAGAGTCACGACGATCATGTGATAAATTGGATTTATGACGATTATGCTTCTTAAAATGTTCTTTTTCAAAATGATCAATTAAATTACTTTCCGAATATGATTTATAGTTGCTGATTGTATTTTTGGATTTCAGTGATAAATTATCATTACTTCCATTGGAATTCAAATTAGTATTTGAAAAATTCTTGTCAATTGATGATTCAGAACTTGAAATTGTCTTCTCCTCATCAATAATATTGGAATGATGTTGCAAAGTTGAGGTAATATGCTTGGGACGGATGAATCTACCTAATGAAAGAATGCCTTTATTTTTACTTTTAATTGGCGGTTGTGACTGTGGCAACAATTGTTTACTTGCACTAGAAGATGGGGTGTTACCATTACCATTGGTATTGCTATTACTATTGGTATTGCTGTTACTATTGCTATTATTACTATTATTTTCGGTTAATGATTGCTTAATATTTGATCCGTTGGATATTCCCGAATCAATTGAATCTGTTGTACTTTGAACGCTTGGTTTTCTAATTGAAGTATAACTTAGTTGCGGCCTAGCCGGTAAAGGAGGCGTCACTTCAATGATTGAGCCTATTTTTGAATTTTCTGAAGCTGGAGATTTTTCCTCTGATTTTATGGTTGTTGATTGTGAAATATTTGTCAATGAATGTTCAGGAATTGGCGGCGGTGCAGTCTTTGGTACCGAAATTAATGATTTACCTGATTCTGAGGAAGAAATTGATGATGATAATTCTGCTGAATGAGGAGGAGGTGGCGGTAATTTAGCCGGAGGTGGTGGTGGTGACGAAGCTGGAGGCAGATGATGTATTATCGGTTTGTCTTCCTTAACTGAAGAATGCATTGATTTTGGGCTGATATTCTTATCATCAAATATAGACTTTGATTGCTTCTTAATAGAATCTATGGTGGTTGAGGATTCATTACTAAATCTTTGTTTAAATTGATTATCGAGTATATATGGAGAAATTGGAGGGGAATTATTCAATATTGAAGACAGCAATGGGAACTGTTTATTTGTGTCAATATTTTGTTCAATATTTTCAGCATTATAAAACCCACTAATTATCTTATCTTGAGAATTTGGTGCAGCAGATAAACACGTTTCCCTCAGATAGTTAATAAAAATATCTGTGTCCAGAGGCCAAGCCATTATTCTGCGTGTATAATTAGCCAGATTTACATAGATCAGTAGATTTGAAAAAGATTAAAACATGTTATCATAATAAGAAAATGCATAAAAAATTATACATCCGTGCACCATCTCTCCTCCAATGAGAAATAATTTAAATTTTCAACAACAGCGAAAGTTCGAATTTAAGTTAACAAAACCTAGTTTAACATTGTATTTCTTTACGATTTACCATATAAACATATATACACGGATAAATTCAAAATGGGTGCTGCATATAATATTTTAGGTCGTTCTGTTCCTCCTCATCAATTAGCCTTAGGTACTTTAGGTTTAGTTCTTTTGGTCGTTTTACCAAAGCCATGGAACCCAGCTCCAAAGAAGGAAGCTAAAATTGAAGCTACTTCACCAGCCGAAGAAACTTTTATTAAAGAATATTTAGAAAAGGCTTACAAGAAATAAATTATTTAGTGTATTTAGATTACTTTAGTTTAATTCAATTTATTTATTTATTTATTTGTTATTTGTTATTACTATATATTTTCATATTATTATTTATACAAAATTACAACAATCTGCTATTCATGAGAATAACATAGTTACTTATTCCTTAAATAAAACACCATTAGATAATGGATCCTCTTTTAAAACTTGATCTCTTTTTCTCAATTTTCTATCATCAGATTCTTCTTGTCTTTTTCTAGCTTGTTCTGCAGATTTATACTTTAATTGTGATCTAACAATGTTTGGTGAGACATATTGCTTATTTTCGTAAATTTTTGGTCCACCAAATGATCCTTCTAATATAATAATTGGCGTCAAAACGACTCTTGGACCAATTTCAATTAGTGTTAAATCATTGACATCATCAATTTTATTATTGTCACTGATTTTATTAATTTCAAGCTCTTCATTATTTATTAATTCTCTACTTTCATTGATTTGATAATTTCTAATCCAAATTTTACCATCAACAATTGAAAATGTCATCACATGATCAATAAATGGTTTACTCTTTCTAGCTTGTGGTGGGACACCAAATTGTTGAATAAATAATTCTTTCATTAATTTCCAATGGTCATCCAAGTCGAATGATTTATCAAATGATAAAATTGGTCTTGAACCTTTCAAGCAATTTCCTGTAAAATTCAACTCATCTAATGTATGCAAATTTTGAACATAAAATTTAACTGTTGGACCATTTGGAGGTTTCGATAACCAAAGATATAAATCCTGATGCTTTCTACATTCAAAATACATTATATTATTACAATTATATAATTCTGCAATTTCATTTAATTCATATAATGTTTTTTTAGTGTCTAACTTTGGTTCTTTACGTGAATGTGGTAATAAGGATTGTAAATCATTGATAAAGTGACGATGACGATAAGTTATGCCACGAGATGAAATTAATAGAACACGTTGTCTATTTGCACGTTTTTTGAAAACTTTGTTTCCTGCTGCTGTTGATGATGATCTATCATCACCTTTACTTGATTTTTGTAATGCTTTATAAATTGCTGACATTGTTTTAATCAATAAGTTCTACAAGGAAGAAAATTTATCATGAAACACTAAATAGAATAAAATAATTTAAATTTTTTTGCAGTGAAAATTTTTTTTTAATTGAGAAGCTGTAACTGGTGTAAGGATGTAACAATAAATATATTTTAGATACTATCATATTATTACTGATTTGTCATGAATTGGAAATTTGTTTTCATTTTTTTTGCAGTATCCTTAATTATGAAGAGGCATTTTAAGGGTAAAGGCAATTATGAAGACAATACTGATAGTTCCGACTCAGAGTTGGAAAGTGAGAGTGAAAGTGGGAAATGCAGTCAAATAGATAAGAAACCACGAAAGTTAAATATTAAACAAATTGAAAAGAAACAAAAAATATTAAAGCCTATACAAATAAATAGCGCAAAAGATGTAATAGACAGCGTAGTAAGCGAGAGTGAGGAGGACTCAATTAAAATTTCGGGTGATGATAGTTCAAGTTCAAGTTCAAGTTCAAGTTCAAGTTCAAGTTCAAATTCAAGTGATGATAGTTCCAGTTCTGATGGATTCAACAATAAAAAACTTGCATTTGTTTCAAAGACTAAAAGATCAAGTGCCGAATCGGTAGATGATGATAAACATGATTTAAAAAATAAATCAATTAATATAGTTGAGAGGAATTTAAATAGATTTGAGCAAAATAAACTAACTGAGAATTTGAAAAATTCATGGGAGTACAATGAAAATGAAATTTATTTAGGTTTGGATGATTCAGACAATATCGACCCTGAAAAGGAATACCTGGAGTGGAAATTACGGGAATTAAATAGGTTAAGAAGAGACAGAAATTTTATGATCGAACGTGAAATAAGAATTCATGAAATGGAATTACGTAAAAAAGGGTAAAGAAGAAAAAACATTCACCATTAGTTATGTGTATAATGTGTAAATGCTTAAGATTTATTTAATGATATGAATCAAGGTTTTGATTTTCTAAATCACCATGGCCATTACTTGTAGCAACATAATTATTTTCTGATAATTCGACATCGTCGTAGTAATCATGAGAGAAGTAATTATTTTCATCACTTTCGGTTTCATCAATTAAAATATATGGCACATAACAAGCATTATGAGTAACGCTTGGAAATAATCTACGATATGACCAAAAAGCAATTGAAAGACCCAATAATGAACCTAAAATAATATCAACAAAATGGTGCCTGTAATCCTGGGTTCTTGATAATGCAACATACGATGCTAATAGCGACGGTAAAATTGCAACAATTGATCTCCAGGCACCACCATGAATATGATAACAGGTTAGTTGTCCTAACAGCCAAAATGTCAAATAACCAAATGCTGCAAAACTCATTGATGAATGACCAGATGGTGTTGTCCTATAGCCATCCATTAACATAGGAATATCTTTTGTTGTACAAATTTCACTACCATAATATAAAACATCCGGTAATGCATCACTCCTTGGTACACAACGAGCTAAAAAATCAGGTCTACATCTGCCAATCCAATTTTTCAGAACATCTGTTATAAAAATGCAGGTACCTAAGGAAACAAACAATCCAACGAACGAGATAAAAGTAACATAAATTTTATATTTACGTGGTGTTAATAAAAATGTCACAATAAACATAGTTGCTGTTGGGATTGTGAATGTCCAAAGAAGTAACGTATCACCTGGAACCCTTTCTTGTTTAGCAAATGGATGTGAAAGTGTTATATCATTAATTGTAAATTGCCTTTGATATGGTTGAATTGTTTCGAAATAAACCCAATCAAGTGTAAAACTAAAAAAAATGTAAATTATATCAGACAATCTCCATTTTGTTACAAAACGATGATATGTGAACTTATCCAATCCAAAATTTTGCCTATCGATTGATAACTTCTTGATATTAAAAGGCATTATTAGTGTATTTAATTTAAGTAAAGAAACCCATTTTAATGGTTGCTTTGTTTAATGTATTGAGAGCAATTCAATTTTTTAAGTGAGAAACAATCAGCAAGATTTTTACTTTAAAGGTTATCATATTTAATCATTCGGTCACTTAATTCATCTTATTCATATATCTATATCTATATACCTTATACCTTATACCTTAACCTTAGTTATCTTATTTAGTATTTTCAAATTTGTCAAAAATTTGTTTATTTTTGAGTAATATATCCAAAACAAATAAATGACCGCCATTCAATCTCAAAGTAATCATTAAATCACAAATAAACTGATTAAATTGATCCAATTGCATAGAAAATAACTCTTCTTCAATCCCCCCTAATCCAACATTAAGCTTCTCAGGTTTAAATTTACTTAATTTTAAAAACAATTTACTTACATATTTTAAATCAGCAAAGTCATTATTTTTACCTACGATTAATTCTTTATAATGAGTTAAATTTTTATAATGCTTCTCAATAAATTGTGAATCATCAGGTAATTGTTTATATTCTTTTGTGAAAATGTTGTTATTCGGAGTTTTCTCTAATTTATGAAAATAGTTATAGGCTTCAATTGCAGAGTTCGAATTTTTAATGATTGTATTTAAGACTAATTTATTTCCTTGAACATCATTATTAACTTTGGCAAATTGATATGAACATTTATTAAAATTTCTAATAGTATTTAAATTAAATTTATGGTTTATTAAGCGCAAAGACATTGTATATAGGTTGAAAAGGAATACGAAGCAAGAGAAAATAAAGGAAAGGAAAGGAAAAGAATAGAGATAAGGGGCTTAACAGCGATAAGTAACTAATCGAAATATTATTCGCTTTATTTAGACATATTTCCATAATCTCCAACCGACAATGGCCGTTCTACTCGAGATGAATAGGATACTTCCCAAAGCACATGTACATCCAGCAAATATAATCATATGATTATAATTAGTAATTGTTTGAACATTAATAAACTGAGAACCAATTGGCATTGAAACTAGATTACCAAATGCAACAATAAAATAAGCTGTGGCATACCTTGAACCGAATTTCCTTGTCTGTGAAATTTGAGCAAGTGCAACTGGTGTCATAGTATATGCAGCACTAAAGACGAACCCATAGATACAGACGAAAATGTAAAGACCAGTCTCATTATAATATGGGAGCCAAACTGCAAAAATTGAAATAGTCATTATGACTGAAACGGTAACTAACATATTAAACCTACCGACGTAATCGCTTAAGTAACATGGGATCAACTTACCAGCTATACCAGTTGTGTTCATAACCGTAACCATAATATAGGCAGTTGAAGAGCCCAAATCTCTAACTTCAACATACGTAGCAATATATGTTATTGTCAAAATAATTGAAAATTCACTAAAAAACATTGCAGAAACTAATAATGCATATCTTCTTTCCTTAAAGCTATTGAAATCTAAAACCTCCACCACATTTTCCCATATTCCACGTCTTTTAAGAATTTCCTTATCGTGCAAAATATGGGATCTATCACTAACACATATAAAGCACAAAATACACAAAAAGACGCAGATTGAAGCAACAATATCCATTGTCTGTTGGAAACCCAACTTCGGGAACAATGATCTAAGCATTATTGGGAAAAAAATGCCTGACACTGATCCACACTCCGAAATCCCATTTGCTAAACCTCTTCTTTTTAAAAACCAGTGATTCACAACGCCAACCAATGGTGTCAGCATTAATCCTGATCCAAGTCCTGTGGCAATTCCAAAACTTAAAACAAATTGCCAAAGTTTAGTAGAATATGCTGTAGCATATAATCCACCACAATTTAAAACCATACCGGGTATCAAAACTTTCTTAATACCGTAGATATCAAACAGTGGTCCGGCGACAATACCAATTGATAAATTACAAAACATGTATAACGAGAAAATCCAGGAAATTGATGAAACCTTATCGTCAGTTAAAATATGACTTTGGATGTAAAGTTGTATTGATGACATCGTATCCATTACACCAAAGACCGTCATCAAACCAAACGATGAACCTGCTACAACCAACCAAGCTTTAAATCCACCGTCAGGAAAGTTATCTTCATCTTCATGTTCAAAAGCATTGTACTCAGCTCCTGAATGATTTGATAACAACCGTGATAAATCATTTGCAGTCTCCGTTACCATTCCAGTTTCGGTATATCCCGGTTTTTCATTATCTAAATCTTCAACTTCAATTGTTTTTTGGTTACCTTCTTGATATCCCCTTTGATCGTTCTGTTGATATTTCTCTTGATAGTCTTCTTGACATCCTTCTTGATAGCCCTCTTGCTCTTGGTGTCTAGTTTTTTTCAGCCTATGAAAAAAGGATGCCATAGCGTCTTTGATATTGATACTGATATCGATATTGATATTGATATTGTTACAAAGCTACATAGAAGACAAGACTAAGAAAAATTTTTTAAAAAAAAAAGTTTTTTTGCAAGCGGTTTCGTTTTATACCTTTAGATATTTAATACAAAAATCTGATAAAGATGACTAATCATATATGAGATTATCATTTTTCGAATCATCTAATTTTTCTCTACCAGTTTCCAATCCAAAATCTTTTGTGGTTTTTTTACGTTCTTGTTCTAATTTACGACCCAATATACCACTTTCATTCTTTTTTTTCATATTATCAAATCTTTCTTGAGCTGCTTTTGCAGCTAATTCTCTTGCAATATTTTTATCTGTGTTGGCTGATGTAGTGGTAACCGTAGGTGAAGATCTAGTTGCATTTGCAGATTCGACTGCAGAGGATGTTCTAATTTCAGTTTTATTTTCACTAATTGTACTCTCTTTTTGTTCAATCAAAGAGTCTACTTTTCCGACTGCTTGATTAATCTTTTCAATTTCTTTGTCTTGCTGACTGCCTAATCTGCGACCTTTGGTATTTTTAATTGGTTTTGTGGAAGTAGTTTTGGGCTTAGTAGCCTTAGGTTTAGTAGACTTGGGCCTGGTGTTTTTAGTATCCGTTGCATTGGCTTTTGAGTTTAATTGCCGTTGTGGTTTTGGAGATTCTTTTGATGAACAAGCACCCATACCTTAAATCCGATATTGCTTAGCAATTGATATATATATATAATAAAGTATACACTTATGGAGATGGTAGTAATTTCCATATTTGTACAAAGATAATAAATATCGCGATTTGAATTATGAATTATTAAAACAATTAAAATATAAGCCAATTAATTAAATTATCCCAATGTAAATAGAACATAAAAACATAAACGTTAAACATAAAATAAAATAAACAAAACAAAACAAAGCAAAAGTAAAAGCAAAACATTAAAACCATTATTTATATTTTCAGGGGTTAAAAAAATCTGATAGAGTAGACATCTATTATTATTTACAAGTTTTTATTCCTCTTTCATCACAATTATACTCCATATTCAAATTGAAATATTTCTTTGATTAAAATAGTTTTCAATCTGTTCGTTTCTATTAAAGAATTCTAGTTGTGATAAGTGAATATCAGAAACATCAATTCTATCAATTTCCCCAAAAATTCTATTGTATCTTGAATCTAATCCATTATCTAAATTCATGTATAGTCTAAAGTTTTTGAAATTTAAAAAGTATGGACAACAAATCTTGAATAATTTAAAATATAAATCAATCTTATTGCCAGTTAAAAATTTCTTTGAATGAATCGTTGCATCTCTTAATGCAAACCAATCAGCATTTGTAATAGCATTTGAACCTAATTTAACATTTGACAATAACAATTGATTGAATAAGTTAAATGTTTCATCAATAGGTAAATTAACCGAACCCGAGGTTTTCAAGGCACATCTATAGTAAACATTTGTCTTAGGGAAATTATATAAATCTGCGGCATTAATCATTGAGTTGAAAACATCGGCATTCTCCCAAATTTTTGACTTGGTTAGTAAACAATTGAAAAAGGGCTCATCAATTTTTTTAATTTCACTATAGGTCTGTAGTAGATCTTTCAGTTCGTTTGCAGAAGTTAAGTCAAACTTATCAAACTTTTTAAAGAAAATCTCCAAAAACGAATCATTTAAAGAAGAAGAAATTGCCGAAGTGGATTTATTATTTTGCTCAAAATATTCCCAAGTTAAAATCCAAATGTTTTTAACTTTTTCATAGTCTTTTGTATTATTCCAAGTATTCTCCATAAACTTCTTAATATAATTAATTTGAATTGGCGTTAAATATGGCATTTCATTTTTAAAAGAGTTCTTGAAGAAAACATTTGCAGTTTCAAAATCTTGGCAGTAACCAATAAATGATAAATGAGCCATTGACATATAGTTTTTAATTGCGAACGGAGGATTCACTTTTTTCAGCTTATAATAGTTGAAAACGTTGGTAGTTATTTCGTTGAAGATCTCCAACGCATTTTCCGTTTTATTTTTCAATAAACAAGCTTTAATCATCGACACTTGTAGTTCACTATGAATGATTTCATTCTTCGTTTTCGAATTTTTGATTCTCAAATAGATTGCCCAAATTTCGTTGAACTCAAATTCATTATTTTCAATTAACAAAGTGAAAACCGAACCAAGAACCGATTCCGATGTGAACAATTTGAACAGCTTTGGTTGTTTTTTACCGTTGTTCCAAATCTCCGTGGCTTCATTGATCAGCTTCATATCTTGAAATGCCTTGAATAAGTTCGTTAGACCCTTGGAGCTAACGGAAATCAAATTCAAGTCCAAGTTATTTGGATTGATTATGTCATTACTAATTTTCAAAATGGATTCCTTTAAATCGTAATTCATTTTTTGTAGTGGAGAATTCACATCCTTGTCGAAATTCTTTCTGAGTTTCGATAATTCAAACCGATGCATTCTCAAACCATTTCTCAGCAATGAAATCATCTCGTCCATTCTTCTCTCGTTTAACTCCCCCGTTATCAAAAGCTCATTATACAGTGGTATAATTTTCTCAATTGAATTCCAGAACTTCGATGTATTGTTACCCAAAATTTTACCAGTTTTCGGATCAAAAAATGAGTTGTTGGTTAAACATTCGTCAAATGCCAAGAGCTGGTGGTAGTAAGGCAGAGATTGCTTAGGGACATTTTTGGAAAGCTCTTTCAGCGATGGTATTTTAGAGTTACTTTGGTTCTGCGCATTCAAGTTGAATGTTTTTGCTGAATAGTGAAACTTTTTATGCTGTTTAATATGGTTGATATTATTGTTGGCATTATTATGAGGGTGCTGAAACACATTATTCAACGTCAAACATGACTGCAATGTCAACTTCGATGTTGAAGATATGTGAGGAACGTTTCTAATCATTGTTTGCTGATAAAATACATCAATATTACTTAAAATACTGGAAATGTCGTTCTTTCAAACTGTTTAAGTATGTCAAATAGAAAATAATTTGCCACTGCGGGAAAACCGAACTTTTTTTCATTCAAAAAAAAAATACCCGGATTTAAAAGCCCACGTATCTCCGGACGGACTTAATGACCAAAATAAAAATAAAAAATGGGCAACTGTGCTGCGCCACAAAATGGGCAACAAAAAGTACCGAAAGATTCCAGAAAAAGATTCTAGACCTCTGCACTCAGCCACGTTTACTTGCAACTCTTTAAATCGAGAATAGTTAAAATGAATTTTTACTGCTCAGATAAAAGAATCGAAAGAACTTTGCTGAACCATCAGGTCTTTCACAACTCCGTTCAGCTGGAGAGTTAATTGCTTTTTGCTTAATGTATTACTTACTTATGTTCTTGTATTTAATTCTTTAATTCGATAATTCCTTAACTCGTTAGTCCGTTAGTTTGTTAGTTCGTTAGCTCTTTAGTTGTCCAGCTTATTGTTCATTTCATTTATTAGGATTTATAAATATTATACTCTGTGGGTTAACTAATAGTTATCTAATAGTTATCTAATAGTTATCTAATAGTTATGTCTAAATTATTGCCTCTGCCATCAACATTGCCAGAATTCTTATCCCCTTACTTGCCACCAGACTCACAAAACGATGCTCTAAATGCCAAGGATATGGAGGATTCAAACAGTTCAAATAACTTAAATAGCTTTCACCATCGGTCATATCCGTTCATAACTCTAACGTACGCCCAGTCATTGGATTCCAAGATAAGCATACAACCAGGCACACAGACGGCGATTTCGCATTTGGAAACAAAAACAATGACACATTACTTACGGTCGAAACATGACGGGATTTTGATCGGAATCAATACTTTCATTGACGATAATCCGTCATTGAATTGCCGATACAGTTCAGAGCATAAAATTAAACCCATTATAATCGATCCACATTTTAAATTATTTAATTTATATAAAGACTCAAAGTTATATGAAAATTCAATAAACGGAGTTGGATTATCGCCAATTGTTGTAGTTAGTGAGTTAATCCTAGATAACAACAGAACTAAAATTGAGAATTTTTGTGATGAGTATAGTATTGACTTGGTTGCAGTTAAAAGCAGCACTGATTATCGAATGAGCTGGCCGGATGTTTTCAAGACGATCAAACATTTGGGTATTCTAAGTGTCATGGTTGAAGGTGGTGCTCGTGTTATAAATGACTTGCTAATTGAAAAAAGTTTAGACATGAACGAATTTTTGATAGATTCTTTGATCGTTACCATAGGACCAATATTTCTAGGTAACTCAGGCGTTGGCGTAAGCCCAGACAAACCTGTTAAATTAAAGAATATCAACTGGTGGAGCGGTATACGGGATTCTGTTATGTGTGCAAAGCTGGAATAGCCAATTTACTTTCAATACAATTATAAAGTATAATTTTAATAAACATAATATATTAATGAAATAATACAGTAAAATGACAAAACAAGATTTTTTTTTAAACAGTTCTGAGATATACAATAATTAATTAATTAATTAATTAATCATCAATCTTCATCCTATCTTGCTTACAAACAAATTCTATACGAAGCATATCTACCAGAAGTTTCGGATCTTCTAATAATTTTAACAACTTGACCCCTTTTTAAACCTAAATAACGTGCAACCGGATCTTCACTTTGGATTCTTGGTAATTGTGATTCTTTTAATCTATATCTAGTCAATAAATCTTTTTTCTCGTCGTTGCTTAATCTGATATGCTTTGGAACTAATTCATGATGTGTAATATTAACAATAATATCAGATTCTTGGAAAATTTCGATACTTGCTGGCTCTGCAACCGCAATCGCCTTTGTTGCTGATGGTGTCAAGTTCTGTTGATAGATGAAAATACCAGTAGAAAAATTTTTATCTGCAATATGAGCACAAAAATTCTTCATAGTTTGGATTCCGACCGATGGCTCATCACAGAATTCAACCCATAATGGTCCTAAATCTTCATATTTTTCTAGTGATTCTTGTCTTGGATTAGCTTGAAATGACATTAACTTCCTTTGTGGGATACCCATTGAATCACACATTTTTTCACGGAATTTTTCAAGACTCATATCAAGTTCTTCCTGACTAATATAATATCCCCTATCACTGACCATCTCTTTAACAGTACGATACGCTCTCCAAAGTCTCGATGTTACTCTGTCAACGTCTTCCATTTTTGTGTTTATGTTTAGGTTGTGTTAACTATTGGATGATGATAAAGCAAAAAAACCAATTAACATAAATCAACGAAAGTTGAAACAGGAAGTTTTTTTTTTTTTTTTTTTTTCATTTTTTGAGCAGCGATTTTTATTATATTTACATCCTTCAAATTCTATCAACTTTATTTACATACTTATAACTTTATAATAAAATTCAACATCACCACCACGTTTCCAGACTCTAGCCTTAATTGTTCCCAACGTCATTCTATCTTCTAGTACTTTATCTTTACAAATTAATTCAAATTTCCAATGTTTTTGAGATTCATCATCAAGTTTCTCCTTAACAAACTCCAAAATTTTTTTAACTCTTACCATACTTGTTGCCGTAAGTTTTGTATTATCAATTCCTTTTAGTTCTTGACAGTTGCTTTTATCAGGTATTAAAATAAATCCAATTTTATTCGAGTTACTTGTTATCTTGCTTGCACTACTATTATTATTGATCGAATATTTATTTAAAAATAAACAATTCATAATCCAAATTGGCAGCTGCAACTGTAAATGATTAATTAAACTGCTTGTAGGTGAAATTAATTTTTTAAGAGATATCTTAATTAAGTTGTTATGAGAAACTTCCTCATTGACTAAGATTAAAACGTTGCTTGCATTTGAGTAGTCAAAAATTGGTTCATTTCCAGAATTAATTATTAATTCTGAATGTGTTTTTAAATATGTTAAAAACTCAAGATTGGATTCAATAGTGGGAGCAGAATTCATTGAATTATCCATTGTATTCGAACTGAAATCAGATTTTGTATGCGTTGATGATTTTTTTGTTGTTGTTGAATTATCCTTCGATTTAAATCTTCCTAGGAATTTATTGCGTTTAGAATTTGATTTATTGTCCTTTTCTTTTTCTCTTTCCTTGTCCTTTTCATTAATGGGTTTATTTGGTAAAGTATTTAAATATTTTTCACTGTCACTATTGAGTGATAACATACTTAATCTATTAAGTGATTTACTATTAGCATCACTAACATTATTAATCTCTGACAAAAAAATTTCAACAAACGAATTAAAAAAAGATTTCAAGACAATTTTACCGATATTAAACCTAAGTAGTTCATTATCAGGATTATTAAGATCTGCATCGATATGTTTAATGAACGGATAATTTTCAAAAAATTCATCACTATAAATTTCACATGAGGTAAACTTATTTTCTTCTAATGTTATAAATAATTTACCTGCTTTAGTTTCAACTGAACACCAATTTGGTAGAGTTTCATCGGTTTGAAATTCGTTACATATTGATTCAAATTTATCAGAAATATGCAGTAACTTATGTCCCATGGAGTTTAAATCATCTTTCAAATTACTATTAGAATGAGTTTCGTCAGTTTCAATTGAATTAGTTGATAAATCTGTTTCAATTTTTTTGATTAATAAACATGTTAAGATATCAAAAATGTAAATGGATCCAGTTTGATCCATTGCAATAACGTTTCTTCTATTATTTAAAATTTTTGACTTAATTAGTCCATTTTTACCCTTAATATCTTGAACGGGCTTCAAATTAAATGGAACTAGGTTAATTAGATTATCCTTAATATCATCATAATTGATTATAATTGGTTTATTAATTACTGTAAAGTTTTCTGATCTTTCATTTTCATTTCCGCTATCCTGGTATTGCAACTTTTGGTTATTAAATGGGTCGAAAGATTCCTTAAAATTATGATTAAATGGATCCAGTTCAGAATCATTTGATTTTATACTTCGTGTTTGCATTATTGAAGTTTCTTTTTCATCATCATCATCATAATCATCATTTACATCACTTGCATCTTTATAAGTACCAGTATCATTCATTTCATTAGTTATTAAAAACTCTTGGTTTGGTCCACCATTTAAATTAACAAAACAGGTTTCATTGGTTTCATCATTATTATCGAGATCATTACCATAATCATCATCATCGGCATTATTTTCTGTATCTTTTTCTATTTCATTTTGAGCTTTATCTAATGCCTGATTTGAAGATTCGAAATAATCATTGAAAATTTGATTTTTTGAAATGAGTGCATTGTCAATCTGGTTTAAATCATCACTTGATAATTGGCTCATTAAATCAAATGTATCTTTAATTGAACTATCTTCAGCTGATCTAACAACCTCTATTGAGTTTTTATTTGAATTATCAAAGCTGTATTTATGGCTGTTGCTAATGGTTAAATTATTATTATTATTATTATTGTTATTATTTAGCGCAATTAGGTTTCTATTCAATTTAACGCCTTGATAAATTGCTAATTTGGATGTTTGGGGTATTGACCAACTTGAAATAAAATTTGTGTCTAACTTTGAAATCGATGATGAAGTTGCGGTCCAAACTAAAGAGGAGTCTGAAGAAACAGCAATACTATTTATACCAGATAAAGAGCTTATTGAATTAAAATCACCACTGATAGGTGAATTAATATTTGCTATGATTGTAGAGACCCCCAATGATTCATTAATCTTGTGATTAAAATAATTGTAATTATTATTATTACCATACTGTTTATTCTTATTATTATTTGAACTATTATTTGTCATGGAGAGATCTGATGCAGTTAAATCTGTTTTTAATAATAAACCTGATTTATCACCAGAATAAAAAGTGGAAAAATCGTTATCCTCATGACCATCGTTTGCTGACTCTGTGAAAAGTGACCAAACAGGTGAATCGTGCATATCGAAATTTCTTAATATACGTGTTGTACGTAAATCCCACAACTTAATGGAAGTATCTGAAGAACCAGATAAAAATAAGTTTTCCTTTAAAATCAACGATCTGATATTATCCGTATGACCAATAAAATGTTTAATTGGCCTATTCAAAGCTCTACGGTCAAATAACGTTACGGAGTTTGTTGGACCACCGGAAATGATCATATTATTAAATGAATCAATTGAATAAATTGATCCTCGTTCGTCACTAGACGTATAGTTCGAAATAACACACTTTTTTGTTAGGTCCCATAGTTTAATCGTTTTATCCAAACCAGCAGAGATCAACTCGTTATTAAACTTTTTATTAAAATTTATCTTTTTAATATAATCTTTATGAGTACCTAATATGGTTATCTGATTCAAATTGTAATTCCATAATTTAATTGATAAATCATTTGAGCATGATGCCACTGTTGAAGCATTTATGAGCGACAAGTCACTAATCCAGTCCAGATGTAAATTGGAACTTTTAAAAAGCTTAAAGTTTTTATCTTTTTCCAAAATAGCTTCCGATTTCAAACCTTTCCTAATACTTACCTCTAAATTCAAAATTTCCGACTCATTTTCCAGATTTTTGTTGATGAAATTTTTAATTTTCTCTCCGTTATTAAAACTGTCATAAATATCGCTTGAAGTATAACAATAGTTTCCCCTACTACTAGTACTACTGCAATTCCAAATCGAGATTTGACCATCTCTACCACCAGATATCAATGATTTGTCATAATTGTTGTAAATTAGCGAATTAACGCCAATTGAGTGGTATCCTGTTGAATCATTGCTTTCTAATGAATTATCCAGAATATATGTTAGACATTTCTTTTGTGGTTTGATATTATGGTTAATTGAATTTGTACTAGAGTTTGAATGGGAATTTGAATTAAATAAACTATTTCTCGAAGTCATAGTAAATTTAACAATATATTGAGAACTTTAAATAAATAACAAATTCTCCGCAATACAAATGGCAATATATTGACAATTAATACTCCAAAAAACAATATCAATATCGACTTATCAAGCTTATAAATTGGTTAATCTTGAGCTTGAACAGATATCGAAAAAATGATCTGTCAAATTACAAGCACGGGTTAATAATACTTAATTATAAGTATTTTAGTCACGTGATCAAAATGGTGAAATGGGATTTTTTCACATGTGGGAAGATTTTCTTTTTCTGTTCCTTTTTTTCCTTTTTCCTTTCGATTTCTATCAATTTGACAACATTAGACTGTACCAATTTGTTATTGTTTTACAAATTTATTACAACAAGTAATTTTCTTATCCTTTTTTAAATTAGTTTTATAATTATAATCAGTTATTTATATTCATATAGATATATATATTGCATATATAATATATATATATAGATATACACGCTAAGAAAATATGATACCCCATAATACGTCAAGTTACTGTTTATTATCAAACGGAGACTTACATTTTTTACCCTATAATTACTCACACGATACAAATGAAACAATTCCAGATGACTTAGATAGCAGACTATCTTCATCACTTGCACCATCGCCTTGCTCATCGATATGCCAGTCACCGTATAAGATGACAAGTGAAAATTTAGACCAGATTAACTTAAACTATCCATTTTATTCCAACTTTCTATCCAATAAAACATTATCATCATTATCTTGTAACATATCTTCAGATGCTGAGGTTGAATCGTCTTGTTCTGAAGACGAAAATTCTAATAATATAAATAGCAACGAGCTGTTACCAATAGATTCAAATTACAATAATGAAACCAATCAAATTTCGAGTATTTTAAACAATTATTGCTCACATGCTATTTACTTACCTGATTATTTTATAACTATAACAAGTGAGCTAAGTAAAAATAGAGAAATTAAATCAATTTTACTGAAGATTTTTCCACATTGGAGAAACTTTAAATCCGAAATTAAAATCAGACAATTAACAGGTGGTATCACAAATATACTGTTGGAATGTTACTGTTATAATTCAATAAATAAATTTTTTGAAAAAGTTTTAGTCAGAACTTATGGTAAACAGACTGATTTGATAATCGATAGGGATAATGAGTTTGTGTCTCATTTAGTTTTAAATTCTTTAAATTTAGCTCCACCGATCTATGCTAGATTTGGAAATGGCTTAGTTTATGGTTATATAAGTGGAAGATCATTGAAATCGGATGAACTTTCAAATTCAAATTTATATCCTCTAATTGCTTCAAAGTTGGCTGATTTACATAGGTTAACTAGTGTTCACGTTATTCAGGACAGCCTATTAAAATTAAAACAAAGATTTAGCGGTGATAACAAGACTCAACTAGATATTTGGTCAGTTTTAAATAAATGGTTGCAGAATTTACCAGAAATTCCAAATATGTTAAAAGTTTGCGAAAAATTTGATGATATTCAGGAAACCACGTCATTAAATCATAATTTGAAAGAAATTTTAATTGAAGAATTAAACTGGTTAAAATTTGAAATTGGTAATAAATCTCCAATTGTTGCATCTCATAGTGATTTGCTTTCGGGCAATATTATAATACCACATGATATAGCAAATGCTTTAAGTTCCTCTCACGAACAATTTTCTAATGTTTTAGAAAATTATAAGTCAAATCCAGTCTCTTTTATAGATTATGAATATATGATGCCAGCTCCACGTGCCTTCGATATTTCAAACCATTTTATGGAGTGGCAAGGTTTTGAGTGCAAAAAATCATTAATTCCAGAAGCTTCTGTTAATGATCCTGTGATGTTTAATTGGTGTAAGTCATATTTATCACAATTTATTACCATCAGTAATAACAACGAGACTGGCAATAACAAAAATAATAATAATAATAAAGAAATTACTCAAAATGAAATCTTTGGATTAATCAACGAAATTAATGCCTATTATGGTATGCCAGGATTGTATTGGGGTATTTGGGCTGGTATTCAAAGTACTATTTCATTAATTGATTTTGACTATGCTAGCTATTCTTGTGAAAGGCTTGTAGAATACTGGAACTGGAAGAAAAATTATTTGGAGAGTAAGTAAATATTACTATGAATTCGGCTTTTCTATGTTATCCCACCTTTCTTTTTATTTGCAGTTGATTCATTTAATTTCGTTTTTATCTGTTTATTTTTTTCCTTGACCTGGTTAGTTTTTTATGGTATTGCATTTTCATTTTTGTTAAGACATTATTAGCTTTTTACATTCACAGTTTATAGAAATTATTTATATTAAATATTATATATATTATGTATTTAATTATTTTTAAAATTATAATATTCATTTCCTAAAATGAACTATAAATTTTTGTAGTAGAAATTTCTTATGAAACATCATTCATTGATTCAACAACATTCTTTAAAATATGCGTTTTTTCTACTAATCTATTTTGCTTGGTATTCAAATCTGGGTTTGAATACGAACTTAAATTTGAACTAGGAAATTTATCTTCTGAAAAATTGGTTCCAAAATGATCTTGAAATTCAAAAATTCCTGTATACATTTTATCAGCATTTTCAGGAAGCTCTAAAAACCACTCTTTACTTTTAAACAATTCAACAAACCCCTCAAATTGTTTAACATCTTGCATTATTTTTTTTGATCCAAATATAATTAGCTTTTTCTTTGCACGAGTCATTGCAACGTTGACTCTTCTCCATTCTTTTAATAAATCTCCCATAACATCTGACCTAACCAAAGAGATGATAACAATTTCTTTATCTCTTCCTTGAAATCTATCAGCAGTTAAAATTTCAATATCTTTAAAATCTTTTAATCCCTTATAAAAATGTCTTAATTGGCCTTTATAGAATGACATGACTCCAACATCATGTTGTGAGATGCCACAGAATAATAACGATCTAATTAAAGTTATAATCAATTTAGCCTCAGTTGGATTCTCAATTTTATCTCCAACACTAATCTCTTTACATGGAACCATATCTTCATTGACAAATATAACTTTCCTATCTTCTTGAAAAATTTCAGACAACCATCCATTTTTAATTTTTGTAATCTCTACTAATCTTTCAGGATATGGAATGTTTAAACTTTGATTGGCAATCATCTCAGATCCACATTTTAACCTACCATTGTAAATTAACTCATTCGAAACAGTCATTATATCAGAACACATACGATATTGATGTGTTAGCTCAATTAAACTTTCGGGATGTGCATCACATAAAATTTTAAATAGCGATTTATCTAGACCCTTTTGTCGTGCATCTGGATTCAAAACTAATGGTGGTAATTGATAATGATCTCCAACAAGTATAAATTTATCTGCAAAGGATATTGGTCCTAAACAAATTGGAGACGAAACCTGGGATGCTTCATCAATAATGCAGTAATCAAATGATTGACGACGACTCAATATCTCATCGGTTATGCCTAAACATGTTGTGGCAACAATGCGTGTTAAATGAATAACCTCGTCAAATTCGGCTTTATCCTTAATGTTTTTATGAAATTTATTAGAATATAACGCATATGGTTGAACAATTTCTCTGATGTTGCTACTGTTACCTAAACGTAAAAGAGATAGCGGTTTGTCATTATCTGGAACAGATGCCGGCATATTTTTAATTAATTTCTCACAAATATTATCAACTGCTGAATGTGTATATGATGAAACCAAAACTGTTTTGCCATTTGAAACAAGAAATTTAATAATGTTACTAATAACAGTAGTCTTACCAGTACCTGGCATACCCAGAATTAAGCTATAATCTTCAGTCCTAGAAACAATATCAAAGGCTCTCAATTGATCTTCGTTGAACTTCGATTCATCAGCTGAATAATTAATCAGCGGACAATTGCTATATTTTGGTGCTCTTAATTCAACAATTAGTTCACGACGTTTAAAATCACCATGAGGTAAAAATAAATTAAGAATATTAAATCTTGCCATGGACATGCCATAATACATATCATCCTTATCAATTCTATATTTTTTATTTGAAACAGAAGATGCAATAGATTGAGAACCATAGTTGATAGAAGATTGCGAACCAGTTTCTGCTCGTTGTGTAGAAAACTTATTTCTCAAAACCGATTTAAACACTTGATTGGTTTCAGGATTGAAATCATCTAATCTAACCGCAGAGTTTGTCCATTTTCTATCCGAACTTATGACAATTGAATCATTCCTGATCTGTTCAATAAAACCTCTGGCTAACCCAAAATTACCATTCTCATCACTTAAAATAACTCTGTCATATTTAGCTAATTGTGTCAAAGTTATTAAAGGATATTTATTCACATCTCTTTCAAAAGTATAAATATATTTACTTTTAGATTCCAAAAATTTAACATCTGTAACGCTTAGCATGCCTACACATTTACCTCCATTTTCTTCTCGATATTTTGAACTATGCAACCATAAATTCTTCTTAACTGCATTCATCAATCCTTCCTCTTTGGTTATCAGTGAATTCCAATGATTATAATATTCCCTATATATTGGTTTGTCAATGTGATCAGTTAATGAATTAAAAAGAACTTCATCAATACCACTATCTTTCGCATTCCCATTTTCAACTAACTTATTCAAAGACATGCATGATTCTAATTCAAAACATCTTTCACAGCTAAATGCTCTCTTAATTTCGGGTAAATCTGTCATATCATAGATCAAAAATTTTGTTAATTCGTTTCTGATATTCACCAACGCTCTAAAATCATTGCTTCTCAGAGCTTCAAAATAACAGACTTTCATTTTTGTATACACTAATGAAATATAATTGGAATTGACATCATACCTTTGTTTAATTAATGTGGTATACAAAGCCACTTGTGCCCTATTACCGATATACTCTCTACCTGTTTTTATTTCTAAAGGTGTCACGACCTTAGTACCATTTTTCAATCTAGCTTCAATAACAACATCAATTAAACCACGAAGACCAAAAACCGGAGAAATAATATCCTCTTCAACTTCTAGGATATTCGTTGCTTTGAAATCTGTTCTTTTCTTAAAATTTGATCCCGGTTGTGTAGACGTTGGAAGGGGAACGAAAGTATCAAACCAATCCTTAATATATTCGAAATGTTCCCAGATGATATCTTTCATTTCACTTTTAGTTTTATCTAAAGAGAGAATATTTATCAGGTATAAAGATATTTGATCATCGATAAACTCTTCTGCAAATTCTTCAGATACATTTCTGTTAGATAAACAGGCCTGAAAAAGGGAATGAACAATATTCCCAAGAACTAATGGCATTGATGTGATACCAGGAGCGGTAAACTTTTGATGAATTATTGCTCTACGTTTACAATCAACAGCATCTGCAATTCTAGTAGCTGACAATAAAATATCTGGATTCCATATTAAAAGATTATTTGTATTATCGACCAGTTTGTAGTTTGATTCCTTAGTGTCTGCAATTATATGAATTACATCATTTTCTTTAAAATCTAAACTCAGCCATTGATCTCTAACCACAATGTTTATCATAGTATCCTCTGGGGTTTGGCATTTCAATATAAGTTGTTCTATTACTTTATCTGATTTTTTAAACTTATTTTTAATCATAGACTTAATTTGCAATCTATGACAAGTCTCATAAACAATGCTGGACTTGGCTAAATTCACATTGTCGTCAAAAATATTTAATTGTTGAATTTCTTGAGTTAACTTTATATCTTTGAATTTAGAAATTGATTTCTCCCTCTCATTGTCTTTTTTTTCTTTTGGTTCTAAGTTTTTCAAAAGATCATTATCGACATCACTGTCAAAACTATCATCTGAATCTTTGCTTTCTATGTTTTTGGATAACACGTTAGCAGGATTCTGCGTTCTTCTAAATTCAACCAACTCCATAATTTCATCGCCATCATCACTAAAGAAATCATCTACTGGAGAAGCATTGACATTATTTGATTTTATGATCATAGTTTTATGTTTTTTAACTGGAGAACTATTCAAATTTTCTGAACGGAGATTAGCAGCCTCATTATTAATGATTAATGTTTGCTTATTTTGTAGTTGTGTGTCTCTTAATTGCCTTATCTGTGTAGCTTTGAATTCTAATTCTTCTAGATCAATATCGTCACTGAAAATATCCTCTTCTTCATCTTCCGACCTTATATCTACTTTCAGATTAACCTCTTTACCTTTTCTAGTTTGAGTACATAGAAGCGGAGTATCTTTTTTTAAATCATCAAGATTCATAATATTCACTTCGGCTTCTGAATGATTATCTAATATAACGTCAGGAACACCATCAATAGATGATTCAAGACTTTCCATAGTTTTAACTAATGTAGAACCAATCTGCAATAACATTTGTGAAACATCTTTTTTAATTTCGGTAGATGATTCTCTGGTATTATAGTCAGGCAATGGATGACTATGATTCGGTTGCTTAGGTTTCAATTTTGACATTGTCTGTAATATACTTTCATTTAATGAATTTTTAGTAGCAATTATAGGTGCTGCAAAAGAGTAATCTTCGCTGTGTTTATTTAAAGTATGTGTATCAGATAATGATCTATTTAATGTGGGAGATTTATTTAGCGTCTGATTGATATTATTATATTTCTCCAGTAGTTGTTGTAAGTTTGGATCTAAAATATTTTCTGTGATTTTATGATTGTTATTACTGTCCTTATTAATCTTAATATTTCCATTAGGTTCATTGCTATTAGTACTGTCATAGGTATTTTGAGAACCTGCAGTTTTTTCTCTTAGCGGTGATGATGGCAGACCAGATTTATGGTCACCGTTGTATGGATGTTTATGTACAGGAGTGTTCAACCAAAAAATTCCATCATCTGAACTTGGTCGGAGCTTTCTCTCACTTGATCTCGTGAATTGTTTTGAATTAGAATTTAAGGAATCTTTCAATGGTGTGATCTCTAAATTGAAATCTTGGCTAGAATGTCTAATAGGTGACGATTCAGCATCTTCAGTACTAGCTGATTTTGAAATAACATTAGGATCTCTTAGTCCCAAAATATTTACATTAGCAGCAGTTTGTTTCAATTCATTCACCGAAACAGCCTTCTTCGATTCTATTGCTGCATTTCCTATTGTTAGATTATTTGTGGGAATATTTGACTGGAATTTGTATACTCTCCTAGGTTTAAGTCGATTTATATTTTCTTTTCTTAAAGGATCATCCAGCTTTTGGCGTTTGCTCTGATTCCCAGAACCATTCGACATATTAGGAAATACCTTGTAGCTCGATCTATTTATTATGGTTATGATGGACTAAAGGGCAAGAAATAAAGACAGAAATTCATGATCGGTCCTACGCGTTTTGGCGTCGATCGACGTCTATCGGACGGAAACTGAGGAATGTTGGCAAACGGGATTGTCAATCTCTTAATGGCCTTCTCTTTTGCAAAAATAGTGCTCAGTGCTCTATAGTCTCCGCTAGATATCTGTTTCATATATCATATACTTATATTTGAAAGAAACTTGGTATTTATTTAATTGATCCAAAAAAACTATTGTTACACTTACTGCTTTCTACTTTCCCTCATCCCCCATATTGCTGAGCCTGTTTGTTTTATTGTTAATATCGATTCTAACTTAAGTATTCAAAAACAGTGTTCAATAATTCTATAAATGTCAGCTCCATATAGCGCAATTGCAAGGTATCCTTATACTCCTGATCCACAGAATGCTCAAGATGATTTACCCTTTGAATCCGGTCAAGTAATTAATGTCACGGAAGTTGTTGATGATGATTGGCTGTACGGTTCTTATACCGGTTCCAATGGTAACTTATTGCAAGGTTATTTTCCTAAAAACTTTGTCGAAGCATGCATCCCAGAAACGAAGCATAACGAAAATATAAATACAGAGCAGTTACAAGCCGAACCTGAATCGGAACCTGAGCCTGAAGTGGCACCAGAGCATGATCTAGAATCAGAAGCAGAGCCGGAACCAACTACTGTTTCATATCAAGAACCAAGACGTACACTTGATCCGGTGGAAAATGTTGAGGCTAACATTATCCATGAGCCAGAAGACTTTAAGAATAAGTTACAAGCATTTAATGTCTCCTCGGCTCCAGTTTTACCCGATCAAAAACTGAACGAACCATCATTTGTTAAAAAGTCTTTTGCTGCTGCAAGTCAACACTCATCTTATATTCCACCCTCTTTTGGCAGCAATAAACCCATTAAAATAGATAAAAAACCAGATGTTGTTTCTGATAATATTATCTCAGAAAATACCAAGGTTGAAGAAGTTGAAGCTCCAAGAATGACTTTGAAAGAGCGTATGAAGCTTTTGCAAAAACAACAGGAAGAAGAACAAGAAGCCATGGAATCTGCTTTGAAAAGAAAAGAGGAACGAAAGAAAACTAAGCAACACCAACATCATCAGCATCATGAACAGGAGTCAGTAGGTAACAAGCAAAGCGTGAACGCCCAAGAAACGAATGTTGACGATGCCAATCCTTTTCCTTCAGTTTTGGAAGATTTGGATGATAAGAATACAGCTCCACAATCTTCAATTCCGGAAAAAAAAATGGAATCAGAAATGTATAATGAACATAATGATGGTTATGATCAGGAAAACGAGGCAAATTATCTGAAATATAACGAAGAAAATGCTGACGATAATAATGATGATAATGAATATAATAATGATGAGATTGAAGAAGGTGAAAATATTGATCGTGCGGATGTAAACGATAACGGTAGCAATAGTGAAGAAGATGATGATGACAATAACGAGGATGGAGAAGACGAGGAGGATGAAGAAGAGTTGAAGAGGAGGAAATTAAGAGAACGTATGGCTAAGTTATCGGGTGGTATGGGTATGATGGGTATGATTGGCATGATGGGTATGGGATCCCCTGCTCCAGCACACACCCCTGCTAAACAAGAAAAAAAGAAGGCCAAGAAAACAGAAACGTCGGACGTTAATCAGTCTTCTACTACTCCAATCACTCCAACTACAGCATCCGTGCCCCATGAAATAGCTTCAGCTCCAAAAAATCAAGAGGAAGAAGAATATCAACACAGTGAGAATATTTTGGATGTAAACACTACAAAAGATGTTGCGTCAACAATAGATAGTAGTTCCGATGAGGATAACTTTTTAGACTCTCAGGAACAAGCCTATCAATCTCCAGTTTCTGTGGCTAATAGACCACATGCAACAGATGTCCATGATTCGTCTTTAATTCCCAATCCTCTCTCTTCTAGAACTACTGAAGATGAAATTAATTCTGAAACAAATCAAGATTCTGTCCATCCATATAGAAAACAAATGAGTCAAAGAGGTGCAGCTCCTCCTCTTCCATCTTCACGTGCATCATCTAGACCTGCAATTACTGTTCCTACACCAAATTTAGAAACTCAACCAGCTTTTCAACCATCGGTTCCACCTATCGCTAGTATTCCACCGGTTCCAACGTCTATTCCGACTGCTTCTATGGCTTCTGCTCCGATTATACCTTCATCCATAACATCTGCCCCTATTGAAATAGCTTCGAGTGATAATAGTGATGATGAATATAAGGACAACAGACAGGCAATTCATCCAATGGCTCCACCCTCTATACCAATGACTGCACCACCGCCACCTATTCCACAGCATGCTCCTTCTATTCCAAGAAATATTACCATTCCAGCTCCAACTACAACCACATCTGCACCACCACCTGTTCCGGGAGCAGCCCCATCTATTCCACATACTACGGCTACCATTAATCCTAACATTCCACCACCAATTCCTGGTACTGTTCCACTGGCTCGAGCTATTTCTCCAACCTCAAGACCACCACCACCACCACCACCACATTCTGCCCAAACAACATCTGCTCCACCTCCACCTATTCCTGAGGACTCAAAACTTAAGCGTCATAGTGCATACTACGCAGCTCCACCTCCACCTCCTCCAAGTGCTTCCACTCTTCCCCCTCCAATTCCATTAAACGCTTCCACCATTCCTCCTCCGATTCCTTCTGACAATGCCACGGCTCCTGTTGAAGCTAAATCACAAAGACGGACAAGTACAGCAGCTCAATCAGGTCGACAATCAATTGAATCTATTCGTTACAGCATTGATACTCCTGATATAACCAAAACAAGCACAAATTGTTGGTGGATCAATGAGGATTTACCCTCGCATGTTTCTCCTCGTGATGTTTATTATGAAGTTGATTCACATGACATTCAAAAAAGGGGAAATCGTAAGATTAGGTACCTAGATTATTATATTGTTAGTGTCGATCTTGCAGTTCGTGAATGGGATTTGGCGTTTGATTTGAACAATCCTTCAAAATTATTATTTTTCAATGAAACTTCGGAAAAGCCAAAAATAGATTTGCCAACGTTAAAAGCTGCGTCCTCAAAATATGGTAGTTTATCTTATCGTACGGCTGCTGGGGCCTTAAATTCTGTTTTTGAGGGTGAATTTATTGATTTCGTTTTCTCGCAATTACCAAAGGATGTTTTGAAACCTATTGCAGGCAAGACCTTTGGTGCTGTTGTTTATCGTAACAATAATGGTGTTGATATTAAGCAACTTGATGAAATTAGACCAGGTGATGTTTTGGTGGTTTTGAAAGGTGTATTTGAGAGTCATAGTGGGGCATTGCGTAAATTGAAAGTCTCAGAATTAGGTTTTGGTGGAAAACCAGCTGTTTCCATAATTACGAGTTTTGATCCTGCTAAGGGTAAGCTTAAAGTCATTGAACAAGATAACGGTAATGTGCAGGTTAACAGTTATAAGATTGGAAACTTTAAAACTGGTAAGTTGAGAGTTTTTAGAATTATTGGTAGAGATTGTATCGGTTGGTAATAAAGATTTGATGCCTCAAGCGAACAAAACAATTTACCCTTTTATTACTTACTTGAATTTGATATTTGTTATATTTTTTATTTATTTCTTTATTATATATATATATATATATATATATATGTATATGTTAGTCGTGTATAGTCTTTTTTATGAATTTGCAATAAAATTGAAATTAAGTGAAGTTTGAAAACTCGGATACGCGATTTGCTGGTAAAGAAGATAAAAAAAAAAGGTTCAGCATGAATATAATTCAGTTACCATAATTATAGTTTATTGTATATCATATAATGTTGAAGCTAAAACTAAATAAAGCACCGAGAATTAATTTACTTGGAACAATAAGGTTTCAGTCGACTAATAGTGACATAATAAAACTAACATTTTTTACCAAACCAGATTGCATGTTGTGCCACGAAGCAAATGAAATTCTACAGAGCTCGCTCAATTCAATTAGGCCTGAAGTTCGAAATCGTATTGGAAATGTGAATTATTTAGATATTACAAAAGACAGAAATAAGCCTTGGTTTGATTGTTATAGATATGATATACCAGTTCTGCATATTGAAAGAGAAGGTTGTAAAAAAGTCGTCTTTATGCATAGGTTCAATCAAGAAGAATTGGTTGACGAACTTGATCAAGAGTTATAAATACTCACTATAATAGTAATTACTATATTAGACTTTATTTATAGAGGGAAAAGATATAGAACGCTTGTAGTAAAAGGTTTACAAATATATAATTTAGCATCATTAGATAAATAGATTGATTATTTTTTAATGACTGTGTTTAACCTAGGAGGAGTTAACCTATCAATTGCTTCGAATTCGTTGAAAATATTAGGAATGTCAAAAACTTCTGCAGTAGAGTCAGCAGGTTTTAATTTGGGTTTAAATTTAAGCTGTGATTTGGCAACAATTTTATTTTGCTTAAAAGATTGTGAACTTTTAGTAATATCTTGGGAATCAATTAGCTTTCTTTTTTTGAAAATCTTTTTTTTCAACATTCTGGCTTTAGGTGAAGCAAAAGAAGATTTATTTATTGTTTCATCAGCCTCTCCATTTAGAATATTCAGATGATTTTCATTTAAAGTACTTGATCGCAACAGTTGAATTTCAGAAGGATTATCCAATTTATATTCAAGTTCTTTAACGAGTTGGTTAAGGGAGTCAATTCTTAATTGCTTTTCAGTTGTTAAAGTCTTCAAATAAGAGAATTCTTTTTCTGAAGATTTAACACATGTTTTCTCGACATCTAATTTAGCCTTCAACTCGGTAATGATCTTATCTTTGTCTTCAATAACTACTTTTAAATCTCTTTTGTCTTTTGTGAAAGAATCGAACTTCAGATTAGTGAAATTGCTCTGGTTTTCAGGACCTTTAAAATGTTTCAGCTCTTTATCGACGAAATTTTTCAAGTTATTCAATTCCATAATTGACGACTTTGCAATTTCAGTAGATTTCTCCAATCTTTTTTGTAGCTCCCCATGGTCCTTTTTCAGTTTATCAAACAAACAGGTTGTTTCATTTAATTTTGTAATTAGTGATTCTTTTTTTTGGTTTTCAATTCCTATTGACTTCAAGTTTTCTTCTTCTGCATGTTTGAGCAATTCATTTTGAGTTTTTAATTTTCCCTCAAATGATTTGATTATGTCTTGTCTTTCAATCTGCAATCTATCGATTGTAGTACTGAATTCTTTTTTCGCCAAATTTAGTTCAGACTTTAAGCTATTGTTTTCTTTTGATATTTTACTTTTCAATTCCTCACCAGATTCTACTTTAATAGATATTTCTGCAATTTCATGCTTTTGCTTATTGAAATCCTCTAAAACAGAGTGATACTCTCTTTCAATAGCAATTTTTTCTTGAATTAACTCATTATTTTTAGTTTTAAGTTCACTTTCTAACATATCTTTAGATTTAATGTTTGCAATCAAATCATTAATTTTATTTGAAATATTCACATACTGATCATTGGTAGATATGTTTTTTAAATATTGGTTAATCACGTCATATAATGATAAAATTTTAGAATATAACTTTACATCAATATTTGACGCTGTTTCAATTAACTCAAACTTCAAACAATTCAAATTTTCTGCATTTGACTTTCCAAAATCATCCATCATGATATGATAAGAATTTGTGTTTGATTTCAAAGTGTTATCAAGAATCTGAAAACTTTCACCCAATGTTAAATTTAGTTCTATGAGTTTTTTTGAAACATCATTATCGGCTATTTTCAATTGATCATTTAAATTGCTAATTAAATTAAAAAAGAAGGAAAAAGTTAGTATTCAAATTTCAATAGGAAAGGAGAAAAATAATAAGTATGAACAAACCCTGTGAACGCTTCCCATTTAATTTTAAATTCATCATCTTTATTTATAATTTTTTCAAGCAGTTCCTGCTGTTTAACAGAATTTCTGTATAAATCTGATTCATAGCTGTTTCTTGTTTCCTGAATTGTCTTAATTAACTTTGAGTTATTAATTTTTTCTTCCGACAATCTTCCTGAAACATCATCCAATTTACTCTTCAAATGATGGATTTGGGTTGATTTTTGGGTAATATTTATTTGATTAGCAGCCAATTGATCTTTCAACCCAATAACAAAATCTTTTAGGATATTCAGGGCTTCATGGTTTTTAAGATTATTCTCTTTTAAAGATTTTAATTCGATATTAACTTCGTCGCCTATTTTCCTGTTTGAATGTAGTCTATCTTTAAAAATTTTTAATTCATTGATTGATATTTTCAAACTTTCCTGTAATTTTTTAACGTTGTTTTTCAAAGTATTCACAATTTCAGTATTTTTGTATAATTTTTGGTTTAGTTGGTTGGTATTAATATCACTTTTTTTCAATCTGTGTTCTAAAACTCTTTTATTTTTAGTTAACAAAGATATGGCATTTAATAAATATTCCATTGATGCTCTATCCGATTCTCCATAGCTATTTTCATTAGCTTTACTGAAATTTAGATCAAATAAAACACCTTTATTAAATAAATTTTTATTTATATCATTGGTTTCATTTATGCCTTCATGTTCATTATTATCAGTATTATGATTGATAATGTCACTACAACTGTTACTGTTACTATTATTGTTATTGATATTGTTATTACTATGAATAAAATTATTTTCTTTTTCTTCATGAATTTTTTTAACATAGCCAATTTTTCGAACATCAGTGATTTCAATATCATCATTTTCTTCATTTTCTTCGTTTTCTTCGTTTTGTATATCATCCATTACACTACATTCATCCTTGTCGTTCTTAGTAATACTTGTTTCATCAGTAATTTCTGAAGTACCATCACTCATCAAACTTGATTCTTCATTGTCATAATCAGTATCTTGTTCATCTTCCTTGTTGTCATCATTATAATTTAGAATGAAATCTTTAAAATGTTTTTTATAACCAAATTTACCTTTTTCATTCGGTGTGCTCATTTTGATATTGATCAACTCTTTATCAATATTTGACGAGGCATTTAATTCCGTAGTTAGCAACTCCAATTCTTGAGGAGCCTGAATATCTTGTTCTTGTAAAACCTGTGAATTTTGTGAAATAAAGGGTGACAGCTTTCCATTATTTGATAATCTACAAACTTGAGGATAAAACAATGGTTTATTTTTATTTTTAAATAATGTTGAATCTCTAAAGAAATTTGCCATTATGTCTAATTTAGATAACCTTATTATTTAGAAGAAAAACAAAAAATACAATCAAAAACTAAATAAGAATTCAGCAAAAAGGGCAACGATTGACTTTACCATAATTCATGCTGAGAAAAATCAAATTATGACAAAATATTATGTTGTAAAAAACGAGGATGGCAGGTTGCAGATCGGTATTATAGGATCGACATTTGTGTGCGAGGCTGGTTTCAATTGGAGAATTTTATTTTTCTAAGCGGATAAAATGTAATCAGTTATACTTTATATTGTGTTTGGAATTTTTTAAAGCACCTCTAATTTATTTTACTAATATCCAAAAACTATTCATATATCAGAACATATCTATTAAAAGATTTCAAAGTAAAAACAAATTATACATGGATAGAATTGTAAAAGAAAAAGAAAAGAATAATTAAAATAACAAAAGCATATTGATAAATGGTAAAAAATTGAAAAACGACCATCGTAGATAATAATTAATAGTAAACAAAAAAAGTTTCGGCAAGCTACCAATATAATAAACGTAGTAACAATTCAATAAAAATTCATGAACACAGCAAGAAAGAAAAAGAAAAGAGCTTTGGGGCTTATTTAAGTGATCGAGTTGTTTAATTAAACAGAAGTACGCCACTTGAATCAGACTAATGATGCAACAGAAGAGCTGATATCCAACCATTCGGAAACGGTACTGCTGCTTAAAGAGCCAGCAAAATCTGTGCTATCATCTAAAACAATGATAGAAATAGAACTATCCTGGAAAATAGCAGCAGCTTTCATGGTAGAGTCTGTTGGTCTAGCAAAATAATCTTGAGAACCACCACCACCGTAAGCGGAACCAGCAGAACCCTGGCCATCATGTAAATGAGAAATTAATTTATCAGATCCTGATGATAAGATTTCGAACAAATCCATTTCACCACAACCAGTACTCCAACAAGAACATGAACTGTCACCATATTGTAGAGTACGTGGAATCTTAGCATTTAATAACCAAACCGCTGGCATATCGTAGTTACTTGATGAGGAATCACTCGAACTAGCTGTTGGCATCTGGAATTCAAACACAAAGATTTTATCAGCGCCAGCGAAACCTTGGTAAGCTGGAATGTCCGATCTGTAATAACCACAATCACCGCCGGAAGAACATGAAGTGTCGGAGAAAATCATGAATTCAGTGTTTGAGCTCACTGTAACTTCATTCAAGACTTGAGCAGATGATGCACCGCTAACACCGTCAGCGGCACAGTAGGAAATGGAGTTACCAAAACAAGATGACCATGTACCTGAACCAGCGGTACCACCTTGGTTGTTCATGAAAACTAAACCATCTGCCTGACCTGGAGTATAGTAGGCAGATCTAGTCCAATCACCAGAAGAAGAAGAAGATGATGATGATGTAGAGGTGGACTTTGCAGCTGATGAAGAAGAAGTTGATGACGATGACTCTGGGGTAGTTGGGGTAACGGTTGTTCCACCGACGGTTTGAGTCAGTAAAGTAGTTGGAGGAGAGCTTGTGGATGTTTCTTCAATGGCTGAAGAATCCGGCGTAACAGTTTGGACATTACCTGCAGCATCTTGGAAGACGGTGGTTGTAACCTCGACGATTTCAACAGCTGGAGCTCTCTTATGTTTATGATGAACATGTCTAGTAGTAGTGCAGTCTTCTTCTTCGATTTGGTCTCTTTTAGATAAACTGGAAGATGGATAGTAAACACCAAATTGAACTAATTTTATTGGACCCCTGAAGTGAACAGAAAGCTCTTCGTCTAATGGAGCCATGGATCCAGAAAATGATTTTGAAGACTGGGTACATTGACAGCTGGACTCATCCATGTTGGTGACATCCTGGTAAGAGCCTGAGAAACCAATACCTGAATATGAGATACCATTTGTTTCTGAACAGTAATAGTTACCTGCAACGTAGTCACAGTCGGCAGAGACTGTGGAAGAGGCCAACAGACTTGAAGCTATAGTATATAAAATTGAAGACGAGTATTTCATAATGATTATATAATAAAATGATATTTCCGTTTTGATTTTATTTTATTTTATTTTATTTTATTGTTCACAAACTATGGTAGCAAGGACTAAGGAAAGAATATAGTTGGTGTATTATAAAATGAAAGTGAAAATCCTAGTATATCTAAGTTAAAGAAGAAATAACAAGATTAAAAAAAAGGTTATGAAGATCCAAAGGACTGTAAATAAAAAAAATGTAGATAAAGGAGACGATAATTGAAATTTTTGCCAAACAGACAGGAAACCAATTTTATGTTTTAAATATTTTCTATTTGTATACATTCAAAGGACGAGACGAGAATTGCTTTTGTTTACTGCGCCTGCGGGTCTGGACTTCCAAATTCGGCTTCTTGTAAACAATATAAGCCTAAAACGGTCGTTTTCTGTCCCAATTAGGATCAATCTGGTTTTTGTCCAGCCGTCAACTCTCTACTAACGTACACTCGCGTAAACTGCTAATTATAGTGACGTGTTTGTTTGTTTACGTGAAAAAGTTATTTTTATGTATAATAACAATGTATAAGTGAAAGGATATAATGGATATAATGGAGGTAATATATGAACCGATTACTGTTGATCATTATTGAGAGCTTATTGTATAATTATATAACGATTCCCAAATAGTTAAATTACCTTGATTTCCTAAATTGGTTAAATGGATTAAATTGGTAAGTTTGGTAAATTTGGTCAAACTGTTTTTCAACCCTAATGTGCTACGGTGATTTATAATTTTGGATGTTGAGGAACGATTTGTGGGCATGATTTATTCGTGTTTGGTGCTATTTTTTTAGTTTTGATAACAGCAACAAACAACACAAAAAACGCGATGGGTTTATTTTGCACAATATGATTATTTCACCATCAAGGAAGTTATATTACCTCCAGGGAAATTATCACACTTGCTATATGTGTTTTTTATGTGTTTCGATTGTATATACTAGTGTCTCTGGTTTTCTGGAAAAAGCAAAAAAAAACAATGAAAAACAAAATTCAAAACAAACAACAACAATCAACAAACGTAAAAGATACAAGATGTAAGATATGAGATATAAGATATAAGAAAAATATTGAATCAACCTACAAAATATATATAATAATTGGTACCCTACACATTCTAATTTACCTCTGTTATATTAAAGCTGTTACTTAGACTTGGTTAAAAACTTTACTTTTATAATGTTTAACAAATGCTAACGGATGAGACTCGTCACCTTTAACAGCATTTTCAGACTCGTCTGACAAATCATCGGAACCGGCTGCAAATGAGTTAACAGGCAAAACTAAAACATCAGAGACCAGTTTTGGAACTTCCATCTTGGTGAAATCTTTCCATGTCACCTTTGAAAAAACTCCACTCAGAACATAATCGTTGAAATACTTAAAAATAACATCTGTCCAAACCCCGTCTCCAGTCCAGTTCATCACTTCCAACATAAATTTATTGATATCACCAGTTGATGACAACTTTAAGTCTCCATTGGCTAATTTTCCAAGTGTATTCTCTGTAACAGATGCAATCATTTCTCTGATAATAGGATGGCCCGGCTTTGCTTGAATAACCCAATTGGCAAACTGTAATCTTCTAGTATAGTGTTGTCTCCAGTCTTTATTAACTGGGTCACTTTCAATACCAATTATCATACCCAACTCAGATGGATCGACGTTTTCGGGGATCCAATTTGGAATTGGTTGTAACGGCAAGGTGTCAACATCGGCGTAAACTCCACCCTTTGCGTATAGTATTAAATATCTGAAGAAATCCATCTTAAGTAAAATATGAGGCATAGATTCATAGGCTTTAACGACTTCTGGTACATTCATATACAGATATCTAACAATTGCATTGGATGTATCGTCATTAAATAGTTCATGAACAAACCCAGGATTCTTAATTGCCCATTGTTCTTCTCCTTTTTTATAATCTTGTCCAAATCTATCATCGTTTAACCCGTATTTCCATGTTTGCCAGACGTACGCAGGAAATTTTTGATTTTGGTCATATGGGTAAATAAATGCTAATTTTTCACGTAGTGTTAAATCGCTGGATGGTCTACGTAATTCTTGCAACTGTCTTTCAAATTTATTACGGTCGCTTTCTAGTTGTTCCAATCTCTTGTCTTGTTGGTCAATTAATCTCTCTGTTAATTCATTCAACCGTCTAGCCAACTCCAGATCTTCTGATGAAGGTTTATTGTTGAATAAATTTACTTCATTACTTGCATCTAATAAATCAAGTCTAGGTTTACCATTTTGTGCAAATTGTGTTATAACAAAAAAGATAAATATAAAAGAGAGCAGTACTATAAACGCTCTTTTGAATGTAACAACCCGTAGCATATTTCTGGGATTTGAATTAATGAATCTGTCCAAAAACCAATAAAGGAGTCAGAAATTAGATTTCACACCATAAGTAAAATTTCATGTGAGATCTTCAGAGTAATTTAGTTTCAACGGTGCACGGGTGCACGGGTGCACTACCATGTTTCACGTGAAAAAATTATTAGCTCAATCGTCATCAACTCTTCAATTGAATAAATTTAAATTCAATTTAAAAGAGATTCTATATGGTATGAATATTTGATGTCATAATTTAAAGTTGATACGTTTTTGTAAGCGTTTAAAAATTAATTTATTTGAAACGTGTTTTTTTACGTTCGCTATCACCGAGGAAGTCCACGTCTTATCATTTGATATCTGTCCGATCGGAATCTTTCAAAAACACGAAAAATAGATGATTATAAAGGTTTATCGACTTGTGATAATTCGCAGAATCTTAGAATTTGTATCAATTAGGTTTAAGTGAAGTATTAACCACTAAAGTTTATCTAATACCCGCCCAATTCGAAGGGCTGTCTGTTTTCAATAAACACGACTTCATATCCGTTTTAGGCGCAAAAATCCTTATCAATAGGTTTTTTGATCTTAATCGAACAAAATCCAAGTAAATATAATCTGTTTCTTCGGAATATATTTGTATCAACCAATATTTAACCAAGTTAGTCCCTGTTAATCTTCCTGACTCAATATTTTTATATTCATTTATCCTATATCTACATTTATTCCAAAAAAAATATGACTAAGGATAAGCCGGCTATTCAAAAAATTGATGTAAGTGAACCAATCGAATCCTTTATTATTGCTCTTAAAAAGGATGGCGTGGTGGTTGTTAAAAATTTTGCCAGTGATGAAGATTTGGATCAATCCCTGCAGGAGGTTCAACCATTTCTTGATGCAGATAAACCATGGAGGGTAAATTATTCCCACCTGAAACTAAACGTTGTTTCCGATTAATTGGCCGTTCGAAAACTGTTCGAGAAAAGTTCTTTTCACATCAAATCTATCAGGAACTATGTGAGTATTTTTTAGCACTGAAAACCATTAATTACTATGATCAAAAGCCAACTACATATACTTCTCATCCACTATTATCAATGTCTATGACAATGGCAATTGGTCCAGGCGGCAAGGCTCAAAGAATTCACAGAGATGATAAAAATCACCATGCTAGACATGTTAAATCAGATAATTACATACTTGGCAGCGATGTTTTAGTCGGATTAATGGTTCCAACTTGTAAGACAACCGTCGAAAATGCTGCAACCCAAATTATTCCTGGTTCTCATCTCTGGGGTGATGAAAGACCTCCATATCGTGAAGAACTGATTCACGCTGAATTAGAAAAGGGGGAAGCTGTTATCCTATTAGGTTCATTATATCATTGTGGTTCTACAAATTACTCAAAATCTATTCGTCCTATGCACATTATGTTCATGTGCCCTGGTGTCTATAGACAGGAGGAAGTTCCATGGTTAACGTACGACGTCGAAGACGTTAAAGATTACAGTGATCTAGTTAAAATGCGCCTTGGCTGGAAATCTTCAGCTCCTAATCTTGGTTGGGTTGATTTGAAAAGTCCAGATGAATACTTAGCACAAGGTGAAGACGGTGGAGTCGGTCATAAAGATTTAGACGAACCTTGAAAAAAAAACCAATCAGAAAAAACTTTTTACGTCCCGCGTTTTTTCAATTGAAAAGTTTTTTCAACTTCTTTATCAGTATTATATACATTCTAATGAATGATTATTCCTCCTTTTTTTTTGCCTTTAATTTACTATCTGTATATATATCTCCTTTATTACGCTAATTATTTAGGTTATGTTTTTAACTAAGTATTGTCGCAATAGTCGATCTCTGTTATGTGATTTGCAAATGCATAATAAAAGGCTACTGTCACCTATTGTCCACCCCTCATTCAAACATATACCCAGTTTGCTTATATCGCCTCCCAGAACTTCAAATGGCTTGAGACCGATCATATTTTCATTATGTCATCGATATTATTCTACAAAACAACGCCCACCAACCAGAGAAGAAGCATTTTTAAGCAGTAGTAAATCATATTTACATCGCTGGGGATTAAAACTAAAATGGATTCTACTAAGACAAAATCGACCATTTAATGTTGATGAGATTAGTGCATTTTTATCCTGGATTTTGATGGGTAATTTCATTTGGATTTTCATTGGTACAACAACATTTTTTGGAATATTTGTTTATTTGACAAATTTTCTTGGCGATGGTAAAATAAACAAAGCATTTTTAAAAAAATTAATCACATTTGATAATAAACTAAAAATTGATATTGATCAGCCTGATTTTAAAGCCACTTGGGAAGATGGAAAGATTAAATTTAACAATGTTATAGTCAAATCTTCATCACAATCAGAAAATCAATTGAGTTATATTTTAAAAATTCCTGAAATTAATCTGACACTTTCATTTGGAAAGTGGTTTGACGGCAAAGGTTTGGTTAAAGATATTGAAATTCTAGGTTTAACTGGCACTGTCAATATTAGTGGTGAAAATGAACTAATTATGGATGATTCATTTCCTGATAAATATGAATTAGATAATGTTAGAGTTATGGACTCGAAAATTGAATTCCGTAGATCGAAACCAAATAGTTTAAATCATGACGAACAACCTCTTGAACTAATTTTGTTCAAATGTGAAATGGAAAAACTGAGGAGATCCTGGATGGTTTATGATTTTTTAAATGCGAATACAATGTCGGGATCGTTAGGAGGCTCATTGTTTACTTTACACAAGAGACAACATCAATTTGCCCATTTTAGTGATATGGATTACCATGATGGGGATGGCGTCAATAGTAGCGATGATAATGAAAATACGATATGGAAAAAAACAACAAGATTGAGAATTGATATGCTGGATTTATCATATTTAAATGATGGAAAGTCCAAACTAGATTGGATTGAATCCGGCAAGGCAGAAGTTATATTTGATATAATGTTACCAAACGAAGATGATGATAATAATAGAAATATTTTTGAACAAATTAATGTGGATTATACTTGGTCAAATATCAAAGAATCTTTTAATAGACTTATTGAAAAATACAAACACAATAAAGATGGCGAAACTAGTACTACTCCAGTTGAACAGAATAAATATGTTGTTCTAGATATGAAAATTAATTGTTTTGATTTAGCAGCAAAATATCCCGCAGAATTACCACATTCTGACTTAACAAATGCGCCTTATATTTCATCTCAAGATTTAAGATCTTTGGTTACCTTTATAAACGATGAAAAATTCGGTTTAGCTTCTGTAAAATTAATGGGAAATGGGAATCTAGATGACACTGATGAAAATCCATTCGACGGCTCAGAAATTGATGTCGAACAAATTGAGTCACAAACAGATATTGATTCTGATGAAGAAATTATTGGCAGTAGAGCATTACCACCAATTAAATTCCGTATTGTTCAAAATTTGAATGATTTTGAATACGTTGATTTACCATCATTGCTAATGTTTGCTTCCATGAAGAAACCAGATGAAAAGGATGAAAGATCGATGAAAAGTTTTATTAATACGAATAAATTCATTGATTCAAGTGTACAAGAAACTCTTGGATTGTTATTATTATATAAGGAAGAGATCCAAATGAAATTGATTGATATGTATACTAAAAGAACAGGTTTTGAAATATTGTTCAATAATTTTATCTTGGGTAATTTGATTCTGGTTGGGTTAGGTAGTTTTGTTATATAGACGAGTTTATGATTAATAAAATTTTACGATGATATGTATATATATATTAAAACTTAATGGCACAATATACGTAATATGCGTAATATACGTACACAAAGTACAGTCAATAAATTTTCTGTCTGTTCTGTTGTGTTCCCCATAAAGTGTGATAAAGAAAAATCAAAAAAACGCCAATTTGCCACTCGCTCTATTTTATGTCAATTTTATGGAGTTATAATCACCCTTTATCTGCTGTGGCAAGTGACTTGATGTTTTGTTGTTCTTCTTCGTTTCTTACCTAATTTTATTCGACTTAATACTACTACACACACCAACTACATTGCTGAAAAAGATTAAACTTGAATAAACATACTACACCTTGAAATATAGACACTTCTAATATCAACTGATAGTGAAACTACTTAATTACACCGCAGCAATATAAACTTTTATTGTGTTTATTTACTTTACTCAGAATAGAGATAATTATTCAATTTTTTATATAATCAGTTTCTACTAAGTTTATTAGACTAATTTAGACAAACATAACTTAATTTTATCGTGATGGAAGCAAAAATTGAAAAAGAACAAGTCAAACCCCCATCATCGGAACCTAACCCTTCGTCAATGCCATCATATATCAATCCCTTCAGCAATCCATTTGAAGTCAATTCTCAATTATGGATTAACTCATCTTCCAATCCACCACAATCTTCAATGCTAACTTCAAATACTCTAATCAATAATAATGTTAGCAATGCACAAAGTATCAATAAAAGCACTCAAAACAATAGCAATGCTGATAATGAGAACTTTTCAGTTTCACAACCAGTTGTCGGTAGTTTGAACGATTCTTTCAATTCTGATGAGTTAACGAATCCGACTGTAAATTCAAGTGGTTCTGTGTTTTTTACTAATCCCTCGATGTCTTTGAATTCGTCTGCTGCCGCACCTAGAACTCCGCTCAGAGGATTAGGTGATTTTCAGCATCATGATTTATTGCTTTCTCCATTATCTCAGTCTAATGCTATGATGAATAACACAAGTGGAACTATTTCTCAAGACAGTGGTTCTGTTGCAGATTTTAACTTTAGAAGAGCATCATACATTGGCGAATTTAATAATACAATTCATGCGTTACAGCTTCATCAACAGCAACAACAGCAGCAACAACAACAGCAACAACAACAGCAATATAAAACCTCCAATTCAAATGTTTGGAATGATACTAGAATGTCAATAGGATCAGCAGGATCCCCAATTTTAGGTATCTCAGGACTAAGTTTATCAAATAATTCAACTACGAATTCTGATTGGAGCTCTCCTCCACTGGCAGACTTTGCTCCTTTGAGAAGATATTCTTATGACTCTGCTACCGCTGCTGCCATTGCAGCAATTTCAGGAAAAGGAACAGGTCCACACCTGGATAGTTTTGTTAATGGTATACCTCCTAATGCTCCAAATGCGGATTTTATGAAGTCATTTGACAATTCTTTCGGGCCTTCTAGAAATTCAGACCAGCTTGTCAATCAATTTAATAATTTGAATATGAATAATACTGCGGCTACTAACAATAATAATATTAACAATAACAATAATAATAATAATAATAATAATGGTCGGCAGCATAGCCATAATAATGGAAATGGAAATGTAGCAGACAATGGCAATATATTAAATTATCAAGACCAACTTGTTGAAGCATATAATGAAGTTAGTAACTATTTTGGATTGCCATCACCAGATATTTTGGACTTGAGTAGGTATTTGGAAGACTTAAATACTCCGAATTTACCCCTATTAACCCCAAGTGGCAATACAACTATACCAAATAACTTTAAGTTGATTTTATGTTGTTTTAAGAATGCCAGGCTGGATGTTTTTTTTGTTGGCATGGAAAATTATCAACTTATGAACACACTTAAGATTGGTGATCTGGTTATTGTTGAGGCAGATCGTGGCCGCGATTTAGGTAAAGTGGTTAAACTGGATGTTAGTTTATTAGAAGCTAGATTATTAAAATTTAAACAAAATATTGATAGAAAAGCTGCCATGTCAAAAGGGGAAGACCAGCATAAAAAGCCAATATTAACATTTCCAAAGAATGTTATCAGATTTGCACATCCAAGTGAGTTAACTGTTATTGGATCTAAAAAAATTGATGAAATTAAAGCAGTTGATGTTTGCCAAATTAAAGTTAGACAACACGGTTTAAATATGACCGTTGTTGACAGTGAATATCAATGGGATAGAAAAAAGTTGACTTTTTATTATCTTTCAGAATCTAGAATCGATTTTAGAGAATTAGTTAAAGAGTTGTTTAGAGTTTACAAGATTCGTATTTGGATGTCTAAACAAGGTGGAATGGGTTAAAAGTTTTTTTTTTTTTACTTTTATTTTTGTTTTTGTTTTTACTTTTATTTGATTTTTATTATTATCTCTATTTTTATTTTTATCTTTATTTTTATTTTTATTCTTATCCTTATTTTCAAATTTGTCAGATTTTATTGTGTTTCAAAAAAACAAAAAGAGAATTAAAATAAGTACTAAGTAGTGTATACTATATTTTGGGTTAATTGTTTTTTTATTGTTCTTCTGGTTGAAAGGTTAGTGGTTGATATACAAAATGATTTCTTATGCTTTATTTAACTTATAGATAGATACAATTTTATTTTAGATATTCTTTATAGTATTTTTTTTTATAATGTCGGTTAATATACACAATTAAGATAGTCGGTTGGTTTACTTTACTGCATGGCACTTATCGTACCGTGTCACTATATTGACAGCCGGGCAGAATTGTCGCGTGAATATTGAAATTAATTTTAGACTGAAAATGATAACAAACAAATAATTTCTATCAAATATATAGTGTTATACTTATTATATATTCGGTGTTCTACAAAAACCAAATCGGAGTCCTTATTCCTCAATGCTGGTAGACTTGGAGAAACATGCAGATTCATCGATACCTGATGTGAATCATCCACATCAAAAGGAAGATGATCAGGATATTGATAGTAACAATGAATCATTTGATGCATTACGTGAAAAGTTCTTGTATCTTTTAGCTATTGAAATTTTTTTGCTTTATATGACATATCTCCATTATCCATATCTTGACAAACATAATAAATTCCTTACCCCAGTTGTCATGGGAAGCCAAACCACATTACTTGCACAATCATTAACACAGTATATGCTTCGAAAAGCCAATCTAAATATGTTATTTAAGTTTCTCACTTGGGGTGGCATCAATGGACTATTATCCTCAGTGTGGATCGAGTTGTTGGTTGATTTTTTTAACGATAAAAGACTAATTTGTGTTCTTTTAGATCAAACTATAGGTACCGCCGTTTTTCAGCTGTTATTCGTCGTTTTCATTCATCTTTGGGATGGTGTTGGTTTCAAACAAAATTCGTGGGTCATGTGTTGGAAGTTAGTTAAAATGAGTTATATGGTTTGGCCATGGGTTAGTTTTCTAAGTTTTACTTATTTAAGTAAACAGTGGATTTTCCCTGTAAATTGTGGATGCAACTTAATCTTCGGTGTAATACTAAGCATAATGAGTGTATAATATTTTTAATCAAAATTTTTAGAGTTTGAACATATACAACATAATCTAATACGAGTATATATTTAATTTACGGTTCTATGATACACAATATATGAATAACGAGTGGTATTTCATATTACATCAGCCACAAGCATGGCCAATGGGAAGACAAGGGTCACCGGAATAGACGTTTTCCCGTGTATGTGGCGGTGCACATTTGTGAATCTCCGTGAAAGCCATTATGAAAAAGTATAGAAATTAAACAAAATTGCTGTCATTGAAGTGCAATGTATAAAGTTTGGTGGATAGATTGATATCTTCATTAACACTGGGTTTATGGTGGACGATACTTATTATATCACACCGCATGAGGCTGCGTTGGCTGTTGTGGCCACCGCAATGAAGAAATCAAGATTACCATTTCATATTTTGTTTATAAATTCTATAATGGGTGCATTTTTATTTTCAGCTGGTGGAATGTTGTATGTCATGTGTGAATCTCAAGGTAGGTATTTATTGGATAACGGGATGGGAATGTTTGTCAATTTATCGCAAGGTGCAGTTTATGCACTTGGGCTATTCTATGTCATTATCTGTGGTATGGAATTATTCAATTCGAATATTTTGTTTTTCAGTGTCGGTGTTATGAGGGGTGCAGTTACATTAATGGACTTATTTATTAGTTGGTTTGTATCATTTTGGGTTAATTTAGCTTCAACAATTTTTGTCGTTTATGTTTTTTGTTGGTGTAGTGGTATTCTGAAACAACCAGATTACGTAGTGGGTACACTTTCAATTGCGGCAAGTAAGGTGAGTTTTACTTTCATGGAAACTTTTTTGAAATCAATTGCAGGTAATTTCTTCGTTTGTTTAGCGGTTTATTTGCAAATTATGGTTAAACCAATACATGTCAAATTGATAATGATTTTTTTACCAATTTTTACATTCGTTGCAATGGGGTTTACACATGTTGTTGCCGATATGTTTTTGGTTCCCGCAGGTATCTTTAATAACTGTGGCTACGGATTTGGCACATATTTCTGGAAAATAATGTTACCTGGTGCATTGGGTAACATGATTGGAGGCAGCTTTTTCGGAATAGTTATTCCATGGTTGTTACACCTGGTTGTTATCGAACATGATATGAAAAAATTGAATTTACCTGCATATGAAGAAAAGGATGAGCAACCAATGTTGAATATGGATAGTAGAGTCGTGAGAGTTCCGACAAATGTAACAGGAGCTAGTGCTAGCACTTATGAGTACAAGCCTGATGACGAAAATGATATATCTAGGGTTACGAGTAGACGAACACTTGGAAGTACAAGTGGTTATGACGGTCGAAGTTTATATCCCGTCACTACAGCAGGCTCGATCCGGTCTAGAGCAATTAGATCGCCTAAAGGTGTTTTTCCAGTGGTTGATATGGGTCCTCCATTGAGAAAAGAGCAAACAATTGCATCTGCATATCAGCCTGACTCAGAACCGGAAAATAATTTGGATGATGTTTTGGATGATGACAATGATAATAATACTAATGATGATGATATTGATGATGATGCTAAGCCAAATCCTTATAATCCTGAGGAAGATAAAGTTGGAGATAAGTTGATGAGAGCAATTACCAGAACAGTCACACGAAAACCAGAAGCAGATGCTGATTTGGAAGAAGCCCGAGGAACTAGGATTGATAATGCTAGTGTAAATGAAAAGAGCAGTGAAAAGGAGAATGAAAACGAAAATGAAAATGTGGGTGATAGATTGATGAAGGCTATTACAAGGACACTATCAAGAAGATCAAAGGAAAAGGATTCTGCTGATGATCATTATGATGCTAATACTCATTATAATAATGACGAAGAAATCCCACCGGAAGCTACCGATAAATATGACTCTTCTGCCAAACCTGTCAAGGTTCCAAGATTCAAATCAAAGGGAAGAAGATCCACATATATTCCTCAACCAAGACCACTTCAACCAGTGCGTTCCAGAAGCGCACCATCCAATCCATTCGATAAACTGAGACAACCGTCTAATAAACTATTTAGGCAGTTTACATTTGGTGGTGGTGGTAATAGTACTGACGAAATCACGCGTAGATTATCACAAGCTAGAATTACTAAGAAAGCTGCAGAAATGTCCAATGATATTGCTGGTATACATGAAAGTACACTAGATAAAGGAGCACATACGTATAGTCAAAATGAATTGAAAGGTCGTGGAAGTGTAGTCGCAAGCCGAAGGCCATCAAAAGTAATCGAAAAACCTCGAAATTCTGTTGCTAGTGCAAAATGGAACCATATGATGTACGATTACGACTTAGATGGTGAAAGACCAGTAAGTTTTATAAGCGATGAAGGTCACGACGATGTATCTAGTAACAGTGATAGTACACGTAGCGGTAGTACTGATGCGGATAGTGTTTCCAGTGGTGAAAACTTAGACAAGATGCCTAATGGCGACAGTAAATAATTATTTATAAATGGTGTAGAAATGAAATAATGATTTTAAATCCAAGTGAAATTTTACGCAAATCTGGGAGTAAAATTTGAGTTTACGTGTTCTTTTTTTGCGTTCCTCAAGTATTCGCTGTCCTTTATTTTGTATTTATAAATATTAGTTTTTTAATTTGTTAACACTTTATCCTTTGGCAAGAGTCAATTCAAGTTTACTGTCCATCATGACTACTCAACCAGAGAAGGAAAGTATTTTATCTGAAAAGGATGATGGTTATGATATCACAGAGGAAGAAATGAAAGCTAAGCTTAAGGAGCTAGCTACTAAAGACACTGTCAAAGTGGAACTCCCAGAGGAGATTTCTCCAAAGAAAACATATTCTGACTTATTAAAAGTTGAAAATATCTTAGCTCCAATATTCTTCACCATTTTATCGTTTTTTGTTCGTATGTACAAAATTGGCCTCAATAATCACGTTGTTTGGGATGAAGCACATTTTGGTAAATTCGGTTCTTACTACTTAAGACACTCCTTCTACCATGATGTTCATCCACCATTAGGTAAGATGCTTGTTGGTTTTTCTGGTTACTTGGCAGGTTACAATGGCTCTTGGGATTTCCCATCTGGTCAAGAATACCCTGAATACATTGATTATGTCAAAATGAGACTTTTCAATGCTACTTTTGGTGCGTTAATCGTCCCAGTTGCATACTTTACTATGAAAGAAATTGGTTTCAATAGAAAAGCAACTTGGTTATTTACCTTCATGGTTTGTCTAGAAACTACATATACCACCTTAGCTAGATTTATTTTATTGGATTCTATGCTTTTATTTTTCACTGTTACTACGTTCTTCTGTTTCTACAGATTTCATAATATTAATAGAATTGAGTCTAAGGCTTTTACTAGAAAATGGTGGAAATGGTTATTTTTAACTGGTATTAGTATCGGTTGTGTTGACTCTGTTAAAATGGTGGGTCTGTTTATCACTGCTTTAGTTGGCATTTACACTGTTGTTGATCTTTGGAATAAATTTGCTAAATTAAACTCAAAGAAAGCTTTTGCTACTTACTGTTACCATTGGATTGCAAGAATCATCTGCTTATGTATTGTTCCAATAATTGTTTTTGCAATTTGTTTTAAGATTCATTTTGATTTATTATCAGGCAGTGGACCAGGTGATGCTACAATGTCTTCCTTATTCCAAGCTAATCTAGAAGGCTCAACCTTGGTTTCTGGTCCAAGAGATGTTATGACTATGAATTCTTCTGTTACTCTGAAATCTCAATCTTTATCGGGTGGTTTGCTACACTCACATGTCCAAACTTATCCAGAAGGCTCTAACCAACAACAGGTTACCGTTTACGGTCACAAAGATGTTAATAATGACTGGACCTTTGAGCTAACTAGAGAAGACCCTAGAAGGGAATTTAAAGAACCACATTATGTTCTTGATGGCATGACTATTCGTCTTGTCCATAAAAGTACCAAGAGAAATTTACATACCCACGAAATTCCAGCTCCGGTTACTAAAGGCACTTGGGAAATTTCTGGTTATGGTGATGATACTATTGGAGATCATAAGGATAATTGGATTGTTGAAGTTGTTGATCAACATGGTAGTGAAGATAAACTGAAAATTCATCCATTAACAACTTCCTTCAGATTAAAATCAGCTGTTCTAGGTTGTTATTTGGCAACTATGGATACTCCATTACCACAATGGGGTTTCAGACAAGGTGAAGTTGTTTGTTTGCCAGACCCATTCAAAAGAGATAAGAGAACGTGGTGGAATATTGAAAATCATGTAAATGAAGATTTACCGGCTCCTCCAGAAGGTTTCAAATTACCAAAAACTCGTTTTTTCAAGGATTTTGTTCAATTAAATATTGCGATGATGGCCACCAATAATGCTTTGGTTCCTGATCATGAAAAACAAGACGATTTAGCTTCTAGATTTTGGCAATGGCCATCTTTGAATGTTGGTATTAGACTTTGTGGTTGGAGCGAAGAGAATCCTAGATACTTCTTGATTGGTTCTCCAGCGACAACATGGACTTCATCTATTGCATTACTTATTTTTGTCGCTATGGTCGCTATTTATTTACTAAGATGGCAAAGACAAATTGACGATTTTGAACTTGAAACCAAAAAGAATGAAGTTTTAGCTGCTAAAGACTCAAAATTAAACTTATTTATTTATGGTGGCTTGTATCCTTTCTTAGGGTGGTTTTTACATTACCTGCCATTCTGTATCATGGGTAGAGTTACTTATGTTCATCATTATATGCCGGCATTGTACTTTGCCATGGTTGTCTTCTGTTATATTGTTGACCTTTTGGATAAAACTGTCAACAAAAAATCATTTTCCGCAGTTTTATATGGTTTCTTGTACCTTTCTGTCATTGGTACCTTTATTTTCTTGTCACCAATTTCTTTTGGTATGGAGGGTCCAATTTCAGATTTCGATTATTTGAAGGTGTTAAAATCTTGGAGAATCAGTTAGTTTTCTGGAAAAAAAATAATCTGTTTCCCTTCCTTCTTTCACATAATTCTCGTCAATATTTGACTATAAAAGTTCATTGATTGGTATCTATATAAATCTTTATATCTCTTTGTTTCATATATATTAAAAAACTATTTTTGTGTTAAGAACAATGTTAACAATTTTAGGGCAATCTCCGCGCCCTTCAAAAAAATTTAAAAATCAAACCACAAGCATCTCAAACCTATATAAGATAGCGTCTGTTTTATCTTTTCCTACGTAGACACAAAGTGCAGCACATATACTATGAACACGAAAGAGTATCTGGAAGGTTCATTGCGTCCCTATGTGACGCGGAGTGATTTTGACATGCACTATCCCATTTCATATCAACCATCAATTGGTATCATAGACAACTCCACTTCACAATCAATTTCTCAATCCTTACCATTTTTACAATCACAGAGCAATCGAAATCTAGGTATCAGAGCTTTAGGACGTAGTAGACCTCTTGTCTCTAAATCATCATTGGGTTTAGCAACCGCTTCTGGAGTGGCAAGTAGCTCCGGTACTGATTCATATGGTAAATCCGTTGGTGATATGGAATGGAAAGAATTTTTTGATTGGAACAATTTAAAAGCCATTATTGTAGCTTTAACTAGGAGATTTATACAAGGTTGGCTCAAATGTTTGATCAGCCAACCTTTTGATGTTGTGAGAGTTTTATTGCAAGTGGGTGGATTCAAAGGTATTAAAAAAGCCACTACTAAGCCAACTGATAAGAGCGAACCAAATCCTGAAACTCATTATGATGAAGATAGTGATGAAGATAGTGGTCGAGATGCTTATTTTGGGGGTATTGAAGATAGCCCAAGTAGATTAAGGGAAAGTCGAATTGAAAGGACCCCTGTCAAAAATAGTGGCCATAAGTATCTTGGTGGGCAGGATAACAAACTGGAAGAAAAAATGAAAAAGGTCAGTGTTAAAATTGAACCTGTTACTTTAAATACTTTTGATATGCTGAATGCTTTGATGGCAAAAGAGGGACCACGGGGTATCTTGAAAGCGGTGAACACAACATTTTTGATGAATACTTTGCAATATACAATTGAATCTTGGATTAGTGGGTTTATTTCTGGCTTGTTGGGGATTCCAGATCCATTATTTGTTGAAATGATACATTCTCCAAATTCTCATTGGAGTTTAATGTTAAGTGTCTTGAGTAACGTTGTTGCAGGACTATTATTATCACAATTACGTTTAATAAGAATGAAATTTATTATCACAACAAGTTCCAAAGGTTGTCGATCTTTTAGAGAAATTTTATGGAATTTGCCAAGATTTAATATTTTTAAAATTCCAAAGGATTTGGTTATACCCAATTTAATTACTGGATTAATCAAAAGCTTAACTATTCATTATCCCGATTTCCTTCTCACATCAATGAAAATTAGTAAATATAACTCACCATATGTCTATAACACGTGTTCTTTATTGCTGAAAATTAGTGGATTGTTTATAAGATTACCATTTGAAACATTATATTCAAGAGCGCAAGTTAATTATTTGCTAACTAACAAGAAGGAACTCCCTGAAATTATGAGAGTCGACGCTGATGACATGTGCGTTGAGTTTGGCGGTTATTATGGGTATTTATCAACTTTATACTATATTCTGGTTGGTTCTAAGCCAGTTAATTATGGAGATGATAATACTTTCGAACAAAATGTTATGCTGGAAATTGATAACGATGATGAAGAAAATAAAGGAATCCAAGCCATTTTCAGGGGCTGGAAAGTTGGTTTAATCAGATTGGTTTCTAGTTTTACTTTGAACCTTTTAAGAGACGATAGAATCAATCTCATTGAAGAAAGATTTTGATTCCAATTTTATACGTTGTTTTTTTAAATAATCGTGCTGTCTATACTTTATTAATGAATTTAAAACAAAAACTACTAAAACAAAACTAAAAATAAAACTATAATACATTGTAAAAGAAAACTTGAAAATTATTGCTTGTCAGCTAAATTCTTCAAAACTTCACTGAATATTAATAGTACTTTTTTATCATTGTAAAGTTCATTATTAAATTCTCCGGCTTCCCATTTTGCTGTAATTTCATTCAATCCTGAAAGTAAATACGGAGTCAAAGTTTTGTTGAGAAATTTACGCAAGTCGCAGCCATCAATAATTTCGTCAGGTGTTCTGCCAGATTGTTTAAGAAGATCGGATGTGGTAGTTTTTAAGCTTGGATCAGTTGTGGTTTGGGGGATTGGAGTGGGTGTTGGTGATAATGATGGTTTTGAAGAGACTGATTTAGAACGTTTTATAGCAGGTGATTCTTCGGATTCAAGTTTATGTTTTAAAATAGTCGTTAAACTATCCACCTTAGATTCAATTTTGATCTCCGCTGATAATTGATCCTTTTGTAAAGATTCAGGGACTTCATTTATTTTTTCTGAAGTAATAATAGTAGAAGATTCTGCGATCTCAAGTTTCTTTGGTTCTAGTTTGATGTCACTCTCTGGGTCTGACTTCACCAGCGGTCCCGATAAAACTTCTGGTCCAAGTGTAGAAAGATGTTCTTCTGATTCTACCCCTTCTGACATTGTTGACAATTTTTTTGATTTCAAATTATAATTACTCAAGACAACAAAGAGATCCAAAGATAATTAGAAACGGTCGTAATTTTTTGGAACGCGAAGTTGGCTTGTTCGGCTTCAAGAGCTATTATTATATTATACAGGTTGGAAGGAAGTTATTAATTATACAAAAACGAAAATGCCTATTACTGCATGTGTAAATTCTTTTTCAACTCTGATCTTATCTCTTTCCAAAGATATCCTATTTCTTTGTGATTCGAAAATCGTAGCATAATTTCGTCAAGTAAATGTTCATCTAGTTTTGGAACCGATTCCACTATTTTTGATATCTCAGGGTCTAACACAAAATAAACTTCTTTATTAAAATCATCAGGATCAACATTTTTAAATATAAATTTAATCAAATTTTCACTACCTGCGGTTTGTATCTTTAAACCTAACAACTGTTCAAATTGATACGATTTATCATTTATGAATGAGGCTTGGTTATTGATAAAATCCCGTTGTGTGTTGATTTCTTTTAATTTTATCTCAATATCTTTATTAATTGTTTTAATTTGCCCGTCAAATTCTTGTTTTTGCTTTTGTAATTCTTCATATTGTAGTTTCATTTCTTTAGCTTTTAATGAAGAAGAGTCCCTTTCTGAAATTTCTTTTGACAAGTCATCAAGTAGCAGTTTCTGCAATGAAATGTTAGATTCTATTTCCGATTGTAATTGTGATTCTGTAGTTTTCAAACGTGAAAGGTCTTGTTCATAGGTTGTTCTTCGTTTGACTAGGTTGTCTTGTACATTCGATATATATGTAGAGATTAAATTTTTCAGACTCCTGAGCTGAGGCTTAAGCAGCTCAAATTGATCAATGGAATCTCTAAGCTGTTTTTCCAATTCTGATTGCATAATATATTATTGGAGATAGGACTGATAGTGCACGATGTTTATCTTTGAAAAGTAAACAAGTGAAACAAAAAAAAATTATATATAAGGATGCGCCGATCGACGTAATTATATTCAAGGTTGTTCTACGTCCAATGATTTGTGGTTATACTTGGTCTCCCTTTATTTATCCAGGTGTTTGGATCTTATAAGTTTAAAGATTTTTTAGCAAACTGCTTACAATTATTATTTTATTGTTTAATTATTTTAACACATTTATATTGCTGATTTTGAATTTAACAAAATAATAAACACTTCTTTTTTTAATACACTTTTATAAACTTTAGAAATACAAAATTCTAATTATCCGAAATATGGATAATAATATCGTCGAAGGCATTGACTTGAATGCTATATCTATGTTAAATAATTATTGTCAAATTTGTATTACATTTTTCAAAAATTCAATGAATGAGCTAGGTTCAACGATTTGTAGAATTATAATAATAATTGTTTCGTTAAAAGTTATAGATAGCTTTTTTAGAAAGCATTCAATAAAAAATTTACCAGAACAAAAGTCTCTACTACCATTTATAAACAATTTGGATGTCATCTTTCCGAAAGCTAAAAATTGGAGTCAATCTCCTTGCATTAAATTTTATCAGTTTTCAACATATCTAGGTGATGTTTATCAAATCAGAATAGGTAATCAATTGATTATTGTTGCTAACTCTTATGAATCAATTCTGAAACTTTGGTGTGGGAAAAATGTAAAAGGTAACAACTCGAGACCGATTACCCATACTTTTCATAACGTTTTATCAAAAGGTATTTATACAGTTGGTACTACTCCATACGGTGCAAGCTATAAAAGAGCAAGAAAATGCGTTTCGGAGAAAGTACTTTGTGAAAAACGAAATAAATTTTATAATTCAACAGTTATTGATCAATCCTGTAATGAGCTAGTATTAAGATTATTGAAATCCATGGATCCACAAACCAGAACTATTAAAAATGATTTAGTCAAGGACACACAATATTTTCATCTTACTGTCGCATTAGTCTTAACCTATGGTTTCAAATTGATCATTGAAAACCCGGCACATAAAAAAATTGCAGACACAATGATTATTGTTGAAAATGAAATTACAAAAGTTAGGTCGCATGTTCAAAATGTACAAGATTATTTACAGCTGCCACTAAGATTTATTTGGAATTTATTTAGCGATTCAAACAATAGATCAAAAGAGTTATTTATTTCAAGAAAATCATATTTGAGTCATTTCTACGCTTTTTCTGAATCAACTTACGAAATTTTAGAGGATAACAGTAACCCAAAAAAAAAGGTTAAAAATGAGTATGCAATTAGACAGAGTTTGATGTTCGATTATTTTAATGGTACAAAGAATAAAGTTTCACATGAAGAGATAACATCCATATGTTTGACAATGGTCAGCGCTGGTTTAGACAATATGCCGTTGAATTTCAAATATGAAATACATCAAATGGTCAGACATCCCAAAATATGGGATACGGCGTACACAGAATTATTGAATAAATACGATAACGATCCAAAAAAAGCATGGGAAGAATGTTATCAGAATGTTGAATGTAATTATGTTGCAGCTATTGTCAAAGAAACTTTGAGATTATTCACTGTTTTACCATTGGCTTTACCCAGAGAGACAACATCCAACATCACATATGATAACACTCTGATACCCAAAGGAACCAAGCTATTTATGAACTGCTGGGCTGGAAATCACGATCCAGCAAAATTTCAAAAACCGATGGAATTCATCCCGGAACGGTTTTTGAAAGAAGACGGGTCCTTGGATAATACGATCAAACATCTTTCCTTTGGAATTGGCTGTCGAATGTGCTTGGGAAACCATTTGGCATTCAGGGAATTGTATCTATTGACATGTAAATTTTTGCTAATGTTTGAACCTGGGGAAAAACCAGAAAATGATGGAATTCCACTACATCCATTGAAATTAAACAAGTTTCCTGAATCATTAGCAATAGAGCCCATGAACTTCGATATTTGTTTAAAAGCTCGTAGTCCTTTGATTCTTGATAAATCTGCACGTTATTAATTTTCGTTCCTCTTTGATAACAGATTTAAAGATAAATTTGCTCGTTCTGGCGGTGCTTAAATTCCGATAGCTTTCTCCTTTTTATTTATTTTTTGTACAAGTATAACAAATACACAGACTATTTCACACTATTTAACAATCTATTGAATATGGACAGCTCAATGCATGATATGTCTTCTAAGCACGCTATGCATCAAGCTATGATGGATCATGGTGATACAAAGATGAGGATGTGTAAGATGTCGATGATGTTAAACTACTATTACGAAGATTTATGTATTCTTACACCACACTGGATGATTTCCACGAAATTTCAAATGGTTTTGTCTATGATTGCCCTTGCTGTTTTTACCATGGGTTATGAAGTACTACAGCAATTTGCCAAAGCGATGGAAGTTCGTTATGTCAATATGGCAAACAGTACGTACACTTCTAAAGAACTGAAAAATTTCAAAATCAAACTCTCCATAATATACGCTCTCAGTGTTCTATATTCGTTTGTTATTATGTTATTGTTTATGTCCTTTAATGTCTGGATTATGTTAGCTGTTTGCATTGGGGCTGGAATTGGTCATTATCTTTTTAACAATTCATCTGAAACCGCAATTAGTTTAAATTGTCATTAAGTTTATGTTTACAGGTTTTTTCTTTTATCTATTTCGAAGAAATATAATCTTATTATTTCGAGTTTCTATTTATAAATATCTATTAAAACTTAATCTCCCATGATTCGTTGATTTTAACTGCAGGGTTTCTAATCGTGAAGAATGATTCACCGTTGTTAATTGTTTCAACAGCCCATTTATCTTCACCCTGACAAACTTCGACTTTATCACTAATCTCCTCTTGCCACTTAGAACCAACAATTATTATCTTGTTAACGGAAACTCTACCAAGTGATGAAACAAAATAATTTTGTTTGGTGACATCTCCATCAATGATTTTACCAGTTATTCTTCTATCTTCATCATTCGCCTCAAGTTCAACATAAATGTAATCTCCATTTTCATAACCAAAAGTTTCACCATCATCGATGTACAATTCACCATGAGCTTTACCATGCTCTCCAAAAACAACGTAGAAGGTATAAGGATCATACCTCATCAATCTGGACGAACGTCTATCTCTTTCTTTCAAAGTGATTATAGATCCTCCTTTCACAAACACAGGAATTTGATCTAACTTTGCATCAACTGTAGTTAATTTACAACTTTCAAATTTTTTATTTAAATTGAAGAAATCAAAGTACGTTTGGCCATCACAAGGGAAATAGACATCAGCAGTTTCTTTACCTTTATCAACAATAGGTTTAACTAACAAGCCACCCAAATAAAATTCATCATCAATTTCATAGCCTGTTACATCATTCTGAACTTCCCAACTTAATGGACTCAAAATAGGCTTACCACTGATACTGTTCTTAAAGAATTCGGTGTAAATAATAGGCAAGATTTTGTATCTTAATTTTATAGCATCTCTCATATGATCTGTATATTCTCCACCCGCAATCCAAGGTTCCCTCCTACGGGAATCAATATGAGCATGACCTCTAAAAAACGGATACCAAATACCTGCTTGGTACCATCTGACTAATAAATCTTTCTCTGGATTGCCAAAAAATCCACCAACATCAGCACCTGCAAATGGGAAACCAGCAACATTCATAGTTAAAACCATTGGAATAGATTCACGTAAATATTCCCATCTGGCCATATTATCACCAGTCCACATAGCTGCTGTACGTTGAGACCCAGCAAAAAACGCACGTGTTAGAATGAATGGTCTCTGATTTGAATTACGTGCTATTAATGCTTGATATGTAGCTTCATGAAAAGTTAAACCATATAAATTGTGGACAGATCTGTGCTCCCAATTTCCATAATGCATCAAATCTTTTGGAGCTGAAGTTTCAGGACCATTGAAAATTGATGGTTCGTTCATATCATTCCAAATGTGACCATTGGTTGAAAAACCCAGCAAAGAAGAACCATTTGCAAATTGCTCGATCCAGAAAGGAACAGAGTTTGGATTAAGCGTATCAATCCAAACAGACAAACCTGGCCAACAATGTCCGTAATATGTGATGCCAGATTCAGGTTCTATTAAACCCATTCTTCTATCAACAACCATATCCGAGATATAGTACCCTTCTTTAAGGTGAGGATCTACAATAGTAACCAACTGATGGCCAGTCACTGCCAGTTCTGCCATCATTCTATCCGGATTTGGGAAAAGGTCAGATTTCCAGGTGAAATATTTTTTATCATCTGTGTACTCAATGTCTAACCAGATCGTGTCATATGGAATTCCATATTCTTCAAATTTATAATGAACACCAAGAACATCAATTTCATCATTGTAGTTCCATCTACATTGGTGATAACCCAATGAAAATAAATTCGGTAAAGTTGTGAATCCCGTTAAAAGGCCATAGGAATGAGAAATTTCCTTTGGAGTGGATTTAGCCATCAAAACAACATCTATGATACCATTTTCAGACATCCAATGAGTTTGCACTTTATCTACTTTATCTTCAAAAAGAAAGGATTCATGTGCATCTTCCACTTCTGAAAATTTCTTCGAAATATCAATGTATGTATCAGCACTATTAATCCAGAAAATTCCTGCACTTGACACTGGATTGACAGCTACCATAAAAGGAATAGAACCGTACATTGGTAGTTTGCTCTGGACTTCATATTCGAAAATATCAACGTTATATAATCTATATGGCTCGCCATCTATAGTATCTTTTAAAGATAACGAATCTGCATGTTCCGGAATACCATATACATTTAAGTAATTATTAAAAGTAAAGTCTAATGCAATTGATTCAGGACCTAATGGTATTGTATCTGATTTTGAATCTTTGAAATCATCACTATATGCATTGAAAGTTGATTCTTCTGGGGTTACGTCAACAGAATTTGGATCTTCCTCACTTTCTTTCGTTCTGTAATGTTCAACGTTTAAAAAATTTCTGTCATTTACAGTTATCTGTTTTAATCCCTTGTAATAAACTGTTATTCTAAATGGATGCAAATCAATCAAAGTTTTGTAATCTTCATTACCATATTGTAAAATTAATTGATCATTCTGTAATTGGTATGTAAAATTCGTCAGCTTCGGAGTTTTACCATTTTTTCCAAATGCCCATTTACTAGCTTCATTATATCTTTCATGATTAACTTTAATACTTGAGTCTATTTTTCTATCTTTTTCATCAATTTTTAATCGTAAATCATTATTTTCCAAAATAGTTATTTGGAAAGTTAAATCTTTGAAAGATCCATCATTTAGCTGTTTTAATATTAGACCTCCAACATAACCTATTTTCTCATTAATATTAAGCGATTCCAAATCGACAGCATATCTAGATTCATAATCATCACCTATTTTGTCAACTTCAGATGCAAAATGTCTATTTCTGTTACAAAACCCATTTTGTTCACATTTCTTGAATAAATATGATTTCGCAGAATAACATGGCGTGAAGTAAAAAAATAATAGTACCAGTAATCCACACAAATTAGCTTTCAATAGCATCATATTCTATCGTGAACAACGTAGTCTAAAACTTGTATAATATTTAGTATTCTGAAGCAGGTAATTCATGATGATTTCTCTGAAAACGAGGGGTTAGGAAGCCCACGCGCGAAAAGGGCTCAAGAATTTCAAAACACGTAAATGCATCATAACAAATCTTACATTTTGATTCAATAAGACCAACAACAATATAACCAGGAATGCCAGGAGAAATTCTGACAATTCAAGCTGGTATGTATCAATTAAATATATATATATACATTTGTTCAATTTATGTCGACACTTTTCATACTAACATTTTGGTTTTTTTCTAGGTCAATGTGGTAATCAAGTCGGCCAACAGTTTTGGTCCCAAATCTGTACGGAACATGGAATAAATAGCGATGGAACTTCGATAGAAACAACTGGACTATCAAGAAAAGATAGACCTGATATTTTTTTTCAAAGAAACAACAATTCAAGATTTACGCCGAGAGCTATTTTGATTGATTTAGAACCTAGAGTGATTAACTCAATTTGTCACGAACATAATCCAAATTTATTTAACCCTAAGAATGTCTACGTATCACCAGATGGTGGAGGAGCAGCAAATCAATGGGTGGAAGGCTACATACATGCGAAAAAAAATATTGATGATGTTATGGATATGATAGATAGAGAGTTGGATAATTGTGATAATTTAGAAGCTTTTCAATTAATCCATTCTGTTGCAGGTGGTACAGGTTCCGGGTTTGGATCGTTGTTATTAGAAGAATTAAGTGACAGATTTTCTAAAAAATTGATTCAGACATATTCTGTTTTTGGTGCTTCTGAGGTGGTGGTTCAACCATATAATACCGTGTTAACGTTGAAAAGATTGATTCAAAATTCAGATGCAAATGTGGTCTTTGACAATGCTTCTTTATTATCTATTGCCTCCAATAATTTAAAAGTTGCAAGTCCATCATACACGGATATTAACAAGTTGATCTCTACTGTTATGTCAGCCTCAACAAATACCTTAAGATTTCCTTCATATTCGTATAATTCTTTGACAAGCATTGTCTCCACACTCATTCCCACACCGGATTTACATTTTCTCATACCTAGCTATACTCCATTTACATCCGATTACGTTAGCAATGCAGCCAAGGAAATTAGAAGAAGTACCGCATACGATGTTATTTTAGAATTATTAGATAAAAAATTAAAAATGTGTTCCAATGGACAGAAAGATGGAAACACACTAGCTATGATTGATATAATTATAGGTGCAAAGGAATCCAAACAAAATAAACAATCCGAAGCTATTCAGAAAGCATTAATCAAGGCAAAGTCAAGAGTGGATTTTGTTCCTTGGAGCTCATCAGCGGTTCATATTGCAATGGGGCAAAGATCACAATTTGTCAAAGATATTATTGAAGAAGATATAGTTAGTGGATTGATGTTAAACAATTCTACATCAATTTTGCATATTTTGAGCAAAGTTGCAACACAATATGATCAATTAATGAACAGAAATGCATTTTTAAACAATTATTTGAAAAGTGATTATGAACAGGAATGTGGGGATATAATGCTTGAATTTCAAGACAGCAGAGAAATTTTGCAAAGTCTAATGGACGAATACCAGGATAGTGAAAGCGTAAGCTATCTTGAAGATTGTGAGGACGAAAACTATAATGAACCTGAAGAGTCCCGAGGGGATCCAGATATTCCTATGATTTAATTGTTCGGATTTAATTATTCGGATTTAATTCATCTATCTTTCTTACAATTACACAGTTTGTATACTACCTATATCGTTGTACTTTAATGCACTTTAATTTGAAGTTTTAATTTCGAGAAACGAATGTGTCAATTTATATACTCGTGAAATAATATTGTATGAATAAAAATTAATTAAAAAAGGAATCGGAATTGGCTCCCAATTAGTTATGATAGGTGAGCAATATTTTGGATATTTTAATGATTAGTCATCCGCTTCGGTAGACGAAAATCTATAAATCAGCTACCCTTTGTTCCACTGTTCTTGATATTATTTCCATGTATGGGTGGCAATATAATAAGGTTTTGAAGATTTAAAATGCCAAATTCTGAATCCTCTACAAGTTTCGAGATGATAGACTATGACTTAGGTGAGAATTCAACTAATAGTGAAATTGTTCATAATAATCATCAAACTTTGTACCAAACCAAAACATATAATTCAGATACTCATGTAACCAGGGAACCAACACATCGTAGAGCATTGTTAATAGAAGAATCTGAGACTGAAATATCCGATTCAGATCTTGATTATTCAGATCCAGATACATCTGGTGATGATAGGCAGGAAAAAACCATTGATTACCCGGAGGGAGGGAAGATTGCATATATCACACTGTTTGGTTCATTTACTGGCCTAATTGCAGAGCTTGGCCTTTGGAATACAACCGGTGCCATTGAGTCTTATATTTCGAACCACATTCTTAATGACACAAGCGAAATCGCTATTTCAATGGTTTTTTCATTATTTTCATTTTTGACTATGGGTGGGGCAATGGTTTCTGGTATTTTATTTGATAAATATGGTGCAAAGGTTTTATGCTGGCCAGGTGGATTGATGGTTATCGGTGGACTAATGGCAACTGCAAATTGTACAGAACTTTATCAATTTATGCTTGCATTTGGTCTTTGCTGCGGAATAGGATGTGCATTATTGACAAGTCCGTTAGTTACTTGTGTTGGACATTATTTTCATAAAAAAAGAGGTATGGCATTGGCAATCGCTATGCCAGGAGCTTCACTCGGTGGTGTTATTTGGCCTCAAGTTTGTAGAGTTTTATATGTTAAAATAGGATTTCCATGGACAATGAGAGTTTTAGGATTTTGCATTTTAAGTTTGTTTTTTATCAGTTGTGTTTGTATTCATGATAGACATGATGAAATATTGAAAATCAAGAGAGAAAATGAAGGTGACAAGAGTGATCTTACGATAAGGGAGAAAGTTAACGAAATATTTGATTTTAATTCATTAAAGGATATTACGTTTATGACTTTAACTGGAGCCCTATTTATGAACGAATTCTCATTGGTGTTGATCAGCACATATATTCCGTCGTATGCTTTAAGTAAAGGATTTTCAGAAAGTTTGTCATTAACTGCATTGACGGTGACAAATGCAGCTGGTGTTTTTGGAAGAATTATTCCAACATATCTTTCAGATAGATATGGTAACTTCAATTTAATTTGTATTATGTCCTTAATGATGACATTATCGGTATTTATTTTGCTATTGCCGTTGGGGAAATACTTGGGTGCTTTCATGGCTTTCTGTATTATTTTTGGATTTTCTGTTGCAGGTACAATGGCTCTAACACCATTATGTACATCAGCAATCTCTAAACCTAAAGATTTTGGTAGACGTTACGGTACCGCATATTTTTTTGTCTCATTTTGTAATTTAATTAGTTTACCAACTGGTATGGCTTTGACTAAAACGAGCGGAGGTTATGATGCAATGGCAGGATTCGCAGGTGCTTCATGTGCTTTGGCCACAATTTGTTTTGCATACACAAGATATAGAGTTGGAGGTATTAAAAGAATAGCGGTATGAATGTTCAAAGCAAATATATAATTTAAATAAGCCACAATAGCTGAATAACCGTAACCGAAACAATACATTTTACAATAATGCTACTTAAAATCTAATATACTGCTGGTGATTATGTAACTATAAGTGAGATAGCATTCTAATCACAATCTTAAAACAAGTAAAAATTCAAATTTATTTTACATTTATAGAAATGCTTACTTTATACAACAAAATACTTAGTTTAGGTATCCTTCTTTTCCTTTAAAAACTTCTTTGCGGTCCAAATCGTTCTGTCTAAAATTGCACCCACTGTTAAAATACCAGCAATGGCGGAACATGCACTTAAAATGAAAGCACTTAGAGACTTATTATATTCTTCCCTGTTAATAATTTTTAAAGGACTAATGTCGAAATAGAAGAAAACACCAGGCAATCCCCCTCTAGCATGTATAGTGTTTGGATGGTCATCATCTCTACCGCCTCTCAAAGGTCTATCGTGCTGAGTGGCTGAAAATTCATTTGTATCAATTTTTTTACCATTGATATATTCAAATCTTGTATTAACAACTTTGACAAAATATGAATATAGTTGATACTTATTTGCAGCATCTTTTTTTAACCCATCTAATGGATGTGTAGTAGTATGATCATGACTGTCATTTTCAAAATATAATTCATGTTCGTGATCGTCAGCCCCAAATGAAAAATGATTAATAATATGATCAAATGCAAATTTATCCCGATGTTTGTCAAATAATGACATATCATGAACATGCTTGTCATCAATTGTAATTGAAGTACCTGGAGCAAAATGTAAGTTACCACCAATTTTATTAATTTCAGCAATACCCTTTATTCTACAACCTTCATTTAGTCTAGCATTAATTCTTTCGACATAACCTTCTTTTTCACATTGTTCAACATCTTTCCCATCGTAGAATTTCCAACCAACACTAGCGTATGCCATTTTGACAGCTTCACATGTATTACAACAAATTTTTTCTTCATCAGGTTTTTGAGCATTATCATTTTGATTTAGTGCACCATAACATGGCCCACAATATCCTTGCTCATTCATTAAACCTTTATTTTCTCCTGCTTGTTTATTTGCATCAAACTCTTGGTGTTCAATTTCATTGCCTTCAGGATCTAATCTGGTTTTCACAAATCCACTTTTCAAAAGATCAACTTCAATATCTCCTGTTAAATCCATCACATCCATACTAATTAAATCACATGGCATATGTGGAAAAGTAACGTCAACATTAATATCAAGTTTTTCACCCCTATCACGATCAACAACTAATTCTGGTCTTAAAACAATTCTATTGTAATCTTTATATTCATTAACAAGAAGTAAAAATGTCGTCACTATACATATAATTGTTAATATACCACCACTTGATGTTTTAATCTTTCTATCGTCTAATGTCTTCGAAAATGCATCAAAGCGAAACAGTGTTGGCCCCTTACTCATTGTAATTAAAATCAGTTTACTGTTGACTAAAGGGTTTTATGTTATTAGGTTAATAACTGTTGTTGAATATGAAAAAAATATTTCTAATGTACACGTTTTCCTTTTCTAGCGAGATTTGAAAACCGGTTTTTTTATCTCAACGTGTTTTTACAATGCGTGATAACAGAATAAATACGTATAAAACAATACTCAAAAATAAAGATATGATTATAAAATTAAAACAGAAAAGACAGAAAATATAAAACTAAACTTATTATACATTATGTAGATTAATTCTCAAATATCTTTAAAAATTATTGGGGTTGTTGATTGTTTTTAAACATATTAGCCATGTTTTGAAACATAGAACTCATATCAACTCCACTACCGCCATTCTGTTGAGCTTGTTGCATAGCAGACATCATTGTAGCCATCATTTGAGCCTGAGATGGATCCATCTGACCATTATTAAATTGTGGCATAGGTGATTGCTGTTGAGGTGGCATTGGTTGTTGGTATGATTGCATTGGAGGTTGCTGGAATTGTGGGATTGGTGATTGTTGATATTGTTGTGGTGGTGATTGCATTTGTGGTGCACCATAATTTCCAAAATTAACTGGAATATTACCCGGGTTATTATGATTGTTATTGTATCTATTATTATTATTATTATTCTGACCATATTTATTAACTTGAACGGGTAATCCATCCGATTTTGGACCATTTGATGACGAATTTGTTGGCATTTTCCTTGAGATCGATTTAGATGAAACACCATGGCCGACTTCAATATCTGGCTCTTCAACAAACAATCCTGATTGCAATGGTAAATCTGCAGCACCCCCCCATTGAGCTTGAACCAACCATTTTTTATCGGCATCTGTTAATCTGGCAATTGGAATTGTTGAGACACCTGTCTGATAATTACAACAATCTCTTGGACCAAAACCAACTCCCCATCTTGCTCTTAAACCCGAAGGATGTGAAACAGAAAAAGCTTGAATTACTTGTTCAGCTTCATTTCTAGAGTAAACCTTAACAAATGCATGCTTCCTTTCACCGTTTAAAATTACACTTTGAACTTCAGCATATGGTCTTAAAGTCTGAGTCAACTGTCTTTCATCCATACTATGAGGAACACCACCTATAAAAATAGTTCTTGACATCACACCTATAGTACCTGATGGTAAGCTATTATCAACACGAGGTGTTTTTGGTCTAAAATGGGGATTACTAGGTTCATTTTGTTCACCTTCAACATGAGTTGGTTTTGGATCTTGTCCACGTTTTGGGGATCTTTCTCTTTTTCTGCCAAATCCGTTGTCATTTCCTCTACCTCTGCCTTCCCTTTCTCTATAGTTGTTAGAAGAATCACCTAATGGTATAGAATTAGCACCATGTCCAAAATTTGATCCAGTGCCAGAACGCTGATTTTGATGTTGCTCATTATTATTTGACATTTTATTCATATTTTGTAGCAGCTGGAAAATCGCATTAGGATCAGAGCCTGCAGATGTACTCACTGAATTATTTGGTGGGGAGGCATAATTGCTACTATTGTTAGTTTTTGAAGCAAGATTTGTATTTGCAGTAACATTTGGTGAAGGAGTTTTTTTTGCTAGATTAGCTAAAGCTTGCAAAACAGAAGTAGGATCTTTGGAAGGTGGATTAGATGATGTTTGATGTTGATCTGAACTTTGGGATGGAACTGGAGCATTGCCAGAAGAAGAAGGAATACTAGAGGAAGAAATCTCTACATTATTACTTGAACTAGAATCTGTTGAATTCGGAATTGTAGTTGATTCATCCAATGCAAATTTAACTTTCTTTTTTGGTGGTGTACCTGGTGGAGTATTTGAAGCAAAGTATTTGTCTTTAATTGATTTTAATGTTTCCTTCTTAAAAGTAGCACTATTCTCCCAAATGTCGATTAATTTACCAATTCTCTCTTTAATATCATCGTTTGAAACACTAATTGCATCATCGACAATATCTTCAATAGAGTTTGAAATTTTATAAACAGCAGCAGCAGCAGTACCGTTAGGAGAATCAGAATTGATTTCTACACTACCTGATTTGCCCATTTCCTCAATTAAACCTCTAACAGTTGCATCAACGACATACAGTGGGCCCAATTTATTAGAAGGATTAGTTTCTTTACAACCATTGATTAAAGTACTAGTTAATTTTTCTTCTTCGTCAACGTTAGATAGGAATAAATCTTTTAAAGTTTTAATTCTTGAACCAGACACACCCGGTGCTTTTATGGTTGATAATTCTTTTAAAATTCTGTCAAATTCTTCAATTGGATTAGACATTTTATTATTGTTATTATTATTTTTATAGTTAATATTATTTTTTCTTCTTATACTTTACAAACTGAAATTTAACTTAAAAACAAAAAAGAATTTAAATAATTAGTTTAAAATACGATATCTATACTATGCTATACTAGTGTTAAAGGAGTTCCCTTGAGATTTAAATAGTGAAGTATAAATTGTACTAAAAGAATGGGTAAGAGAAGCAAAAAGAAATAAACATAAAATTTCTCTGGTGGCGAAAAGCAAAAAAAGTTTCAGAAAAGTGGATTTCGTGCTCTTTTTAAAGTTTTCTTTAAAATTTTTTGGGTCAATTTTGATTTTTTGTGTATTGCACGAGTAAATATTGATAACACTAAGAAGCAACATCTATAATCGTCGTAAAAACAGAATAATCAGATACAATTATCGAGACATAGGCACTAAAATGTCAGAAAATCCGTTTATAATTTCTCATGCACCAACACAAACACAGACAGAAGTATCACACCCATTAAATTCTGATATTGTGCTAGAATTAGATCTAGAACTTGAATTAGATTCTGATGATACTTTGTATTCTAAATCACATTTCTCTCAGATAACAAATCAAACTCCGACTCCAACAAGAAGAAATTCGACATCAGCGTCTCAGTTGTGCATGGTTCAGTCAACTCCCAAATATAAGCCATTAACTAATGGGAACAACATTTTAAAGCTCATAAATATTTTATATACCCGGAAATTTGCAATCAAGAAACGAAATAATGATAATAGAGAACAATCAAGCAGAAATACAAATGATAAAGATAATAATAGTAAAGGCAACTCGATCTTACTTGCTTACAATAAATATGAAGAAAAAGTTCTTCTAAAGTTAGAAACAGTTATTTCATATATAGATAATTTCATTGCATTTCAAGCTATATTTCCAGCAGTGCACAGGCAGACCAAAGCTCTGAAAGTTTTGAAGCCAATCAGCTGGATTGTTTGCCAATTCTCAAAAATGTATATTATCGTAATTTTAATAAATATGAAAAGATTTTTGCAAAGGTTTATTAAGTTACAAAAATTAATTAAAACTTTAGAAACTGAGTGTTTACTCATTCATGAAAACTATAAGATGAATAGTGAAAGCAATGAGCTGAGTACTACTCATAGGGAGACTTTACTAGTGTTATATTCGGAGAAATTTAAATCAATGGTTGAAATACTTGGTTATTTCAACGATTTGCTTCTAAATTTAAATATAGTGTCAAAAAAATTTAAACTCAATAAGATACTCGATCGTTTTGTTGGATTCATGAGTTGGATTATCAGTATATATAGATTTAGTAAGGATGAGGATGAAGAGTTGAAAAATGAGAGAATAATAGATGATTTAGAAAAAAAATATATCTTTAAATGATTTTGTCACAGATTTAGGTAGCACAACAATTATAATTTGGATTACCAATAGCAATATTTCACTTAGACTTATTTAGTCATGTTTTATTCATTAATTTGTAATAAAGATCATTCCCATTTTAAATAAAATGTTTAGAACTCCACGATAAGAACAAAGAGCTAATCTTGTCGATACATAATGGTATCAAATATTTAATCTCCTTACAACCCACCAACTGTTTGGTCAAATTATTTATTAACTTATAAAAATTAAAACTAAATGTATATATCTTAAAAGCTATGTTCTTAAAACTCACCATATTACCATAATTATGAAAAAACCATTTACTTATTGTGTCAATAAGGGTCCACCCTTCTGTGAGGTAAAGCCATTTTTTCTAGTTTACAATACAGGAATATTTTTTTTGGAGGTGACAAATTACGTATGAACCACAATTAACCAGAGTTAATTATCCCATGACCCATCAAGCTAGTGAAAATCTTCAACAATCTGAAGCCCTTATAAAGAATTTGAAAAAATCAGCTAAACCAATATTTTCATGTAAGCCACAACCAATAAATACAAACCATAATGAATTTTCAAAGAAAAGATTTAGACTGGACCCTATTATTGTCAATAAAACACCGTATATAGACGAAGACATGCATTTAGATAGAAGCCGAAATATAAACTCAAGTAAAAATGAAAATGTGAATATTAATCTTCCGGATATTAACTTGATAAATGATAATGTGAACATGAACATGAACATGAACATGAATATGAATGTAATCATAAATGGAGACAGAGACGAAACTGTAGATGTTGATGCAAATACCAATATCAATCAAAATTTAAGCTTAAATTCAACTGTAAATAATAATAGTCAATTCCAAGTCGTTCAGAATAAATTAGAATTTTTACCTTCACAAAACTTTCATTTTAATGAAAATAAGGATCAACAAGAGCTAAATAAGTTATTCAGTTGGGTATTACATTTGCATCCACTTTATGCTTACAAAATTAAAAAGTGCAATAATCCAGTGGATTTCATGAAATTAACTAGAGCTTACACTCATGATCCTAATAATTCACATCATATAATCAAATTATTAGATATAAGAGATTTTTTATATTATCATTCAAATTCATCGTTTAGATTAACATTTAATCAATTCGTTAATATTGGCCCTTTGATTTTGAATAATTATGTTATTTTAAGTAAATATTATAAAATTCAAAAGAAAACTTGTGCTTACGCAAATACTATGAAATGTAGATTTTGTGAGGCAACCCAAAGGAAGGAATTACCGTCCCAAAGAATAACCAAAAGAAGAAACACAGCATGTAAACATAGAGTTAGAATGATTATAGACTTTAAAGATAAAGAAGTTATATTGAATTTTCAAGGTGATCATACAGGACATTTATTAGATGATTATCATAGATTTCAATCTGCCTTTGTCAGAGGTTTATTTACTTCAGCTGCCCAACAGGGTTTTACATCAGCAGCCGAACTCTTAAAAACTATTAAGTCAATAATAGGATCCGATTTAACAGAAAGCCAACAACAAATTTATCAAAGTAGGTTAGGTCTTTCAACAACTAAGCTTTGGTTCGTAAGCAATATTTTAGACAAGTATAGGTTTGAAAATTCAAGTTCTTCCGCAGGAAGTATTGGTGTTGAAAACAGTGATCGCAATGCAACTGATAATAGAATTCAAAAACCAAGAGAAATCGTTTGGAGGTTGGACAATCCTACTTTAGAGAATCATGACTACCATTCCATAATTTAACTAAAATGAAAATAAAAAAATCACTTCTGTAGCTTTACTAGTCATTGCTTAATATATTTAACCTAATTTATGTTAATGAACCGTACAGTATAAACGCATTTACCTATATAATCCTGTTTAATCCTAAATAACAATGTCCGGAACCTTAATATAAGGCAATTTAATATAACAAGTGTCAGTTTCAAATCCGCTATTAATGCTAAATTTCCCATCGTGTAGAATAATATTATGATCACTCTTCATCATACATTGAAGGTTTTTCATTAAGTATGCTCTGCTAATTCCTGTTTTTTTAAGTAACTCAGGAAACGATAATTTTTCTTCATCTTCAAAAGCTAATAAAATAACTGCTTGATAAATTGTACAATCAAGAGTAATTGGCTTAAGACTATGCTCATTAAAAAAAATTTCAATTTCCAACCTCTGAAATAAATAATTAAAATCAATATTTAATCCTAATAATTTCATTTCTATCAAATACTGATTAACAATATTTTGTAAAATATTTGGTAATTTAAGAGTATCATCGTTTAATTGAGGAAAATGTTTCCTAGAAAGTCGACTGAAAGTAGTTTCAATATTCTTTAGTGAGTAATGTTTAACACAATTTAACGATGCTTTATACTCTCGAAAATATTCAAGGATTGTAACTGATGCTAAATCTTTTCTAGAATTTATTAAACATTGAAAAATAATATTCAAAGTTGGAAGCTTCTCAAAAACATCTGGCATAAAAAAATATTTGGGTAACCTTGGTGCAAACTTCTTGATGACTTGGTCTTGAAAATTTGATGGATGATTTAAAAAAATTTCTACCTTCATATATGATTTATCAAATTCTTGCACCGAATCTTTCATTATATGGTAATCTAAATAGTTAACAATTAGCGCAACGAATTTATCTATGCTATTTTCACACATATTTGTAAAAACAACCATTAATGATCCTTCACGAGGATAATATGTTGATATATTACAGTTCCCATAATTTTCAACCAGGAAACAACGTTTGGAACCTTTCATAATTACTTCCTTAATAGTTGAAATTGCAGGCCCAAATTCATCACGCATAACGTCGCAAATTACAATCAAGTCATGTATTTTATCAATAATATTGATATTCCTAGAATTTTCTTTTTGATTCACCCATTCCAAAGCTTTATTTGCGATACACTGCACTATAATATAATTTAAATTGATGTCATCCATATGTACATGGCTGGATAATATCTGGAGTTTTTTCAATCTTCCATATTTCGACATTTTAATAAAGTATTCCACACATTTTTTCAGACTGAAACTTTTATTGTTTAAAGAGTTTTGAGGAATTAAATCCAAGATTTTGTTAAAATGATGATTAGAATTAGAATTTATGATTCTTTTAACTTTTGAATACATCTCATAAGTGAGATCAATATAATTTTGGAATGAATCCAAATTTTTTGAATTAAACAAAGGAACATTCATTGTACAATTAAAATATCTGATTGAAGAAGAATCATATACATTTCTGAAATCAGTACCAAGAGACCGAATATTAAAATCATAAAATTTAGAGAGTTTTTTGAAGATTAAATTTCCTTCAAATTCATCACCTTCAATTATTAATTCGATACAATTATGAATTTCATTACTAAAAATGTCATCCATACCCGATACTTTCAATTTATGTATAAAATGCTTTTGAAAATTTTGTTTAGTTATCGCTGGATCAAAAATAATAGTTAGTATTATTTTCATCTTTTCACATTGCAAAATTGAGTCTTCAAAACATTCTGTGAAGTTTTCCAAAATACAATCTTTACCTTTACATTGCTTGATATAAGAATCAAATAATTTGTCGACTAGTTTATATATCTTACCAAGTAAGCGTTTCCTTTTTTTCTCATTCAGTAAGGATAGAATTACTGAACAAACTCTTTTACAGTAAGTAAAATCTAAATCATCATCAGTTGTCAGTTGGTTTAAAATCAATTGCAATAGTTTATTTTCGTAAGTAGTAAATAAACGATCCTCATCTTCTTCCAATCTTTTATCCTCCGTTTCGTTGACAACAAGTTTATAAGTCACTTGTTTTCTTTTCTTATAACACTCATCGGTAGAATCCACAGTTCTTTTGTTCTTGTGGAAATTGAAACTGTTTGGATTTATATTAACATCATTTTCGAATTCAGAATCGATCAAATAATTTAAGTCAAGAATGTTTTTGATATCATTACAAGATTCCATTTGTTATTTTTTATCATTTCCCAGTTCTCTAAAGAAAAACGCACAACTTTGAAAAAAAAATATATACACACATATATATTTACCCAATATTCAACCCTTTCAAGATTATCATCGTCTCGGTGTTTATAGTATTATTTATAGAAAAAAGTCATATTTATTATATATAGTATACATTTGTTTATAATGATGTAATTTTAGCGGGAACAACTTTAATTAATCTAGTAACACATTTAAAATTTTCATTTAATTTAAAAGAGCCAGTATTGGTTTTAGATAAAATTGGATATTTAGGGTTTGATAATGATTTTAAATTTTCAATTAAAAATGATGATTTCAATCCTGTTATTGTTAATAATTTGTCAACTGATAAAAGGTCATTGTTTTGAAATGCCAGTAAAATGACAAGTTGGTAAATCGAGCATTCTATTAATTGACTACTTTTATCATTAAATGGAACTGAAATTGTGAACTTATGTAAGAATAATTTCCAGTTATATTTTCTATTTTTACCTTTATTATTTAAAAACTCAAAGTAACTTTTACTTATAACCGATAACTCTTTAGGTAATTTAATATCTTGATTAGGCGGGGGATCTTTAAAGATACCTTCCTTTAAACAAACAAAATTTAAATCAAAATCCATTTTATTACATTGATTGAATTCAGTGAATTGATTAATCGATTCATCTATAAGTTTTAAAGATGTCATTAAATTTTGAGTCTGCTCCTCATTCAAAATAGTCGATAAACTTTTATTCATTGAATTTTCAATATTGAAAATATTTACCCTAATTTTCAAATTATCATTATTGATATAATAATTTAGTAATCTCTTATTGTAAAAGATTCTATATTTTTCAAAAAAACTTTCAATTTCTGAATCATTCAGTATACTACCAATTAATTCAACTGTTGTATCAATTGGTGCTTGAGATTTACCCTTAATAGATTTAATCAAGTTATTATCGATATACCTAACCAAAGAATTCATGATATGCATCATTTTTTCATCACCTAATTTATTTCTGATAACTTCTTTACCTATATTGAAAAGTTTTAATTTAAATTGGTCATTATTATTGTCCTTCAAGTTATTATTCAAAATGTTTTTATAGTTAATCATTAAAGATTCTAATTTTTCGAATAAAACTTCATTTTCTAAATTATTATTAATTAATAAATTATCCATTTCAATTTCAATAAATTTTTTGAAAGAAATAATAATAATTTTCATGTCCTCTTGATTCGTCAAATTAAACATATTATAAACCCAGATTATATTTGTATCATTTTTTTTAAACAAGTTCAAGATAATTTTAATTGAAACATCTAGAACATCACTAAACAACACTTTCATGCAATCAGGTGAAAATTTTAAATAGTCAATATTTGAATCAAAATTACTTAAAATTTTACCTAATTCATTACAAGCTTTAAAAAAATGCTTGCTCATTTTAATATACCTGTCTGTGAAATTCTCATCATCTTTTGCATCAAAAATTAATTCGTCTCTTGAAGATTTAACAACATACATTATTGCGGAATTAAAATTAATACTGAAGTTAATTTTATCCTTATCAACGAATTGATCAAACTGATGCATAAATTTGGTGAATAGAATCAATTTATCTAATGGTCTTAGCTTCGAATTTATATCAATATCAGCTTTTATATCAACATTGACATCAAATATCTCTTCTGAACCTAAAATTTCATTTAATAAATCAAAAATTGAAATCATTAGTTTATTTCTTACCTTCGGCAATCCATGATCAAATAATTTATCTGAACTATTATTATTTAAAAATTTCAAAATAAATGAATTAATGATTCTGATTTCACATTGTGATATTGGATAACAAGTTTGATTATCAATTACTTTGCTTATATGATCAAATGGTTTGATTAAATTATTTAAAATTGGATTTAAATTTTTTTTAAAGTCATTAAAGGTGTTAATTATATCAATTATTGTATCGCTGGATTTTGAAATCAGTTTGTCTTCAATTTTTTCAAAAATTGTGTCTACAATTTTAGTTAAATATATATTTAACTCTAGTTGAAATTTTTTATCGTTTAAAATGATTTTTGAATAATTTGATAGTTTCAAATATGACATATTATTTATACTATTTTTATTATCTCCTTTTTCATTTGAGTTGAAAGGATGTACTAGCAATTTATCATCAATATATTTGAAAATTAATTTCTTTGATGACTGCATATATTCATAACTAAGTTGTTTATATTGTTCTCTATCAAAAACATCCAATGTTTTTAATTTTTTATTAGGAGGAATCGAGTGATTTTCTAATGCCCTTATTTTTGAAACAAAAGGGTTACTTGCTATCATTTTAACATTAAAAAGTTGGAAAAAAATGATATTATAACGTAATTACATAAATTAGATAATACCCATTACAGTCATATATTTTGGTTTTTAAATATAACGCGAAAATTTATATCGTAAAGTAAAATCAAAATATGAAGAAAAAATTAAAACAAAATCGAATGAAAAAAAGTATCAGAATAAATTATGTAGTATAAAAAGTAAGTGTAAACAAAAATATAAATATAAATGTAAATGAAAAAATGTGAATATGACTAAAAATGAATGTAAATGAATTTGTAACTTTAGAAGCAAGTAAAGAAACAGAAATAAAATGCAATAAATTGGTGATGAAATTAAATTAATTATGAGTTTGAGTTTTTTTTGATTTAACAATCCAACTAAATAAACTTTTTCTGTGATGAATATTTTTCTTTTTACTCTGTTTATCAATTTTAGTTGAAGGATTTGTGGTATTAATAATACTGTTTAAATCATTTTCGTTAACTTCGATCATTGGACCAGGTTCGCCCAGAACTTCTGGAGTTATAGTAATTTCACCATTATCGTCTAAATTAATTAAGGTGGAGTCGTTTTGTAATCCCATTAATTCATCAGTAGTCTTCTCAATTATTGATTTCGAGTTTGGAAGGGAATTTGAATGAGGAGTTATATCTTGAACAAAACTTGATTTATTTGAGAAAATTGAAGATCTTCGCCTATGATGACTTAATTTTTTCGATAGTACACTGAATAAAGAACCAGTCCTTTGATGTGATAAGTTTGACGGGTTTTTTGGCAAAGAAATATTATGACTCAATGAGTCGTTATCGTTTTTATTAGAATTTGTAGACATAATTGATTTATCATTATTGTTTGGGTTCTTTTCCAAGGAAGAAGATGAAGTTGAATTTGACGAGAAATAGTTATGTTTTAAATTATTATTGGAAGGTAACGAAACAGTAGAGTTAATGATGATATTATTGTTATTATCATTATTTTCATTATTGTCACTATCAGCATTACTATTATTATTATGATTATTATAAATAGCATTATCATTAGTTTCAATATTATCATCATTAGTTAGAGATCCTGACAATGAATTAGAATTTAAAGAGTGTGAATTGAACTCTCTATGAAAATTTTTAGGTAATTCATATTCTTTCGACTCATATTGAAACGGCTTATTCAAATTTATATTGTTACTTGAATTTTTCAAATTTAATTTTTTAATTGGAGATTTTGAACTTGACCTATTAATACTTGAATTTAAATAATTTTTAATTAAAGGAGATTTCATTGTCTTTGAAGAGATTGGACTTGAAGGTATTAATTTATTATTATAATAAGACTGGTATCTAACTTTACCTCTTAAACTTGAAATACTTGAGGTATTGACGGAAGAGAATGGATTGTTCTTTGACACCGCCGAAGTGTTATTCATATTGAGATTATTAATAGTATTAAAGTTATTATTTGAATTATTTGAACTTAAAGAATTTGAAGATCCATTATCACTTACAATTAGGTTATTATTAACTGATTTCATTGGCAGAGAGTTCAAAGAAGAATTCGAGTCTTTGGATAACAAGAGATTTTCCAAATCTAAGTTATTGTGTGAGTTCGAATGTGAGTTCAAGTTTGAGTTCAAATTTTCTCTTGACAAGATGTTATCGTAACAGGAGTTGGTATCATCATCGGAATCTGAATTTAAATTATTACCACTACTTGGTGTATTAATATTAAAGTTGTCTTCTTCCATAATTTCTTCAGCAATTACCACTTCAGTTTTTTTTGGAGAACACATTAAAGAGTGTTTTGGATAATGGATGAAATCCGATTCAGGAGTAGAATAGTGCCGCTGTCTTTTATTCAAAGATAGGACGGGTAGAGGTAACGAAGGTGACGATAAGGATAAATTGTTTGATTTGTTAATTATATCATCTAAATTAATCAAGGCTTCGGGTATATTATTATTATTATTAAACTTGGTCTCGTCTGTTATGAACAATTTTATTGGAGTCGAAGAGACTGTGTTGGAATTGGTATTGGTATTGGTATTTGTATGGGTATTTGTGTTGGCATTCGCTGTTGATTTCTTAAACGGTGAATTCAACATCAACGAATTGTTTTCGAAACTTGGTGGTGTCGTGTTGGGGTCTGTCAAGCTATCCATATCATCATAATTTGAATTGAATTTGTAGTTATCGTTGTCGTTGTCGTTGTCATTGTTGCTGATGGTTGTTGTTGTGGTTGTATTATTATCAATGTCGTTATCGTTATCGATATCGATGAAATTATGGGTAGTATTGGTATTATTATTATTATTTTTATGGCTATTAGTATGATTATGATTATGCTTATGATTATTGTTATCATTGTGGCATCCATTGAGAATTGGGTTGATAGAACTTAGTTTAATATGAGCTTTCACTGGTGAGCATGGTAATGATTTTGACAAACTTTGGTTGTGAGATGCAGGACTTTGAAATTGAAACTGATTATTCATGGACGATATCGGTGGCAGCAATGAATTAACGTCAAAGTCCCCTGATATGGCAGCCGAACGTCTATGTCTATGCCCTCTCATTATTGGGGGATGTAGCTGTTGTGTTTGCATTGGAGATTCCGACGATGATGATGATGATGTCAGCTGTTGCGATGAAGCGATATTAAGCGGTAACGAAAGAGAAAGATTCCCATCTTTTGATGATGATATACTAGTTAAATTAGACATGATTAGAAGTTAATGAGAGACATAAACATACTAATTAACTGTATAGTGCACAAATCTTATACCTAATTAATGGTAATTGTAATAAAAATGGCACTTGTATCCGAATATTAATGGTGTAGAAAACAATTCCTCACCATTTGTGTATTAAAGAATAAAATTTTCTTTACTTTTTGCTTAGATTCTGTGAGTTCGTAAATTTCTAGCAGAAAAACTACGCCGAAAATCAAAAAAAAAATAATTTCCGTTTAGGGTAAATGATTTAAAATTACTACGCGTTGCTTTTCTATTCAATAATTATACGAGATTACGTAATCTATTTAAAACTTTTGTTGAGTTCACTTAGCAAATCCATACCAGGTTTCTTCTTCTGGTTGTTACCAGAACCAGCACTAGCACCACTGGGGCCTCTAACCGCTGAGATACCTTTATATATACAGTTGGAATGGTCATGTTCAATGGCCTTGAATCTATTAGCTAATACGTTTTGTAAGACATCACCGTTAAACCCATTAATGGCAACATACTGTTGTTCGTTGGCGTTATTGCTCCCTCTGACACCAGCATTAACCCTGGATCTGTTGTTTCCATTGCCATTATAGTGCTGGTTGTGATTATAGTTACTTGAGTTGCTGCTGGAGTTGTTGCTGGAGTTGTTGCCTGAATTATGAGCCGAGTTATGGGTAGAGTTATTGCCGGAGTTGGCATTCCCATGGCTATTATGACTGCTATTGGCAGTAATACCACCAACACCACTACTTGCACGCAACTTTCTATCACTAATCATCTTGTGTGACGGTTGTCTAAGCTCGTCTATACAGGTATATGTTAAATTAAGTCGACATGAGCAATCCCGTCAAAAATTCTCTTCTCATTTGCCACAGAACAGAAGGTTTTCGATTTCGATTTCGTCTTCGCACGGAAAATTTCTTATCTCAAAAACACTTTTTTCTTATATCGCCACCACTGCTTTTTTCTGTTTTTTTTTCTTCTATAATCAAAGATGTGTATGAAACCTATTCATATTTTTAGCAATAAAAATAAGAATATTTATTTACCAGTCACGATGTTAGATACCAGCTCCAAGCGCGATTTAAATTCACACTCTAGTTCAGATTTAGACCAACATTTGAGATTCTTGCCAGTTGAATACGACCCTTCAATAGATCCGGATAATATGTCCCAATACACGTCAAAAATCTATAAAGTTAAAGAATTTTATGAAAAAGAATTAATCATGGATTCAAGTTCAAATTCGACCCCAAACTCCGACTCGCAGCTCGATTTACCGCCACCTTATATCGAGCAACAAAAGCTAAAAACTAAGCCTTCGCCGCCACCATATAAACAGTTTGAAGAAGATGATAAAGACGATAAAGAGGTAGCCAATAGCAGTGATAATAAGAAGAAAAGAAATTGGTCGGCTGTTGGCTACTGCTTAATCTGGCTATTGATTTTGTTCTTTTTACAAGATGGTATGAGTGGTAGTTATATGGACTGCCACGGCAAAGATGGCCACGACAAAGCTGGTGGCATGTCAGATAAGCATAGTAAGCACCATGACCGTCATAATGGTCATAACGGCCATAATGGACATTACAATAAGGCAACGATTGTTTACTCTTTGACAAGCGATGAATTGAAAGTCGATCAGGTTGAATAAGTAATAAATAGCGATATACGATGTATGATACACGACTATAAAATAGATAAATATGTTTTGTTTTTTTTGACTAGGATGATTACTGTTTATAAACTTTTTCGTTATAATTTATAACCATCCCAATTTAGTTTAAATTCTTTAATTTCTTTAAATGGAAATCGAAATGTTCTGGCACAAACGACGAAACAAAGTAATAACTGTGGTCATAGTCTTCGACTAACTTATAGTTAATTTTATTTTCTAGAATGGTACCCTTGGAAGCAGTAATCAAGTTTTGTGGCAGTAGTTGATCATGCTCTTTTGTATTATGGAATGGATCCTTTGTACCAACGTGGATCAAAATTTCATCATCAATACCATCATATTTCTTAATTAAATGGCATGGATCATATTCATACCATAATTCCTTGTCGTCACCTAGATAGTTTCCAAAACATTTCAAGCCCCATGGAACAATACTTGGGTTACAAATTGGTGCAAATGCACTACATGCCACAAATCTACCTGGATTTCTTAAGTAAAACATCAGCGCACCATAACCACCCATGGAATGTCCAGTAATTGAAACGTTATTTAGATCCAAACCTTTAAAATCAATCGACAGAGTTTCCAACAATTCCTCTAAAATATAATCATACATCCTGTAGTTGGTACTCCATGGTTCTTTAACCGCATTAACATAAAAACCAGCGGCTAAACCAAAGTCCCAGTCTTTATCTTCACCTTCAATATTTGCACCTCTTGGCGAAGTATCCGGGAAAATCATGGCAACATTGTTTTTAGATGCCGGTAATTGCCAGAAGGCCTTTTCACTAGGATTATCTGGTGAACATGTCAATCCTGATAGATATAAAATACAAGGCAATTTCGAAATTTCAGTATAACCAGGTGGTAAATAAAGATTGACTTTCATTGGTGTTTTAGTTGTTTGAGAATTATGTGAAAGTTTCAATAATTTACCACCACATGATGCAATTGTTGAATCAATTTTAAAAAATTCCATTTTTTTAATTTCCTATCTTTTATGAACGAGTAGAAGAAAACGTAGAAGAATAAAACCTAGAAAAAAAAACAGTATATTATTACTAAAGTTCAATGAAAATCGGAAATCACTGTTGCTTAAATATTTATTCACAAAATAATCAGTGAATTTTAACACCTGAGGAAAGTTTTACTCGATTTGGGAATTTATCAGTCAGCGATTTCTGGAATTACGCTTGAGTTTTTTAATTCAAATAAACTTACTTCCATTATCTCTTATCTTGTTTGGTCTCCAGTCAGTCATGTTTAAAAATATCAATAGATTATCGTTTATCACCAAGAGATCGCTATTTAGACCGAATAGTAGATTTTTATCGACAAAATCAGCATTCATTTCGTCTGCAACTACAAAAAGTTACTTGAAATATGTTTTGCTGGGAGTTGGAATCACAACAGGATTAGCGGGTTTTGCTGGTGTGAATAATTTCACAACGTCAATCAAAAGTGACGAAAAAGTCGTTAACAATGAGTCCATTGATATTCTCAAGGGAGTTGATCCAATACCGATCTTGGTTAACTCTCCTCTATCAACCACGTTTCAATTAATTGGATACGGAATTAGAGAGGTCTCATTTTTAAAGTTTAAGGTTTATGCTTTAGGATTATATATTTCACAAAATGATCTTGAAAAGGTGTCCAAAATTTTAGATTCAAAATTTTTGGAAAATTTTTACGACAACAACTTGAAGGATCATAAGCTAAATTTGGAAAACGCTTTGAACGATCCTAAGTTATCAACAGTGCTAATTGAAAACTTATTGATTTCGGGGGTCAAATTTACCGCCAGAATCTGTGCTGCTAGAAATACTGATTTATCGCATCTGAGAGACGGGTTTATCAGAACAATTAAGAATAGTAACAAATATAAAGAGCTCATGAAAAATGAGGATGACGCCAATAATTTCCCACAGAGAATTGAAGCGGGCTTATGTGAAATTCAAACGATTTTCAATAACAAGAAAATGTCGGCACCTAAAAACTCACTCATCTACATGGAAATCATCGAAGATGGTAAAATCAAAGTCAATGTTGAAATTTACGATAAGAAGTCGCTCACGCACAAAAAGCCTATAGAAATCGGAATTATCAACGAACCGTTAGTTTCTGAACTTCTATTTCTAAGTTATTTGGCCAACGATAAACCGTTGGTTCAAGATGTCCATGATAGAGCCGCTGAAAGTTTTGTTTCGATAGCCTGAGCACTCCAAGGCGTCTATGTAGTATTGTCCATGTAGCAGATTATTTATTTTTCGTATAACGTAATTTATAAAAGGAAAGGATTGTTTTCACTTATTGATTAATGCAATGACGATATAAAGTATTACAAGTGTATAATTTGATGTATCTGGGACTGGGACCCATGTGCATACGTAGTACAGGTTCACTACATCATAGTAATAGGCGAGACAGAGAGAAGCGGAAGATGGATACCAGTAGAAGACCAGGAGACCAGGAGACCAGAAGAAGACCAGGAGACCATAGGAACAAAGAACAAAGAACAAAGAAAGAACAAGGAAAGAACAAAGAACAAAGAACGAGGAACAAAAGAAGTAAAAACCAGACAAAAGCAGTAGACCAAAAGAACGATACTGCATCATACTCCGCTGCAACCAACACTGCTTAATCCAATACTAGTCTCTTCAACCAACACCACATCTGAGCTCAACTGAACTTACAAGTGTAGAAGAGCCTGAATATGCAAAACAACTTGAATTCCGCTGAATAAACGAATGGGCCCTTGTTTAAGCGATTGCCGTCGTATAAATGTGAAAAGGAAATTAATTGTCTGCATTGTTCCGTACGTACACCAGCGGCGCTTTACTTTTGGCCGGTGACTTTCAATAATTTGCTGCCTTTTGACGGTGACTGGCTGGGTACTGCAGATTTCAATTGATGTAATTGATTTGGTGAGTTTTATCCCTTGAACCAGTCGCTTGACTAATGGAAGACCAGATCCAGGACACAACCACCATCATATCTTTTACGCCATTTATAGTCACCAGTGAACTACATCAGCGTACCTTTATCAAATTAAGTGGATATATTGATATTACATCATAGATATTATTATTTTTATTATGCCGAAAATAACGGATTCATATTTTCCAGGTTTAGCATCAAGTTCAAGCAGTGATTTGGATATTAAATTAGCTTTTGATATAAAAAACGGTAAGAACAACAAGACCCATTTGAATAGTATGAATGATGTTAATGGTGCGAGTGGTGGTAATATAAATAGTAATGGACTACAGAAAATCAAAACCAAAAGAGTTAGGAAAAAACATAAGAATTCAAGATATGGATGTCAAAACTGTAAAAATAGGAAAATTAAATGTGATGAAACGTTGCCAACATGTGTTAATTGTAGCAGGAAGAAAATAGTTTGTACATATACTAATATGACACCGTATCAGCTTAATCAGATCATGCTGTCACACCAAAGGAAACCAGGGGAAAAAGGTCCACCGAATAATAAAGAAGAAGAGGAAGAAGAAGTGGACCAATGTTTGTACGAGCAACATACAGATTCGAGTGCAAACACAATACCAATACCGCAGCACTTTGATTTTCAAAATTCTGCTAATGACTTGGTATATCACCCATATAATTATCCGGTTTGTAAGGAAATTAATTTACAAAATAAACCCACCAACTTAGAGGAGAAGCATACGGAATTAAATCTCGTGAACAGTTTAACAAATAATATCCAACATTACGATTTCAATGAATCCATCTATAAGATTTCTAAACTTGAAGAAATTTTGTTGCCTCCAGAGTTGAGCAACGAGAATTGCGGTTTTCAGGAAAGTTTGCAATTAGATACAGATTTACATGGAAATCAAGATGAACTACCGAATTTTGATATACATTTTACACCAATTCAATCAGGGTATCAGATAAGTGAAGCGAGTGAAGTTGGTAGTGCCGAACCGTTGCCCAAAACGTCAAGCTCAACGCCTTTATTTGAAAATGCCAAATGTGTGAATAAGACATTCAAACTACACAGATTAGCAGAATATAATCTGTACAAAGATTTCGTTGACCGAAACTTATTTATTGAAGACTGCCTAGCTAAAAGAGATATCATGAAAATATTTTCAACTTTAGGCCCAATAGATTTAGACACCGTTTTGCCGAAAAATTATTATAATACGATCTTGATGTCGTCAGTTTTCAGTAAGCTTGTTAATAAATCTATATTATTGTATGCATGTGACTACTATAAAAATGTTTTATTAAGACAAAATATTCTGCCTTCTTTAAGTTATAAAGCAAAATTGAGTATTTCGTGTTTCTGCGAAAATTACTCAATTAATTCAATCAATAATTTGACAAAGATAATTGAAAATGAGTATATCATAAATTACGGCGAGTTCAAACTAGTGCAGATCGATTTATTGATTGCTTCGTTTATGATTTTAAGTTATTGTTTAGTTTACCATTTTAAAAATGGTTTGAAGTTCGAAATGTCAGAAGAGGAAGGTGATTCCAGTGTTCACAATTTTGGTATATTTAATACAGGCTTATATTCTGTTACGATGGACAAATCAAAATCTTTGGATGGCATGAACGGTGTTAATATCTTAGCATTATATTTGACCAATGATTTAAAATTCTCATTGGTTAAAGGCTATAATCTTGATTCTTTGGACGATTATAAGAAGAATTTTGATCAATTGGATTATAATAATTTGAACAACATAGATAACAACAACTTTGTTATAGATTACCAGAACCTAAAACTGTTTTCAGAAAAATATTTTACTGTATTGAAAAATAGCTCAAAAAAGGACTTAATTCTAGGCTTTAAGTCGGGCTTTATAATCAGATTATTGAACGAGTTCCAGACAATCATACCATATGATCTATGTAATCTTAAATCGGATAACTTGGAAATGAATGAAGAAACTGTCATTTTGTATTTGAATTTTATTGCATTAGGATTCCAGCTTTCTGCAATTACACCTGCAACTTTATCATTTGCAACAAATGATTTTGTTGGCCGTGGTTGGTTCTTAATGGATTTTTTTGACGTTAAGAATTTAATGAGCATTTTTAATAAGATGATTTTCAGCACGGAATTGAAAGTCCAGGCAATCTATTTGATTAGAACCATTACGTTTTTCAAGAAAAGATGGGAAATCTACAAAAGTTTTTTGAAAAGCTTTAAAATTGATGAATTGATCGATACCAATGTCCCGTTGTTTGAGAGATGTGACAAAATACGGACTTTAAAAAACAATGGTATCATGGATGAACTACAAATGGAATCGTTCAGGTTGAAAAACGGTTTTTTCATCCAAAAATGGAATTTCCCAACGGTCAAGGACACTAATCTAACTGAAGATATCCATTTAAAAGATTTTTTTTTGAAAATTACTTTAGACAAGCAACAAATGATAGAAAGTTTTACAGAATCCAACAACGGCTTGTTTTTGCAAGATTATGACCCACTGAAAAATCCACCTGCTTCTGATAACAGTCCGCATGGCTCCGATAACAAAATGATTTCAACTGATACTGGAGTTTTGGATGGCCAAACCATGAGAGACAGTTGGAAGCTTGTGACCTATATGAGGTTGAATAATGTTTAGAATTGGAACTTGAACTCCGGGATCTTTGTCTGTCTCACCCTTCTGCCCCGGAGACTCCTCTGCCCCCCTCCCCCCGCAAAATCAAAATTCTGGATGAGACAAAAATTATCCAATATCTATCTGAATTTGCAAGAATTTATAAGAGAACATCCTGGATCACTGAATCACCATGTATGATTGGTAGATATATATACATAAAGATACTGCTGATAGGGTTAATAATAAATTTAAGGTTGTATATTTACTTGTATAATATAATAACTACAGAATATATTCTATTTACTTTTCTATATGGGAATGTTGCGGCTAATCAATTTTTATCACGATCATTTTTGTTTTCAAAAATTAACTTTTTTTTTATCACCCGGGGTAATAAAACAAGTATAAATTGTAATTAAAATCCACTCATTGTCGTCTTGTATATAATATACTATATCATATAGAATTTATTTTTAATAGAAAAAAGTTAATAAGCTTAAAAAAGTTAGAGAGAAAATGTCTGAGTCGTCGCAATCAATTAAAACAGACTTAATTACTTTGACCAGGTTCATTATCGAACAGCAACAAGCATTAGCGCCAGAAGCAACAGGAGAACTAACATTACTATTAAACGCCTTACAATATGCTTTCAAATTCATTGCTCATACAATTAGAAGAGCGGAATTGGTGAATCTAATTGGTCTATATGGACAAACCAACTCCACCGGTGACGACCAAAAAAAATTGGACGTTATTGGAGATGAAATTTTTATTAATGCAATGAAAGCTTCAAATAATGTTAAAGTTCTAGTTTCCGAAGAACAAGAAGACTTAATCATATTTGAAAATAATTCTGGTAATTATGCGGTTTGTTGTGACCCAATTGATGGTTCATCTAATCTAGATGCTGGTGTGTCAGTTGGTACGATTTTTGGAGTCTACAGGCTACAACCTGGGTCAACAGGTTCGATTAAAGATGTTTTAAGACCAGGTACAGAGATGGTTGCTGCTGGTTACACTATGTATGGTGCGTCAGCTCATTTGACTTTAACAACAGGTAACGGTGTCAACGTTTTCACATTAGATACGCATCTAGGTGAATTCATTTTAACCAAGCCAAATCTTAAGATTCACGACGATAAAAAAATCTATTCAATCAATGAAGGTAACTCTTACTACTGGACTGAAGATGTTAGAAAGTACATTGCTTCATTAAAAGAACCACAACCAGATACAAACAAACCATACACTGCTAGATATATTGGTTCAATGGTTGCCGATGTCCACAGAACGCTACTTTATGGTGGTATTTTCGGTTATCCAGCAGATTCCAAATCGAAAACTGGTAAATTGAGAATCCTATACGAATGTTTTCCAATGGCCATGTTACTAGAACAAGCTGGTGGTATGGCTGTCAATGACAAAGGTGAACGGATTTTAGATTTGATTCCTAAGAAAATTCATGAAAGAAGTGGTATCTGGTTAGGTAGTAAAGGTGAAGTTGAAAAATTACTAACTTACATCAAAAAATAATGTTATAAAATGTATAATTTAGGTAAATTGACTATATTTTATTGTAAACTAAACATTATTAATATTATTTACTATTGATTAAGCATAAAATAACAAAAGTAACAGAAGTATCTATCTATCGTAAAGTGAACACGTAAACTTAACGCGAGAAATAATTCAGGATCGAAAAAAGAGCTTCGCTGTCCTTTCATTTCTCCCTTGAATTTTCCAATTGAAATTTTTGTGGATCTCCAGCATAAAGTTGTTGCTCCTATTTTCGGTTCGATCTTTTTATAAACAATTAAACTCTACTCTATCAGTCCTATAAATGAGTAGCTTTCGTGTTCTTGACTTAGTCAAGCCTTTCCAGGCTTTCCTCCCTGAAGTTCTTGCACCAGAAAGAAAAGTCCCATTCAATCAAAAATTGATGTGGACTGGTGTTACTTTGTTGATTTTCTTAGTTATGAGTGAAATTCCATTATATGGTATCACATCAAGTGAATCTTCGGACCCATTGTTCTGGTTAAGAATGATGTTGGCTTCAAATAGAGGTACATTGATGGAATTAGGTGTTTCACCAATTGTTACATCAGGTATGGTTTTCCAATTATTACAAGGTACTCAATTATTAACAATCAATATGGAATCAAAGGAAGATAGAGAATTATTACAAATTGCCCAAAAATTATTGGCAGTTCTTCTATCGTTTGGCCAAGCAACTGTTTATGTTCTAACTGGTATGTATGGTAGACCATCAGATTTAGGTTATGGAGTTTGCCTATTGTTGATTTTACAATTAGTTTTCGCTGCTTTAATGGTTATCCTTTTGGATGAATTGTTGCAGAAAGGTTATGGATTGGGTTCCGGTACCTCGTTATTCATGTCAACAAAAATTTGTGAATCAATCTTTTGGAAATGTTTTGCGCCAACCCTAGTTAACAGAGGTAGAGGTTCAGAGTTTGAAGGCGCTTTATTAGCATTTATTCATTTGTTATTCACTAAAAGCTCAAAAAGAGCTGCATTAATGGATGCTTTTTATAGAGATAATGCTCCAAACATGTCACAAGTTATCGCCACAGTATTAGTCTTCTGCTCAGTTGTTTACTTACAATCTTTAAGAGTTGAATTACCAATTAAATCAACAAGACAAAGAGGTCCTTATAACTTATATCCAATCAGATTGTTTTATACTTCAAATATGCCAATCATGTTACAAAGTGCTTTAACTTCAAATATTTTCATCATTTCTCAAATGCTATATTCAAAATTCCCAAAAAATTTCTTGATTCAATTAATCGGTACTTGGGAGCCAAGACAGGGTTCACAACAATTGTTTGCTGTCTCTGGTATTTCATATTATATGCAACCTCCATTAAATTTCACTGAAGGTTTATTAGATCCAATCAAAACAGTTATTTATGTTGTTTTCGTTTTAACAACTTGTGCATTCTTTTCAAAAACTTGGATTGAAGTTTCAGGTACTTCTCCAAGAGATGTTGCCAAACAATTTAAAGATCAAGGTTTAGTCATTGCGGGTCATAGAGAAACTTCTGTTTACAAAGAACTAAAAAAAATTATTCCAACTGCGGCAGCTTTCGGTGGTGCTACAATTGGTGCATTATCTGTCTTAAGTGATATGTCAGGTTGTTTAGGTTCTGGTACTTCAATTTTGATGGCTGCAACAACAATTTATAGTTATTATGAAATGGCTGCTAAAGAGGGTGGATTTGTCAAATCACTTGGATCTGGTTTCGCAGATTTTTCTTCATGATTAATTAATTGAACATTAAATTAATTTCTGTTCTTCCTAGTTTAAATATATATTAATCAACTTCCTCAAAAATTATATAATAAATAAATAATTCTACATATATTTTAATACAGTATGTTATTGTCTTCACAATTATTCTATTCTTTCTATCTCACTCACCTAATTCTTTTTTTTTTTTCTTTGTCTCAGCTCTTGTGTTTTGCTTGATTGTTTCCTATATTTATTATCCTGTGGCAACAAACAAATATGGCTCCCTCAGTAAGTTCACATAAAAGAATTAAAAATATTTCAATTTCAAAACCTATAATATATGGTAATGTTGCAATTAAGTTCTCACCCTCTAACCCAATGCCACCAAATGCATCGAAAGATCATACGCATTCATGGACAATTTTTGTTAAAGATCCAACTGGTAATGATTTATCCACTTATGTTAAAAAAGTTGTCTTCAAATTACATGACACATATAATAATTCAACTAGAAGTATTGAATCTCCACCTTTTGAAGTCACAGAAACTGGTTGGGGTGAATTTGAAATCTTAATTAAAATTTTCTTTCATAATGATGGTGGTGAAAAAAACCTTACATTAGTTCATCATTTGAAATTACATCCATATAATGGATTAGTTAGTACTGATGGTAAAGTTGAGAGTATCAAATATGAAGAGATTGTTTTTAACGAGCCAACAGAAAAAATGTTTGAACTGTTAACGCAAGTTCCAGGTACATATTTAACAGATGCTGACAAAAGGAGAGAAAGAGAAGAACTAGATAGAATTAATAAATCTTTAAAAGATATTCAAAGTCAAGTAGATAAAGCAGCAACTGAATTCAAAAACCTGGAAAAGGAAAGACAAGAATTAATTCAATCATAGCTAAGGAAAATGAACGGATAAGAAAAATAATTAATGATTACCGGAATTATTAATAAAGAAGTGTACTTATTTACTTGTATTATATAGTTAATGTATAATCGATTACATTTAAAATAACAGTTTCAATGTTATTGGAATCTGTCGAATCATAGTATTTATTGTAATCATAACCTAATTTGATACGAAGTATTTCTTTATAATTTCTGCTAAAAATTAAAATTGAAGATATTGGATAAATGCCGCCACCAACAGGGCATCTTAGATTCAATTTTTTAGTTATTAGTCCATCTTTGTCTAATATAATTGGAAAATTATATTCATTAAAATACTCAAAGTATGGCGTTAAGCTTAAAATATTTATTTGGTTCCGATAATTGTTTAATAATGATTCAAAACAATGCAATGAGTATATATCAGTGGTTTTAAATAAAAATAGAATGGTTGGTTTATCATCGACTTCGTTGATTATTTGATTAATATTAACTAAATCTACTGAACGTGGATTAATATAATCAATGGTCGATTTTGATTCACTTAAAACTTCCTTAAACAGTTTAACTAATTCTATATTATTTGAATTAGTCAATGCTTGATCAATAACTATATTTGGTGTTTTAATAACCTTTGATTTTTGATAATATTTGCTACATGTTGTTGAACCATTGTTTGTCTTTTTAAATGGTGAACCTATGTCATCACAACCTTCAAACTGCCTTTTACCACCATTTAATGAATTTCGATAATGCAACGCATTGAATGTCATTTATGAACTGTATAAGCTCATAGAGGGCTTTAGATATTTGGTTGAAGAAATTTCCTAATAGAGAAGGAGGCGAAGAAGCTAATCGAAAAAACCAAATTATGAGAATTCATGTTGCTTAAATATTTAAACACTTTATTGATATTTGTTCTATAGCATCAAGTATGGACAAGCTACCACCAATATCAGCTCTTTTTCTTACTAAATTTGATGTTCATACAGGTTATGAATTGAGATGGTTTAAATCTTTAGATGATGAAATTTATTCTTCTAAAAATTTGGAATTTAAATCTTTACCATCAGGTTTACATTCTGTTGCAAATGATACCATATGTTTCGTTCAAAATAAAGGTATTAATTGTGATCAAGAAGAATTATTATATGGATTATCAGTCTTTAAACAAAATAATTATTTACAGCAAGTTGATAACGAAGGAATAATTGATAGAAAAAAAGTTAAATTATACTCTTTAGGCATATTGATTGATCCAAACCATTTATTTGAATCGATTGATTCAATCTGGAAACCAAGAATTTACTCATCGTGTTGGAATTACAAAAATGAATTGAATCAATTACTAAATAATTTCATGAATTTGACAAATGTTGAAGAAGAAATTAAGTTTGAAGATGTTTTTTTAAAATATTTTCAGTTGCACTGTTTCAAAGGAAATAGTAACTTAATTTTAGACATTAGCCAATTAAACAATATTACTAGTAGTCTTCCTAGTAAGAAACATTCATTCGATACTTTATCGGTTATTGACTCAAATGATTTTAAGAATAATAATGATCATATGATTGACTATCTAATTAATTTGTTTAACGATTTTGGACCATTAATATTTAAAATTTGGAAATTATCTCTATTAAGGAAGTCAATAATTATTTACTCACCAAATAATTCATCTAGTAATATCGTTTGTGTAACAGATGATGAGCAAAACAATGAACTTGATAATAAAAGTTATAAAATAGAAGATTTGTCGAAGATAATTTATTGTGTTTCATTAATTTCTTCAATACCAAAAGAATTACAAAATCAGCTGGTTAATTCAGGTATTGAAAACTTAAATTACTTCGAATTTAATAGGCCAGTTTATAATATTTGTGTCAATGACATTTTGAATTTAGACAAATTAAATAATAATTTTATTGCATCGACAACGGATCAAATTATAGTTGAAAAAACAAATTTATATGATTATGCGATAAAGTTACCTTTTAATAATTGTATGGATAAAAATCTTAACACACCAGAAATTATATATTCCAAAACTGGTTCAGTTCAATTATCAAGTCCAAGAGATTTTCAAAGGTTTTGTATCATTTACAATAAATTAAATAATAATTCGGTGATGGATGAATTACCCTCAACTTATAAAAATACTTATGAATCCAAAACGATTACTGAACTATTTTGGAATGGATTTTCTTGGTGGGCAACTGCTGGCGAGTCAATTAACTCTATTAATGATAAATTTAGTTTAGAATTTGAATCCTTTGATAATTTACCGAATGATAATGTTGAAAAACTGATTACAATTGTTGGTTATTTTCAAAAATTAACAATAAAATTATTTACTATGCTAATTGAGATTATTTTAAATAATGCAGAAGAAAATAGTGAAAATAAAACAATTAAAATTGAAAGTCAGGATATTTATGAAATGGGATTGGATCCATATAATCAATCTGATTGCGATTTTCTAATAGAGTTAGTTAAGATATGGTGGGATAAGGATGTCCAAATAGGTAGTTACTGTGGCGAACTATGTTGTTTCTGAAGTGAATTAAAATGTTAATAGGAAAATTTCTGGCAATCTTTTGATCTCGTATTGATTTGCGAAACTGCTAAGAAATTCATTACTTAATTTTAGTTTGTGTTAAAGAAAGCGGCTAATTGAGCATTTATCTTATTCTCCTTGTATATTAATAACTAAGAACTTTACGAAGAAATATTAAATTACTGATGCGTAACTATGAACATGGAATAACAAGGTAAAACAAAAACAATTATAAACAAAGAAGGTAAACAAAGCAGACTATATATAAAAACTCAAATTAAGGAATCTCAAAATTAAAACAAAAATACTTCCAATTAGCTAGTTTCTTCGTCGGTTTTATTGTCTTTATTGTCATTATTAACTCTACCCATGGCTTTATCCCATAATGGTTTATATTCAGTTGTCCAATGGTTGAATCTATCCTTTGCATTACCAAAATTATCCAAGGCAGGTCTCACATCCAAGAAAAAACTTGGTAAACCAAATGCATCATCACCACCACTATAGTAATCAATAACATATCTGACATCTATCCAGCCACCATTACCATCGCTTCTCAGGACGGTCCAATCATGCCTATCAAATGGAGGTTCAGAATTGTAACTTTCAGGGAAAAGTTTTGACATTAGATTATAGTATTTTGCTCTTGGAGACATTGCGTCTGGACGCCCAGTGAACTTCAACAATCTAGGTTCAACATGAGTTTCTAGAGTATGTGGTTTTTCCCATTCTAATATTTCTTCCCAAGCACCTTCATTTAAAAAATTGTGAATATTAACCATACTCTCAACGGCATCTTCCGGTATATCACCTTTACCCTTCTTTAACATGGCATTAAACATTTGTTGAGGTGATGGATATTCCCAAACACCCTCTGACGATGTATCACCTCTTGGAATTGTAGATAACGATCTATTGGTTGGTAAATCAATTGATTGACCAGGCGCTTTCATGGTGGATAAATTGTAAGGCATGTTAGTATTTGGATTTAATTCATCGGTATTATTGTTAACAATAGGACATGCTGATTGTAAAGAAGAAGATGCTGTAGAGCTTGGTATTGGAAGGTTGGATTTAACTGGACATGCTGACTATTAAAAATGTTAGTACACAATTTGGTTATTGACTGTAGTTGATAAAATAATACTTACAGGCACATCCTTAAATTCATTATCTGCTTTTAGTTGATCTGCTGGATTGGAAGCCCAAAAAATACCCATTTTTTCGATTAGTTATTTTGATATTAGAAAATAATACTTGGAGGAAAACTAAAGAACTGAAGGGCAGCAAAGGAAATATTTTTTAATTTTTGAGCTTAGTTTTAATTGAAAAAAAAAAAAAATATATTTTTTTTCTTTCTCCACATAAATTCTGATTTGAATATTATTTTTTTTAAAATCATTGTATATAGAACGAACTTTTTCAGTATATAAGATGGAAACCGAAGAACTAATAATTTCAAGACATAAGAAGGAGAATAGAGATCTTGTTTCAGTTATCACTGGTATGAAAAAACAAGCAACTAAAAACACCAAAAAACAGGTCTTAAAAAGAATTCAAGAGATGGAAAATGAGTTAAAAGAAAAGCATAAAAAAGAGCTTGATCAATTACACAATGGGGATAATGTTGAAACCAATAATTCAGATAACGCAGCAATAGTTGAAGACAACTACGAAAGCGATGATGAAGCAACACCAGAAAAGTTGTTAGCTCAATTGGAACTTGAACAGAAACAAAAAGAAGCCGATGAAAAGCTAAAGGGAGCTGAACAGATACCACAACAACAACAGCCTGGTAAAAAGAAGAAACGTAATAGACAGAAGGAAAAACTAGCCAAGCGTGAAGAAGAAATCAAGAGGATTCAGGAAGAAGCAAGATTGGAAAAGAATGATAAGCCAGATTTACGTTCAATTGAGTTGAAAAATATTGAACAATTATGTGATATTCAAAACTTAAAACAATTTGATATTACACCAGATGGACATTGTTTATTTGCATCCATTGCTGATCAATTAAAAATAAGGCAGGAGATCGATAGAACAGTCAAAGAATTGAGGAAGACGGCAGCTGAATATATTAGAAATAATTCAGATGACTTTATACCATTTTTGTTCGATGAGTCAACCATGACTTTAAAAAATGTTGATGAATATACCAACCAACTGGAAAACACAGCTATGTGGGGAGGTGATTTAGAAATATTAGCGTTGGCAAAAGCTTTCAATTGTCCAATTACTGTTATGATGAGCGGTAGAGCACCATTGAAAATGAACGAAGAAGGTGAAAACGAAGATCTGAAATTAGTTTATTACCAACATGTTTTCGGATTGGGTGAACATTATAATTCATTGCATGACGCTTGATGTATTATTTACAAGTTTAATTTTATATATCTATTTACCTATATTTTAATTCTAAAAATTATAATTTCTATTTCTTTTTGGAAGCAGCAGCTTTAAATGTTAAAATATCACCATCTTCCACAATATAGTTTTTACCAACTCTTTGAATTTTACCCTTCACCTTTAATAATTTTTCATCAAATGGTGGGTCTAAGTCTTTGACATCATTAAATTTAATTAATTCTGCGTTAATAAAAGTTTTTTCAAAATCTGTGTGAATAACACCGGCTGCTTTTGGGCAAGATGTGTTTGATCTAATTGTCCATTGCCTTGCTTCAATTGGACCACAAGTATAAAAGCTTATTAAATTTAAACAATTTCTCATTTCATTGATAATTTTTGGTAAAGCAGAAGAATTATCAAATAACTCTACTGAATTTACATCATTCAAATCACTTAATCTTGTTTCATAATCTGCAGAGAATAAAATTGTAGGAGAATTTGGTGAAAACTCATTCACCCAATTTTTGATATCGCTCATAAATTCATTTTCATTGTTTACATAATCTTTTTCATTAACGTTAACCAAAATAACAGAAGGTTTTGCCGTTAATAAATTGTTAATGTTTAAAGCATCAATTTGATCATTTGTCCAATCCGTTTTATTGATTATTTTCTGACCATTCATTAAGATTTCATAGGCGATATTCAAAGTATCTATTTGTAATTCGATAAAGGAAATTTCCACTGAACTTTTATTATTTTTATGTTTCAGTTGAACACTTAACTTCTCAATTAAATTCTCAATAAATTCCATATCTTTTAGAATTAATTCGTCTTGAACGATCGTTAAATCACGAATTGGATCTACATCACCTTCAATATGAGTTATTTTTTCATCTTTAAATGCTCTAACAATTTGAAAAATCCCATCAACAGATCTTATATCATTTAAAAATGAATTTCCTAAACCTTTGTTATCACTTGCACCACGAACCAAACCAGCAATATCAAAGATCTTTAGAATGGCAGGGATCATTTTAGAGGAATTGAATAATTCATTTAATTTATTTAATTTTTCACTTGGTACAATAACTCTTGCCTCTTCAGGTTCGATGGTCGCAAATGGATAATTTGCTGGATTACCTAATTTTGATTTCGTAATGGCTTGGAAAAAAGTTGATTTACCAACGTTTGCTAATCCAACGATACCACTTGTTAAATTATTTGACGGTCTACCTAGTAATTTTTTTGTAAGTAATTTTGATTTGGATTTTGAATTTGCATTCGAATTTGAGTTCAATTTCAAAGCTGTTGTTGAAAAAGAACGTAATATTTTAATTTCATAAAATATAGAAAATTTGGTGTGATTTATAATCATTTATTTGTTACAGTTTAATTAGGTAAATACAAATATGATCAACATGAATTTGATATATGAGAAGTTATTTTCAGTTAACAAAGTGCGAGAAAATTTAATATAATAGTTAAATAGTGTGTTTTTTTTAGGTTAATAATACTCAGGTTATATTCATCAGAAAAGTAATATCTAAAAGCTCGAAAATAAATAAGTGAATGACAAAATCTCTAGGTATAATTTAGATCATTAAAAGTAAGACAGAAACAAAGATAAGAAATAAAAAATAGGAGTAACGAAGTTTCAAGATGCAAGTGCATTAAAAAAAGAATATAAAAATTTTCTAAATGCCTTGAACTACATGCTGTTGTTCATTAAAAAAAATATAAAAGCAGTAAAAAAAAAGGTAGTAAAAATATAGGAGGAAACTTTATCAAGTTACTGAAGTTTTCTCTTCTTAGAATCATTATTGTGATCAAACTGTTCTGCTGAGAAAATAGTGTTATGATCATTACTGTGAAATAACGACTTAGTTTTTGACCGTGTTAAAACAGGTAATTGACGATATGAATTTGTATGAGATGGATTAACTTCCTTCTGCAGTTGTTGTGGATCATATCTGTAAGGTTGAGGGTATAATAATGGAGGTTGATGAACAAATTGAACGGGTGTGAAAATTTGTGGGGTTGTAAAACTCTGTTGTGAATTTGAGTTTGAAACGGAATTATTTGAATTATTCAACCGACTTGAAAAATTGATTGTTGGAGTTGTACCTGGTGTTGGTATAACGGACCTTAAAGCAGATAAAGACTGTGATCTAGAATGTCTACCAGAGCTTTGTTGATCATCAGAATTAACCGTTGATCTAATTGAAGAAGACAACTGACTCGATGGAGTTGAAATAAATGAGTAAGGATTTGTTATTGGAGAAGACATTGGAGATATTGGAAGATTTGTGATTATATTTGAATCCAGAATTGATTGATAATTATTATTTTGAAATTGAATAGAGTTATAGTGGTTTAATTGTTGCTTTTCGTGCTCTAATTGTTTGACAAAATTTGTGGCAAGATGAATTAAGTTATAAATAACCATGTTATTATTTTTGAAATAATTTATATCGGAATCGATGTACTTGAATTTAATTGATGGAGCAATATTTATAACTGACTTTAAGATCAAACTATCCAATTCATCAAATCTATGCTCACGAATATGTTTATGCCTTAAGTTCAACATCGCAATATTTGTGATCATAATCGAGGAGGCAGCAATTGAGCTTGGGGAATAATTTTCAAAAATTTCTAGATTGAAGTGTGACAATTCACATAGAAACATTGAACCTAACCTTCTTTCAATATTGTTTGGTTCGGAAGTATTCAAGAACAAATCCAAAAATGATTCGATTGTTGGTAAAGAAAGATCCCAATTCAAGATATTTAAAATATCAAACTCAATTCTTAAGAATTCCGATTTTTTATTCAGATTATAACCAGCTCTTTTAATCAAGGCGTTGATTAATTTACCCTTTGGCTTATTCTCGTTATATTTTGAGGCAATCCATAGACAACAAAATGCCACCAATCTATAATTTGATTCTAAAATTTTGACTTTATTTGTGTAAATATCGAACAAATTGACAGACAAGGAGAATGTTGAAAATGACCATCCCATTTTCAAGTTAACATCGAACAAAGAATTCAAGATATTCGATCTTAAGTTTTTGATCTTTAACAATAAATTTGGTTTGAAAATCGGTTTATCTTCCAATTGTAGCTCCAATTCAACCAAGTGATTGTGGATTTCATTTCTGTATTCGTGGATTGAAATTTGGTGGTGTCTTTTTTCCATGTGATGAACAATTGTAGAATTATTATTACTGTTATTAGTAATATTCGAGTTGATTTTTCTTTTTAAATTTTTATTTGAACTAGTTGATTTTTCAATTGACATAATGTAGTAGTGAGGATGGGGGTAAATAAACGGAAAACTGCAAACAAGTGTGAAATAAAAGAGTGCTAACTTTGAGCAAAGTAATCTAAAGCTTCAGTAATGAAATAAAAAAGTAAAACCCAGTGAGTTTTTAAAACGATAATGACAAATGAACGAACGAAAAATTGAGACTTAACTTGAAAAAAAAGTAATGGATGAAAACTGAAACAAAAAAAACTTTAAAATGAAAGATGAAAAATGTAAAATGAGAGAATAAAAACTAAACTGTAAAATTGTAAAATGAAAGAAAAAAGCAAAAAGCAAAGAAATGTTTAAGCAAAGAATATAGTCCTATAACAAGTAATATTTAATGATATTGAATAACTTTTTCTTTTCTTTTATTTTCTCTTTTTTTTTTTTTTTGATGAACTATATTATTTATACTGTATTATTATATTGTATCTGAATATTGGACAATTATACTATAATAACCTTGGGGAATCTTCTATCTGTGTAATGTGAGGTAAATCTGTGTCAAACAAATTCTTGAAACGAGAACCCAACTAGAATCCAATTGAATGTGATGAATATAATGAATAAAATGAATATGCACACGTGACTGAAGATGTATACATATATATATATATAGTATATATATATGGGTGTTATAAATGATGAACTATCTACACAATAAATGAATGTTGAAACAAGTAGATAATACTATGACGAACGAAGTTGAAAGGAAATACTTAATAAATACCAATAAATATCAATAATACCAATAATACCAATAATACCAATAATACCAATGATACCAATAATACCAACTATTATATTATAAATATATTAAAGTATGATATATGATTATAGTTATGATTATCAGAAATCTTTTAAGGTATAACTACAGTCCAATTGATTTGGAATTGGGGAATTGTTCTGATATAACCAAATTAACTGGAAAACCAGCGATGTTAAATTTTTCGGAAAAAGCCCTTGGTGGGGCCTTGGTGGTCTCATAGTAATTAGATTTCCTAAATGGGAAATCATTTTTACGTGTCTGAGATCAAAAGTACGAATCAATTTCTCAATTTTTAAAATTTGTGAGTTGGTTGGTTGAATGTAAAATTATTACTGCATTGAGTTTTTACGAGTTGCTCTAACAATGAACATAATCAGGATTAATAAATTACGTATTGTTTTGTGCACAGGTCAGGATGTTCTTATCAATGGATATTTTGGTTTGAGAGTGTGTAGAATGTAGTGGTTAGTAGGTTAATTAGTATCTAGTGTCTAGTATTCAGTATCTACTTTTACTATATGGTGCATAGTGTATATGTCTGCCATTCTACCGGGCTACCAGTCTACTGGTATACTGGCCTACAGGCCGGCCTACTGGTCCACTATCCGCTGACAGCAAACAACCAACTTGTGTGGGTACCACAATTGCTGTACTGGTTCATGCTCGGTATAATTTTTCTACTGGATGAATACCAATGGTAATAACAATGGTAGTAGTAGTGGGATTATTTGAACAGCTAGGAAACCAGACAAGATCCTGTTGTCACAGGTTTTTGTGGGGCTGTAGCGGTGCAATATTCTTATTTTTAGATTTTTCACATACTAATTTTAATTTATTCACCATGAACAAGTACAGAACAGGCTTTGCAAGTGGAAAACAGCAATTTATTCATTCCAAATGTTCTGAGCAATCTTGTCTGGAGCTTACAATGGGAAATAAACTTAGATCATGTATCAGTGTTTATATCAGTATTTGTCATTGTATTTGTATCTGGATTGTATCGGCGATTGGGATTGGATTTGTATCTGATACCGATTTTCAGCATCGACTTTTATTGCCCGTTTTCAATGCTGATCCAAAGGAGCTTAGCTAGAAGTGATATTTCTGATTATCATGGTAGTTGTGAAAGTATGTGCTGTAACACACCCACTCTATATATCGTGACATTGATTTGTATGTTACCGTTACCACTCCCACTCCTGTTGTGAGTCCCCCTTGCTGGCTTTAGTATTCTATTTTTACTTTTTTACTTTTACTACTAGTCCTAGTGCTCCTACTGCTATTTTTATTTTTACCACTGCTATTATTAGTTCAGTTGGCTTTACTTGAGGCCAGTATCCAGCCTGTTCACAACCGAATACAACCCTTTACTTAATGTATCGACCACTGCAAATATACAAAGTCACTCGATTACACAGTGACTTAATTTTGTTTCTTCCACAAGTCTAGTACTTTGCTTTAACCGCTATGCTCCCATAGTTTTTTACATAATTTCGAGTTTTTTTTTTTTTATTGATCCGCTCTATAACCAATCAGTTTCATCATTGCCTAAATTAAACCTGAATAGTTAAGATACTCAGAAGATCATGAAAATCATCAAGATCTTGTTACAAAGGATCAGATAGTCCGTTTGGCTTTGAAGAAATCACAATAAAATCTTAATTTTGTGGGTTATCTTTGGCCTTACTAAGCTTCACATTGCTCTAGTCAGAACCTTCGATGGAAATGGAACTTTACCATTTTGGGAATATTAATATACCCTTCTTAAGGGGATGATACACTGCCGTAAACGATCCCCGCGATAAGTGGAAAATACAACGATATAGTGCCCAATTGTCTTTTACTTTATGGCTTTTATGGGATTGAGATGTTAGGGTATGGTATTAGGGTTTTAAGGTATTGTGTTATTATGTTATTACTTTATTATTGTGTTATGGTATTATGGAGTGATGAAGTTGAGCATGGTAGTAATGGCCATACATTAAACATGTCTAGGTACAAATTGCCATCTTGAAGGAATACATCAGTATGGCATGGAATTGAGGTAGTGCAATTAACTATACCGACATAAAATATTTCACGTACTGGAATTTTCAATTAACTTATACTGATTTGTTTTCAACATATGACATGACTTCTGAGTTCTGGGCCATTTTTAATTAAGATGCACAGAACTTATTTATATTTTACCAGTAAGATCTCTTTTACTCAGAGCAGAACATATGTTTATAAACAATAGAGCAGTTTTAGTGCCCAGAGCCTGCTTTTACAATAGGTAAGAGAGCTTTATATAGTTTGCCACCAGTTTCAAATAAAGTTTGAGATCTATTAATGGTATGGAACAGAGAATGAAGACGTTATATCTTATCGTATGATCAGTATACTTCCTTATCGATAGGTCACATCATTGGTAAAAATGACTTATTTTACTCCAGATTTTTACTCAAACCACTTTAATGAAAACTGGTCTTTCTTCTGGCTGCGACCAAGGCTAGCCAATAAAATGTACTGAATAATAAATTGCAACATCTCAACGGACAGCGATTTCAATTTTATTATGAAGCTAATTAAAATAATGTCCATTTTTCTGTAACATATATTTTTTAACTCGATTATTCATTTCTAATAGTTTGAAAAATAGTTATTCTGAGACTACCCTCTTGAAGGATAAAATATTGGACTTTTGTTTCTTACTACTGCGTTACAAGCCAGCGGTTATTCACTGACGTTCCAAATCATTCATAAAATGATTAATCCCACTTTGAAAAAACAAAGATAGTGGTTAACAAATAGCTAATCACATTATGTACTTTAAATAATAAGCCATGCAAAGAGTTGAATAGATAATGACTTGTTTAACTTTTGATTTGATACCAGCTCTTGTAGAATGCAGAACTCATATGAAGATGAATTAATACAACTGTGGTATCATTAATATACTTCACGACCTGAGAACTTCGCTGAAAAATAACTACTAGTGATCACATTGTTTCCAATAGCCTATTGTCAATAATATAGAAATCAGTTCTAAATTTCCAAATAACTATGAGGCAGTAGAGTGTGCTTGAAAAGTAAACCCAGCAAAAAAATTTACTGAAATCTGTGTGACAAAAATTTTGGCAACACAAGCATAAAAAACGTTTTAAAAGATAAATACGCTTGAAACATTAATACTTCAGTCTATTACTCCAGACCAAACTCGGAGCGTTAGCATTACCTTTTCTTAGCCAATTCAGTATATTTCATGGCTTCTCATTCAAAAAAAAAGAACTATAAACCCAGATACCATTACCCTCGTTTACACTCGGCATTTTTTCTACTATCAATACGAGGAAACATTTGAGACTCTCTTTTGACCTATGCATCCACCATTTGTTTTTCAAACATGACAAGACCCAATAAACTAAATAGCAACTCCAAAACCTGACGCTGCCTGTGTCAACAATGAGTTTAATGGCGCTGTCAATTGAGTCTTTCTCTGTGTAAAAACGAGTCAAATCTACTACACTGCCTAAATATTTCGATTCAGAATACTCATGCTCTGAGCAATCATTGTTGAACATTCAGTGGCCGATTGCTTAGTCTCCGATCGTAAACTCTTCAACTTCCATTGAATAATCCAGTCAGTCATCCAATTGATTTTTCAACTGACCAATCTTTGACTTTTCCGGACGAGCCTACTCTATTAATTGAGGGATAGCTGCATTAATGGGTTCCTGGATCCACTCAACACTACTCCTACAGCAATTTGAAAAAACCCATCACTGGGTAACGAAGGGTGCAGAAATTGTTTCTTTTAAATTACCATACTCTAACTCCTTTTCAGAATTCTGTTGTCTCTTTGCCATATCCAAATTCTGGAACATAACAGTTTTATCACACCGTCATTTCATGGATAAGCAACTTTAAAAGTATTTGTGACAAAAATATTTTCAAAATTTTACCGACGTTTAATCCTTTATGCTATGCACTCGTGAGTTTTTACTTAACTTCATTACTAAGTTTCTTATTGATTTAAATGTTATTTGATTATGTTTGTGACCTTGTATCCAACTTAAAATAGGATGGTTTAAATCATAATATTGCGGCAATAGTGTTAAAAATGGTATTAATATGAATTATGAAGAATTTTTCAGAGCAGAAACCGCAACATATGCTGAAAAATCGAACCAAAATGGCAGAAAAAGGTCTTCGATGTTAGTAATTAGGTTATCAACAGAGAAGAAAACGCGGTAACTATCTAGCAATCATATCAACTAGAAGTATAAAAAGGGACATGATTCCTTTTTGCTATCTTTTTCGTTTTACGTTTTTCTTCTCAGAAAATCAAATGTCTGAAACTAGAAATCTTAAAACTGACTTTTCAAATAGTTTTGGAGTTTCACCTCCAAGGAACGATAGTGTGCTGGAGTTTTTGCAATTTTCCACAAATTTGGATATTGCAAAGGCACAACAAATAGTTGTAGAGGCACAACAGAGTGCTGAAAAGGAGTTAGAGTATCGAAAGTTGAAGGAGACTCTCTCCACACGCGTTGGCCATCACAGGCTATCAGGTGATGAGTCTGTTCAAAATGTTGCGAATGTTGTGATGGCTAGGAACCAGGAGTTCACTAATGCAGCTCTTGCTCCGTTAATTGAGATGATTCGCCAATCAAGCGTTCAAATGGAAGCGAAGATTGAACAGATGGGGGCGAACTTTGGACAGATGGAAGCCAAGATTGAACAGATGGGGGCAAACATTGAAGAGATGGGAAACGAATTGGGTAATCGGATTAGTCGATTAGAAAGTGGAGTTGAAGGGTTCAGAAATGAGGTTAGCCAATCGTCTTTTGAAACTTCAGTAAGGATTGCTCAGAATAGGAATATTTTGAACCGAGCCCTCCTAGGAAGAACAGCAGATACTGTTTGCTTTTCCTCTGGTGAAGACCCAATCGATTTGGGTCTACCTCCACTAGGAACCGCTGCTGACATTGATGCATTGAGTTTTGAAGAAATTGATAGGTACTGTGCAGGTTACAGCCTCCCACGCCCAGTTTTTGCTGATGGGCAATGGAGTGGATGTAGAACTCAGAAGGAAAGTCTCAGGAATTTTCTCTATATTTTAAATCTATCTGATTTGCAACAAAGAATGCGGAATAATTGTATCTGATATCCCAGTTCATCTGTATTGACAATTGATATATTCTTTTAGCTGTTTTCCTTGCACATTTTAATAAAAAATTTATTAGCCATTAATTTTCAACCCTAAAAATTCATAAATTAAAACCAGATTCTATCCTTGGTTTCATTACTGAACGCAAATTAATTGAAAAGAACCGTTTTCATGTTATTTAAACTTGTTTTATATAAAATTAATGGATAAACGTGAATGAATTAATTCGGAAGCTATCCCCTCTTATCGACCTAAATTGGTCTTAATTTATATTTGTTCTTACACTAGATTGATGCATATCCTAAGGATTTTTTTAAATTGTTCGGTTGATTGTTCGCTTATTTAGGGAAACGTATGATCTTATATCCTTTTATATTTTCCGGATGAAAGCATTAGAATTGGAAGACTACTTTATCAATCACTAGTTGTTATTGTTGACATTAAAATAATCTGGAAAATTGTAACTTTTGAAATAATTACAACTAAAATTCCTTCTGAAGTTATTATTAGTATTAGAACTTTATTATTGTCCAATTAGTCATCATAGGTTTTTCTGTCCTCATATTGTAAGTGTTTAGCAGAAGTGAGATGACTCAAAGACAAGTTTTCCTATAACCTTCAACTTTTCAGGATCACATTCTGAAACTAATATTCAACTAAATGCATCCTGGTTTTTAGTCGTAAATGATCACAAAAATTCACAAAGCACATTTATTATTGATGATTTGCGTCTTTTCAATATAATATTTCAAACACTTTTCTTGTTACATGCTTTAGAAAGAAAATCAAAATAGATTTTTCAAAAACAATTCAATGAATAAAAATAGGGGTTCCATTATTGTAGTTGTATAGTGACTTTTCCATTGTTACATTATATTACATTTGCATCATCCTAGTTATTTGCGGTGTCATATTATCTCTAGGATTAGCCAGGTATTATGTTCTTGATCAGGAACTACATCTTGCAGTAGCATTTATGAAACGGCATACCTATCATACTAAGCATATCATATGCTTTTATTCCTTAAGTGATAGGATTAAATAATCATTTTTTGCCAAACAAAATAGAATTATTTGAGCTTATCAAAGATTTTGTCTCATATTCGCGAACATTGTTACATCAAGTTTAGAAATTTAACATATTTACGGGAATCTATGCTATATAGTATACTCATTGGATAATATTTACCCTTATTCTTCATTGTTTTAGGACGTCTAATAATTTACTAAAACGTAAAACATTATCAGCTCTATTATAACCGGTTAAAAACATCACTGATTTATCAATATCTAAACGCCAGCCCCTGTTTGTGGCATAAAGTTTGAGATCTATCAATTATATGAATCTTAGAATGAGAAATTTATATCTTATCGTATGATGGTTTTCTATTATACTGATAAGTTATATCATTCCGTATAAATGACCTATTTATTATACTAGAAAGTTTTACTCAAACTACTTTAATGAAAACTAGTTTCTTCTGTGGCTACCGAGACTGGCCTCTAAGACTTTTCAAAATATAAACTGCAATGTCTCAATGGGCAAAGCTTTCAATTTTATTACGGAGCTCACCAATGGAATTGAAAAATTAGATCTAATTCAAATAATAACCTTTACTATGTAGCACGTATATTTTGTACTCGAACGATTCATTCCTAATGCTGTGGGAAATAGTTACATTTGAATTTCCTTACTTGAAAGGCGAAATCTCGGGTTTTTGTTTCTTACGATTGCGTTACTGAACTAGCAGTCATTAATTTCCCTACCAAATCCTTCATAAAAAGATTAGGCACTTTTTCTGAAAAAACAAAGGGAGTCAATCACGAACAACTAATTATACTACATGATTTGAATAATAAGTGATACATAGGGTCGAATATTTGAAGAATCCATTGACTTCGCTAACTTTTATACATGATACCAACTGTTGTAGAAAGCAGAGCTCATGTGCAGATGAACCAAAACAACTTCGGTATCATTAATATACTTCATAACCTGGACAATTCCTTAAACTAAAATCACAACCATAAGTGATCAATTGTTTTCTAATTATAAAGCTTTTCCACCAGCAATTTTCAACCATATAAGATCAAATTTTAAAATTACTGAATAATTCTGAAACTATAGAACCTTTCCAGTATGCTCGAAATAAAATATCCAGAAAATTGTACTACAGATTTCCTTGCCAATACACAAATCATAATATGCTTTGAAGGATAAGTGTCTTTGAAACATTAAAACTTCGGTATAGTACTCTAAAACAAGTTTAAAACATAAACACTGCCTTTTCTTAACTCATATAAGCGTAATTTTATGGCTTCCTGCCAAAAAAAATAAAAAAATAAAAAAATAAAAAAATAAAATTACAAAACTATAAAACCAGATGCGATTATCCTCGTGTACAGTCTTCATTTTCTCTGCTATCAACACGAGGAAACTTCTGAGACTTTCTTTGGACATAGGCATCTACCCTATGTTTGTCAATCATGACAACACCTAATGGCCTGAAACAATCATAATACCTTTCAATGACATCAATAGCATCAATGAGTGGCATGACGATGTCAATTGTGTCTATTTTTGTGTAAAAGAGAGCCAGATTTGCTGGTCTAAATATTCCTATTCTGAGCAATCCTTATTGAAGTTTCAATAGACGATTGCCTAACCTCATTTCTGAACCCTTCAACTCCACTTTCCAATCCTCTGATTCGGTTAGCTAGTCTATTTTCGGACTGAGTAATCCTGTTATTCAATTGGTTTCCTATATATTCAATATTTGCTTCCATTTGAACGTTTGATTGGCGAATTAGCCCAATTCACGGAGTATTGACTCCTGGTTCCTGCTCATCACTACTTCTACATTAGTTTCAACAAACTCATCGCTGGATACACTCTGACTACAAAGCTTTTTGTAATATTTGTGTCCATTTCTTTGTACTGCACACTCCTGAGCTTTTTGCTTATGTTTATCACGAAGTTTATTACGAAGCTTATTACTGATTTAAAACTTATTTGATCATGTTGTGACCTTTGACTATGAATAACTTGAAATTGGATAGTTTAAATCATAATATTACAGCTAAAGTACTAAAAAAATTGGATGAATATGAATTATTAAGAACGGAACAGAGCAGAATGGGCCACATATGTTAAAAATCAAATCAAAAAGGCAGAAAAAAGGTCATTGATGTTAAAAATTAAATCAAAAACAGAAAAAAGGGATCAATGTGTCAAAAATTGAATCAAAAACAGGGCAGAAAACGCGGCAACTATCTAGGCAATTATATCAACTAGAGGTATAAAAGAAGCGGCTGTTTCCTGTTTTCTTTATCTTTTTGTTTCCCCTTTTTTCCACTATATCAAGATGTCTGAAAATACAAACTCTAGTAATATTGATGTTTCAAATACTTTCGGAGTTTCACCTCCAAGAAACGATAGTGTGTTGGAGCTTTTGCAATTTTCCACAAATTTGGATATTGCAAAGGCACAACAAAGAGCTGCAGAGGCACAACAAAGAGCTGAAAAGGAGTTAGAGTATGGAAAGTTGAAGGAGACTATCTCCACACGCGTTGGCCATCACAGGTTATCAGGTGATGAGTTTGTTCAAAATGTTGCGAATGTTGTGATGGCTAGGAACCAGGAGTTCATCAATGCAGCTCTTGCTCCATTAATTGAGGTGATTCGTCAATCAAACGTTCAAATGGAAGCGAAGATTGAACAGATGGGGGCGAACTTTGGACAGATGGAAGCCAAGATTGAACAGATGGGGGCGAACTTTGGACAGATGGAAGCCAAGATTGAACAGATGGGGGCGAACTTTGGACAGATGGAAGCCAAGATTGAACAGATGGGGGCGAACATTGAACAGATGGGGGCGAACATTGAAGAGATGGGAAACCAATTGGGTAATCGGATTAGTCGATTAGAAAGTGGAGTTGAAGGGTTCAGAAACGAGGTTAGGCAATCGTCAATTGACACTTCAGTAAGGATTGCCCAGAATAGGAATATTTTGAACCGAACCCTCCTAGGAAGACCAGCAGATACTGTTTGCTTTTTCTCTGGTGAAGACCCAATCGATTTGGGTCTAACTCCAATAGGAACCGCTGCTGACATTGATGCATTGAGTTTTGAAGAAATTGATAGGTACTGTGCAGGTTACGGCCTCCCACGCCCAGCTCTTGCTGATGGGCAACGGAGTGGATGTAGAACTCAGAAGCAAAGTCTCAGGAACTTTCTCTATATTTTAAATCCATCTGATTTGCAACAAAGAATGCGGAATAACCGTACCTGATAGTCCATGTCATCTGTATTGACAGTTGATGTATAGGTTTCATTTGCCCATTTTTATAAAAATACCTTTTGCTAGTAATTTTAGTGTAAGAAAATCATACAATAAAATCATATTCTATACCGAACGTAAACTAATTCGGGAGACTTTTTTAATGCCATTTGAATTTCAACTCATTGGCTTAATATTATTATTATTAACATTAAAGTGATCTGAAAAGTTACAATTTCTGACATAATTGCAATTAAATTTCTTTTCAAATTATTGTTATTGTTAAAACTTTATTATTGTCGAATCTAATCATTGTAAAGCCTTTGTCCTTCTATTGTAGGTATTTCAGCAGAAGTACAATTACTCAAAGACAACTTTTCCTATAACCTTCACTTTTCCAACATCATTTTTTGTAACTAATATTCGGCTAGATGTATCCTGATTTTTAATCGTAAATGATCACAAAAATTCAGAAAGCACATTTATTATTGATGATTTGTGTCTTCTCCATATTATATTTCAGGCACTTTTCTTGTCAGATACTTTTTTAAAAAGAAAAACCAATTAGATTTTTCAAAAACAAATTAATTGATGATAAATAGAGCTGTAGTTATGTGTAAGGTAATTTTTCTATTGTTACGTTATATTACATTCTGCAAACCATTTTCTAGTCATTTAGGATACTCCATTGATGTTGTAGTCCTCATTTTTTTAATAATCTGGATAGATTGAAACTAAACAATTATTATGGCCTTAGTAACAAAGTATTTCTTGTAGTGGCGATAAAAAAAACAGCTTATCTATTATGCAGGCTATATGATATACTTTGCAACGTTTTACAATATAGCGTACAGATTCTACTGGCTTCGGGAACAAATTGTTACCAAATTTGTTATTGTTTACACAGCATAATTATTTTTCTTTACCAACTGACCTTGAATAGATAATATCTGCTCTTTTTAAGTTTTATCCTTGGTCAGAGAGATCAAAAAAAGCAAGGTTTATTTTTGAAATAGACTTTGGTTTTAGGTACATGTAGATCTTTCTCTTTAAGCAGAAAGAATCAACGTATAAAATTTATGGGATTATTTTTCTACGTTTTTTTCTTTTAGCAATTGTTTAATAAATTATATGTCCAGTTTAATAATTAAAATGTTAAGCTTGGAAAAATAACATGGACAACAAACATAACCAATAAAATTAAAAAGCCGATGAAAATATCTTTTTTTCCAAGCACGATAGCAATATTTGCATTTATCAAAGGTTTTGATTCAAGTTCTGGTTATAAAACACAAACATTGTTGCATAAAGTCTAGAAATTTAACATATTTACAGGAATATATACTCTATTATATATACATTGAATAATATTTACTCTTCTTCTTCTTCTTCATTGTTTTAGAACATCTGATAATTTACCAAAGCTTAAAACATTATCAATTCTATTACAACCAGTTAAAAGCATCACTAATCTATCAATTCCTAAACCCCAGCCTCCAGTTGGGGGCATAGCAAATTCCATAAATTCAATGAATTTGTAATCCGGCAGAATCGTTTCATTATCATTAAACTCTTCTTTAAATTTTAACTGATTTTTGAATTTAATTGCTTGTTTAAATGGATTGTTCTCTTCTTCATACGCATTAACAAATTCCTTGCCATTAATATACAATTCAAACCTTTTAGAAATTAATCTGCCTTTGTCATCCTTAATAGATTTCGATAATGGTGATAAAATTTCTGGCAAATTAAATAAAAACGTCGGACAATCTTTACACAATGGTTCTAAATAAATTGACGATAATTTATCAATTAATTGAAATTCCGATTTAACCTCTGGCAATTCTAGATTTAGCTTTTCGAAAACTTTAATCAAATTTTCATAATTTAAATCTTGTGGCAGTTTGAAATTTATCTGCTTCTCTAATTCAATTAAAAAATTAATCTTTTTAAAATGTCCTTTATTTTCAGTTTCAATTATCTTGAGTAGTTTATCGCAATTTTCTTGTAATTTTTTAAAGTCTTTAAAGTTCACGTCACTTTGTAACTCTTTCAAAATGGTTAAAAATAATTCTTCCGTTATATTCATCAAATCATCTAAATTTATAAATGTTTGATAAAATTCACAACTTGTAAATTCTGGGTTATGTGTCGAGTCAATTCCCTCATTTCTAAATACTTTACCGATTTCAAAAATCTTATCAAACCCTGATATAATCAACTTTTTTAAGCATAATTCCGGTGCCACTCTTAGGTTCAATTTTTTCAAATTATTTTTTTCATCTTTTAAATGCACTGAGCTTGTTACAAATGGTGTTGCGTTAGCACCTGAATTACCTGATAGAACTATTGGTGTCTCGAATTCAATAAATCCTTTTTTATCAAAATAATTTCTAATAATCGAAATTATTTTACTTCTAACTAACAAAATTTGCTTTGATTCTCTATTAACCATGTAATCAATTACTCTATTACTATAAACCTTTGATAAATTTGAAAATTTTATCGGTAACGGATGTAACGATGGGGAGGCTAACTTGATTGGTTTAATCAATCTCAATGATAACTCTTTAACTTTTGTAATACCTGGTTTACCAATTACGATTATCTGATCACCATTTCTAAAACTTGAATTTATTGAGTTAAATTCATTTTTATCCATATTCATTATTTTGTGATGGACGATTAACTGAATTTTTTTAAAATCCTGTGAAATATCAATAAACATTGAACCTTTTCCGGCTTTACGAATACTTGTAATTTTACCATTTAAAACAATGGTTTCGAAATTATTCTGTTCTTCTTTAACTTTTTCAATATCTTCTTCAACCAAATATGAATATTTTTCTCTAAATTCTGGTATTCTCAGTTTCTGAAATCCTGAAATTCCATTGCTAATTTCATTTATTGCATCATCAATTGGTGGATAAAATAAATTATCTTGTTCATTTGAATCTAATAATTTAATCTCATTTTTCCTAAATGCAAAGTCTGATTCATCTGTGATTTCAATCTTTGAAGTTTTATTAACGGTTGAATAATTTAACGCATTTAATGACCCTATCGCATTTCTTGAATTTATTGAGCATAATATTTTTCTATTATTGATACACCTTTTATTAATTAATCTATATAACATTTTTATATATAATTAATTCTTATTCATGATGATTGTAAATAGAGTTAAGTACTAAGAAAAATAATAAGAAGAAAAACCGTCCTCGGTGCACGGTTTTAGTTGTCGAAATAGTCAACATAAAAAACTTTTCATTTTCTTATTTTCGTAAAATTCGTCCAGAAAATTATACAAAATAATTGATTAGTATTTTTCAAATCTTTAAATAATCATTATTCATTAATTTAATTTAATTTTTGTTACATTCACCACCATGTCTTCTATATATAAACTACGTGGTAGTCTAAGATTAGTTTCAAAACAACCAATTAGACTAAACTCCACAAAATCTGAAACTATCTTTGAATCAGAGTCAGAAATTCAGCCTGAGACTCCAGCTACAACCTTGGACAAAACTACAACTACAACCACAACTACAAGTTTAGACGAAAGTGGAAGTGAATTACTAAAATCAAAATCTATTAAATTAAATGCAAACGGTCAGCCATTTTCAAGTGCGATTGAAGAACTAAGTGAAATGTCAAAATCAGAATTCGAGTTGATTCTGAATTCTGTACCACGACCAACATTAAATAGAGATGAAATATTATTTGAAAAGTTTCAAAAACTATTGAAAATTTATGGTAACAAAGATAATTTGAAGAAACAATTTACATCCTCATCGAGTTTATTAGCCAAATTTCCAAATTTAATTCCATCAGATAATTTATCATCATATACGGATGTTGAATTAGTCGTTAGACAAAAACATCATGCAGAAACTATGGGTGATTTAGGCTCAAAGATAATCAATGTTTATAAACCTCATACATTAATTACAAATCCACCAAATCCAAATGAAATTACAATTAAAAAACTATTATCATCCGGTGCTCATTTAGGTCGTTCCAAAAAATTATTTAAGCACTCAAATCAACCATTTATTTATGGTGAATACAAAGGTATTCATATAATTGACTTAGAAAAAACAGCAGAATATTTAAAAAATGCATCAAAAGTTGTCGAAAAAGTTTCTGAAAATGGTGGATTGATTTTATTTTTAGGTTTAAAAGTTGGTCAATTACGTTCCGTCAGCGAGGCAGCTAAAAGATGTAATGGATATTATGTTACTAGAAAATGGATTCCAGGTACAATTACAAATTCTTTAGAAAATCCAAAACCAAGACATGAAGTTGACATGGAAAATTTGAAAACAAATAGAGAATTAACAGGTGACGAATTAAATAAAGTCGTTAAGCCAGATTTAATTGTAATCTTAAATCCTGAAAGTGCATCTGTCGCAATTAAAGAAGCAAATCAAGCTAGAATTCCAACAATTGGTATTATTGATACAAATACTGATCCAAGTTTAGTCACTTATCCGATTCCAGCAAATAGTTCATCAGGGAGAACAACAAATTTAATTTGTGGTGTTTTAAGTAAAGCTGGTGAATTGGGTTTAAAGAGAAGATTACAAAAAGTTAGAGAATATAAGAAAACTTTGGGTATGTTACCTGAAGAAACTTTTGGTGTAATTGATGAAGAAATTGATGATTTTGAAAATGAAAATCCAAGAAGACAAAGAAGAAATTAGTAAACTAATTATTTTATTTTTTTCTTTATTTATTTATTTATTTTTAATACTTTATTGATTTAAAGTAATCTGTATATACATTAAGTAGTTATAAAAAATCATATTAAATTATTATTATATATTATTATTATTATTATTATTAGTAGTAGTAGTATTAGTATTAGTATTAGTATTAGTATTAGTATTAGTATTAGTATTAGTATTAGTATTAGTATTATTATTATTATTATTAAATTTACAAAGCTAGAATTTATCCAGGAAGAGTAATCATATACTCTTATTTAAAGAATCAATTAATAATAAATTAATTTAATCTTTGAATGAAATAGTTTTTTCAGTTTCATTGTCATCGGTATTTCCTTATGTTCCTTACTCATCGTCATCGGATTCTGAATCTGATCTTTCATCTTTCTTGATATCTAAGAAAATATATCTATATAAGATTCTTAGGATTAAAAAGAACCAATAAGCATTAACTAATTGTAATGCAAAAATCAATGTGAAAACCATTGGTTGAGAAATCCAACATTTATATTGTTGAGATTGAAAATCTAAGACACTTGGGCCAACTGTTAAATATTCTGTTAGAACCGACCATAAAATCTTGATATTCAGATAGTGTCTCAAATAGAACCAAATCAATACGAAAATACAGAAAAATGGTGGACCAAAGCTTACATTCAAATAATTCAAAACTTTTGAAATAGCTAGGAAGAAATCAGAAACATCCATGGTGATATAAATTGCAATACCCATCCAAGTATAGTTAAACATATAGGACAAACCAATTAATAGAATGGTAACAATATGATGGAAAACTAACTCTTTAAAATCTTTTCTTGGCTTTTCCAATTGTAAAAGTAGAACAACACATTGTTGTGTCCAAAATCCAGCTTGAAATAGATAATAAAACTTGAAAAAGTACTCATTTGTTCTATGAGGATAGTTTCTATAAAATTCCGAGGTTTTAAAAAACCAAATTGGAGTTTGCTTCATTATATACAAGCCCAATGGTCCTGATAAGCCATAATAAAAGGCCGAATATGCCTGTTCTGTGAACCTCGAAATTTTTGAGTCGGTTTTCAAACCAAAAACTCTAGCTAATGGCTTTAAAGCAATCTGCATCATGAATTCCCTTAAAAATGTGAAAAAAATCATGACGTAAAACACAAAACAAAAATCTTTCCAGCCTTTATCATACACTACTGGGTCAGTATTTGGAACTCGATAGGATAGCGTTAAAAATCTGTGTAATGGATTACTTTCAGTATAGTTATTTGACAAAAAGTAAATTGCATTTAGAGCCACCATCAGATTTAATGGAATCAACCAAATATGTCTGTAACATAAAATCTTGATTGATACCCAAAACTTCTTCAAAATATCTGAATCATTGGCATCTTTTGATAATTCATTGATTAATTTCTTTTGGCTTGCTTTTGCATTAATCACATCTTCATGAGATCGCATAGATTCGATTCCAGGCACCGAAATGTCTCCCAAATCGATGTTACCAACCGATGACTTTCTTCTGCTGATATTAGACGAAGATCTGGTTTTTCTAGGACTTGACATGAATTAATAACTTAATTAATGAATTGAATTAAGATGTTCAGTAACCAATTTGAATTAATAAATCTAACTGATAAATTAATATATAAAAAACTAAACTAAAGTGAATCGGATCGCAGAAAAGAATGTTGTAAACAGAGGATTCGGAAACTAAGCCCTGAAACAAAACTGAAAAAAAATCAAATTGCTTAAAAATGACCAAATGAAAAAGAATGCGGATTTAAAAATATAAGTTTCTCCAACAAAAACGGAAAATATTAAATTCTCCAGAATAACTTCCGACCACGTCGATCGACGTGAACTGATTTTTTGGTGTTTTTTTTATTTTTTTTGAGTTAAAGAGGAAAAAGAGGAAAAGAGGGAGCAAACGCGGTTCTAAAGAACAAGTCAACTTATTATTGTTCGATAGCAGCAAAACTATAGTTGTGTTCAACGCATATCAGTAATATCATCATATATATTCACACATATGTTATTCATATAGTGTAATATTTATAATATATATATTATGCTTAAATTTTATAGAATTCGTTTGAAATATTCAAGAGCTTCAAAAATGCAAAAAAAAATCGTTATCTTAGTTATAGTGACATGCTGTATGGTGGTTTTATCCAGTTTATACTCCCTAATATCGCATAGCTACTCCAAGAACACAAGCAGAATGTCGTTCTATGAGATGATGATTGCAAATGAAAATATAAGCCCGGATAATTTCCAAGAAACAATATCAGGAGAAATTATCAATGAAAATATTAGAAATAGAAAACTAGAAATAAAAAGTGAAGTATTAGCACAAGAAGAGGCAGAAAAGGAGGAGGAGGAGAAGGAGGATGATAATTATAGATATGACAGTAGTTATTCACAAGAAATTTTGGAAAAACTTCGACATGAAATGGAAGCTCAAAAATTGAAGCATCAGAATACCGAAGATATTGACAGCGTTGGCAAGAAAGAAGATGATGGTACAACTGAAAATAGTAGAAAAAAGGTACTGGAGACAAATACCTGGGACAGCGGGCTGCATTATCAGAATACTAAAGCTATTAGAAACCTTCTAGTCAAATTTTTGCCAATTGTTTTGGATTCTGTGCCAAAATTTGGTTATCAACTACCCAATGAGCAATCGTCAAATGAGATTACAAATCACAGAAATAAACGGAGGAGAAGAAATCAGAAATCCAAAGTTGACAATTCTGTTCCAAGAAGGTATGGTAAGAACGGTATAGTTAATATTGCAATTCATGATACCGGAGACGAATTCCCAGTTTTATCAGAAAATTTCTTGAGAGACTGCTTAATTTTACCATTTGACATGTTTGATGATTTAAGGCAAAATCATAAATATTTCGTCGAGAATATACCTGAAACTTACGACGACGGTACCTACAGTGGCGAAGGTATTGTTTTAATTGGTGGAGGCAAATTTTCTTGGTTGTCATTATTGGGCGTTGAAAACTTGAGAAGCGTTGGTTCAAAGTTACCAATTGAGGTGATGATTCCAACAATTGAAGAGTATGAACCTTATTTATGTGAGAATATTCTACCAAAACTAAACGCAAGATGCTTGTTGTTGTACCAAATGTTACCCAAATTAACTTCACATAAAAATTGGGATTCTTTTGCAATAAGCGGTTATCAGCTTAAACCGATGGCATTGTTAGCCTCTTCATTTGAAAAAGTTCTGTTTCTTGATTCTGATAACATTGCAGTGGTAAACCCTGATAGTTTATTCAGCAGCGAACCGTTTTTGTCCAATGGTATGATCCTCTGGCCCGATTTCTGGAGAAGAGTTACTCATCCATCATATTATAACTTAGCCGTCTCAAAAATTTCTGACAAGAGAGTTAGAAATCTTAATGATCAAGTTTCTCCGCCGGAACTTTATTCTAATCTTAATGATGACCCCAAGGAAGATATACCACTTCACGATAGAGAAGGTTCGATACCTGATCTTTCAACCGAATCTGGTCAAATTTTAATTAACAAAAAGACCCACTTTAAAGCATTACTATTAAACTTTTATTATAATTTTTTTGGCCCAAAACAATATTACCCATTATTTTCACAAGGTGGTAAAGGTGAAGGTGATAAAGAAACCTTTTATGCTGCAGCACAATTTTTTAGTTTACCTGTTTATCAAGTTCGCAAGTGTGTTAGCAGTGTTGGTCATTGGACTGATGATGGTTATGCTGGTGTGGGAATGGTTCAATATAACCCAATAATTGATAAAATTAATGAAGAGCAATTTTCAATTAAATTAAAAAATAAGGAAATTCAATACAGTGAAAATGCATTTAACGATTATCTAGCGACTAATGAAATTTCAAAACCGATGTTTATTCATTGTAATTTCCCTAAACTAGACCCCATTGCATTATTTAATGATGAAAAATTAATTGATAGTAATAGTGGTGAGCAGTGGAGATTATATAATGATCAGCCAAAACTTGGCTTTGATTTTGAATTAAAACAATGGGAAATAATTGATAAATATTTCTGTTCAAACGACGGTATCGAACTAAAATATTTGAAATTAATGAATGTAAGATCAATGAACTACTGTAAGTTAATTGGTAATAGATTGAAGTTTTTACAGAAAAGTAGTCGTTCTATTGATTTTTAACCAAAAATTAAGTGTTTAATTTATGTTCTTTTTACCTATACGTCCACTTAGACTTTTACTCCAGCTTTACTATTTCATAGCAATCATATGTACATTACAATATATATAAAGATTTTTTTTACATTCTTCTTTTTATTATTATTATTATTATAATTATTTACACAATTAATCTAAATTATACTTTCCATTTCCTTTGCATATGTTAACGCATTTTGAATAATAAATTTCTCATCATTTTTCTCTTCGTCATCCAATATTTCTGTATTGTTAGATTTAGCACTATCAAAATAGACAACTCCATTGTCAACAGTCCAATTGAAATTCTCAACAAATTCCAAAACTTCATTATTTTCTTTTAAGAATAATAAAAGCTTTAAGTTTTCCATAGGCAACTCATGATAACATTTTTCTAAATTTTCTGAAATATTGCATCTAATTGAATTTAATAATTCTTTTTCGAATAAATTAAATTCTTTACATGGGAATTTATGTTTTGATGATAAAAATTCATAAATTTTGTTAAAATTGCCATCAATAATCCATTTCTCAAATTTGATTGGAATGTTTAAGAATTCATCTTTTTCTAAATCATCAATATTTAAATCAAAATTATTAAAAGTTTCCAATTCGATATGAAATAGCGCTAAATCATCTTGAGTTAACAATAGTAATAGGTATAAGCTTAATAATTTGTTTTTATTTTCACTAATCGGTAAAATATTATTATTTAATTCATAAAATGGTTTTAATTGAATAATGTAATTTGAAAAATCATTCATTTTTAACAAGTTAATTGAAACCAATGCACCAATTTCTAAAATTAATCTTGTTATTATTAAATCATTAGGATTAGTCCTTGAGTTAATCGATGGAACTAATAAATTGTTTTTAATTAATTCAATTTTAATTGGTGTAAATAATTTTGAGCAAGATTCATAATCTTCGCTATTGAAATGTGTTGTTAATTGTGTGGTTAATTCTTCTAAAGACATTTTGGCCTATTTAATTAATAACTTAATAATCAAATCATTATCATACCAGGTACAAATGTTCGATTTCTTTATTTTTCCTCATGGATTTTTTTGCCACTGGGATGGAGACAGAGCGTCGGTCGACGCACCTACGCTATTATTTTCTCCTTTAGTCTATACTCACACGTATCATTTAATTTTACAATTATGCGAATTAAAGCAAATATTTCAAATATTTCAAAAAAAAAGATAAACAGCTATACATTTTAAAAAAAAAAAATTACAAACGATCATATACATCACTAATTCAATCTTAACTAATTATATAATTTAACTTGATTCCTGTTTTTTTAAAATTTTTAAAAAAATTATTTTTTATATATTAATATGTTTTATAAATTAATCTTAATTTTTAACACCAAATTGCTTTTCAACAGCTTCAATAATTGATGGAATAACTTCAGGATTTGCTAAAGTACTTTGATCACCTAAAGCTTTTGCTTCACCACAAACAATCTTTCTTAGAACTCTTCTAACAATCTTGCCGGATCTGGTTTTTGGTAGATCATCCACAATAATGATTGTTTTTGGGGCAGCAAATGGTCCAATGGTCGCTCTAATACTTAATCTAAGGTTTTGTCTTAACTTCAATAAAACATCATCATCAGTAACAATTGAATTATCCTTTAATTCAACAAATGCGATGACTGCTTGACCCGTAATATCATCATTGATACCAACAACCGCAGCTTCACTAACTTTATCAGCATCTCCTAATAAAACAGCTTCAATTTCTGCGGTTGATAATCTGTGACCAGAAACATTAACAACATCGTCGACTCTACCTCTAATCCAGTAATAACCATCATGATCTCTACCAGCACCATCACCTGTGAAATAGTAACCTGGATATGGTTTTAAGTAAGTTTCCATATAACGCTTATGGTTTTTGAAAATCGTTCTTGCCATTGATGGCCAGGTTGATTTAACTGCTAAAACACCTTCAACATCGTTACCTTCTAAAACTTTACCGGAAGTTGGGTCAATAATAACAGCATCGACACCGAAGAATGGTAAAGTTGCTGCACCTGGCTTTGTTGAAACTGCACCGGCTAATGGTGCAATTAAATGGGAACCAGATTCTGTTTGCCAGTAAGTATCGGAAATATGACAACAGCCATGGCCAATTTTCTCATCATACCATTCCCAAATTTCTGATGCAATTGGTTCACCTACGGAACCTAAAGTTCTTAAGGAAGATAAATCATATTTAGAAATCTCATCTTCACCTGACTTCTTCAACATTCTTAAGGCAGTTGGTGCAACATAAAAATGTGTTGCCTTATGTTTTTCGATAATTTTCCAGAATCTACCAAAATCTGGGTAGGCAGGTGTACCTTCGAAAATAATTGTTGAAACACCTAAAGCTAATGGACCATATAAAGCATATGAATGTCCGGTAATCCAACCGACATCACCTGCAGTGAATAAAACGTCTTCAGGTTGTAAATCAAAGACATATCTTGATGTCATTGCTGCACCTAAAAGGTAACCACCAGTTGAATGAATAACACCCTTTGGAGCACCAGTTGATCCAGAAGTATATAACATGAAAAGTGGGTCTTCTGAATTAACAGGAACAGGTGGTAAGTAACCTCTGAATTCTGCTGCAACATCTTGCCAGTAATAATCTCTACCTTCAACCATTTTAAGCGCTTCATTACCAGTTCTTTTATACACTAAGACTTTTTCGACTGCTGGGCAATCCTTTAATGCTTCGTCAACAATTTTTTTATTACCAATAACTTTACCGCCTCTCTTACCTTCATCACAAGTGATTAAGACTTTACAAGCGGCATCGACAACTCTTTCTTTAATCGAACCGGCCGAAAAACCTGCAAAAATGACAGAGTGAATTGCTCCTAATCTAGCACAGGCCAACATGGCAATGATTGCTTCCGGGGTCATTGGTAAATAGATTGCAACGGTATCACCCTTTTTAACACCCCAAGATTGCAAGACACCCGCAACTTGAGAAACTTCTCTTAATAGTTCACCGAATGTAACAGATCTTGATTCCAGTTCATTATCTGCCTCGAAAATAATGGCAGTTTTATCAGGGTTGTTAAAGGCATGTCTATCAACACAATTGTAGCATGCATTTAATTCACCCCCTAAAAACCAAGCACCATCTCCTTCAACTAGAGACCCGGACTTGACTCTACAAAAATCTTTATCCCAAAATAGGAATTCTTTAGCCATTGGACCAAAAAATCCCTCTGGGTCTTCAATGGATTGTTTGTACATTGCTTCGTAGTCTCCATATGAAGATAACGATTTGGAAGGTTGTTTATCAAAAAATTCTTTTGGGGTTGGTCTGGCAATAACACCGTTAGCTTCATGAACAACACTATGAGATTTTGACATCTTGATCTATATAAATATATATGTTTTGCTCTTTTTTTTGTTTTAATTGTAATTAAGAAAATGGATTAATGTTTTTATAAAATTGAAATAAACGAACACAATTGATTATACTAACAATAAGTGAATAAATGAATAATTAATTAGCTAAGTCGATTAACTTAAGGGTATTTTAGATATCAATATAAAATGAAAAAGTGAAGTAAAAAGATAATTGACAAATTGTAACAGAATAATATTCAATACAGCAAAAAGAATAAAAGAACGTATACAAGTATGAGTACTAGTAGGAGTAGAAATAAGAGTACAAATGCTCGGGGGAACGAGATTAAAGAGTATGACTTGCAGCTCAAAATTTTTCAGTACTAACGGAATAAGTTAAAAAATATTATATTACATTGTTAACCTGAATGGATCATATTTTTACAGGCTTAAAGGAACCATTCTAATATAGAAAGTCATCCCGGATATTAGCGTTACCATTAACGCTAAGAAATTCTATCTTTGTCCACCAGGAATTTCCTTTCAGACGATTTCAAATGGTGGCAACGGGTAGATGGGTTGCATTTGTGTAGCCAAAACTGAAAAATGCGTCGGTTTGATGGGAATCGAATCGAAATCTCACAAAATATTGACAAATCTGCCGCGATTTGTTGGACATTGGACATTGGACGTTCTGTTTATCAGTGTGTGTGCTTTTTGTGGGCTTGTCGCTTGGTTTGCTACATGTTTGGATATTTATATGTTACATAGATTTGAGTATTCATATTCAGATACGCATTAGGACGATGTAACGATGTAGCAGTTAGAAATCACACATTAAGTTTACTCAGATCGCAACGTAATTTTGATTCGTGATTTACTCGCCTTAAAAAGTTGTTCAACAAAAAAACTGAAATCTAAAATTTCTCAGTTACGGGAAACAACGAAATTTAAAAACACGACGATCGACGCAACACTTGGCCATGGGACGATCGACCCACGTCCCAAGGCGTAACGTGACGTGGGTCGATCGTCTCGGATTACGTACTAGACTGTAGACATACATAAAAAAAAGTCCGCATAATCAGTCGCTAAGTTTTAAATTTTTTTGAACAACCTGAAAAGGGGATTGAGCACACATGATATTACGGATTTTCCTTACCGTAATTATTTATTCACTAATTGAATATTATTGATATCAACTATATTGTTTGTTTGATTTTCATAACTATCTATTTTTATTTCACTTAATTAAATTATTCAATTGAATAGGAAATTATCTTAACTTCAGTTTACTCAATTACCTGATTCATATATTTAGTTGCTTTAATTTACCTATTAAATCAATTAGATTGTCATTAATTTGTATTTCAAAGATAATTAATCGTTCATTTCAAAACATAATTCTTTCTTTTTTTCCATTTTATCATTCCATCAGTAAGAAGCAACTATTAATAAAACTCATTAGAATTAATTACTTATTGATTTTTTGCAGCTTGGCATTATAACATAATAACTGAATCCAACATATATACTGTACTCTTCACTTTTCTAGGACAAATTCGTTTATTATTCGATTTCTTAGATTTCCTCAGACAAAAAGCTTCAACGGATCCATTATTAATTCAAATATCAAAGCTTATATTATTAAAAATCCAGTTTTTTTGCCTTCAGTTACTGATTATTTATCACATATACATACATTCACACATTGATGTCATCGGATCCAAATTATGCCAACCAGGCTTATGAAGCCTATGATCAGCAAGAGCAGACTCTAAATCTTCCTAAAGTTAGACAGACTCTTTCAAGATCAGGCTCGGTTAAGAGAGATTCAAATTCTCAATTTTCAGCAAATGTTGCACCTGCAACTCCCAGAATGCTCAGAACGGCAAGTAATTCAACAAATTTATCTGATGAATATACGATAAACCCTGAATTCATGGGCCAGCAAAGAACCCCATCAAAGAGAATTACAATTACGAGTCCCCAGCAACAACACCATCATCAACACCAGCGTCAGTCTTCGAACCAAAGACCATCAAATTTGTTACCGGGTGTTGATTTTAATACAGTTGGATCGCCTTCTCAAAATAGAACTTCAAGAAGAACTCAATCAATCTCTCAAAAACACGGTCAACCATCAGTAGGTGCAAATTCCTCAAATTCAAATCCTCATAGTCGTTCAGTTAGTGCATCGCAACAGGCTGCTCAAGTACCTTCAAATCATGGGATATCCTCAGGCCACCAGAATCCGCAACAACAACAACAATTTCATAGAAAAGCAATTGGTGATTGGGAATTTGCCAAAACTATTGGTGCTGGTTCGATGGGAAAAGTTAAATTAGCAAAACATAGAATTACGAATGAAGTTTGTGCTGTTAAAGTTGTTCCAAGGGCTGCAAAAATTTGGCAGAGACAGCATATAAATGATCCGCCGACAAATGATCCACATGAAATTGCAAGTAGGAAAAAAGAATTTGAAAAAGAAGTTGCCAGAGATAAAAGAACAATTAGAGAGGGGGCTTTAGGCAGAATACTTTATCATCCATATATTTGTAGACTATATGAAATGTTCCCAATGACTAACCATTATTACATGCTTTTTGAATACGTTTCTGGTGGTCAAATGTTAGATTATATTGTTTCTCATGGGTCTCTAAAAGAATCTCAGGCTAGAAAATTTTGTCGTGGTATTGCATCAGCTTTAGATTATTGTCATTCAAATAATATCGTTCATAGGGATTTAAAAATTGAGAACATTATGATAAATAAAAATGGTGAAATTAAAATTATTGATTTTGGTCTTTCAAATATGTTTGATCGTGAGCATTTATTAAAAACTTATTGTGGCTCACTTTATTTTGCAGCTCCTGAACTTTTATCTGCTCATCCTTATATTGGTCCTGAAGTTGATATTTGGTCCTTTGGTGTCGTTTTGTTTGTTTTAGTTTGTGGTAAAGTTCCATTTGATGATAAGAGTGTTAGTGCATTACACGAAAAAATTAAAAAGGGGCATGTTGAATATCCTGATCATTTATCTCATGATTGTGTTTCGTTACTTTGTAGAATGTTGGTTGTTGATCCAACACAAAGAGCATCACTTAAGGAAGTGATGAATCACCCTTGGATGACAAAAGGTTTTGGAGGCCCTCCTCCAAATTATTTACCAAACCGGATTCCTTTGGAATTACCATTGAATCATGAAGTTATTTCTACAATTGTTGAATTAGATTTAGGTTCAAATGAAGAACAGGTGATTCAAGATTTAACAAAAATTTTACTTTCACCTTACTATATTAAGGCAGTTAAAAACTGGTATAATAAAAAGTCAGGCGAAAAATACGATTACAGCATTATCGATCCGACTTGCGGTGTTCATCCTTTGGTTTCAATTTATTATTTGGTTGATGAAATGTTACAAAGAAGAAAAATTAAATTTGAAGAAAAAGCTATGGAACAGCAAAAACAATTTACAACTCCTCAATTGCGACAAAATCCAATATTTAATGCAACATCAATTCAACCTAATATACCTCATGAATCTCCAAACAGGATTGTTAGTCAACCAGTTCCACAACAATATCAGCATAAAAAGCAATTTACTCCTGGCGAATTAGCGCCACCTGTACCTATACCTGGACCACCACCTCCTCCACCAATTCTTACATTCCCTCAAGCTGCGTATACTTCACCACATCAAACAGATATCCCAGCTCATTCATTTGAACCAAATAGACCATCAATTGAAACTTCAAATATTGTTCAGCAGCAATCTACTCCTCCTCCTCCACAGCAATCACCACAAGATACAGGTTTTACAAATTCATTATTTAGAAGATTAAGTTCCAAAAAATCTAAAAATGAAGATATTAAGGAAGTCAAGGAAAGTAGAGAAGAATATAAGCTTCCAAATGATGATATTAGAAGAGTTGGAAGTGTCAAAGTTACATCAAAAGAAAAACAACTATCGAGTGCACCACCTTTGCCACCAAACTCAAGAAAGCAGGTTGCGCACCATCAACGTGCAGTTTCTGCCTATACTACATCTGCATTTATGCCTGATAATCAAATACAACCAGAACAGCAAATTACCAAGATTTCTACCGACGAACAGCCGAAAAAGTACCATCCTTCTGCTAGAGCAAAATCCTTGAGTCATGCCAGAAAGCATTCGTTAAATTTCAATAAATCTGGCAACAACTATACCGTTGATAATGATGCACCACCATTACCTCAAATAACTACAAATGATGAATTTTTTGATGATGATATGGATGATGTTTCGTTTAACAAGAAATGTACCAAACCAAAGAAATTATCAGATAAAGAAATTATTGCGCAATTTGCAAATGCAGCTCCAGGTACAATGCCATCAATTGAGTATCCTAAAACTTTATTCTTGAAAGGTTTTTTCTCTGTTCAGACTACATCTACTAAACCATTACCAATAATTAGATATGATATTATAAGTGTTCTACCTCAATTAGGTGTTCAATTTCTCGAAGTTAAGGGCGGATTTATTTGTGTTCACTATCCTTCAATCGTTGATAAATCGGACCAGCCGCAACAGCAACTTAACTCATTATTGCGTAGCCCAATTAAGGCTGTCTTACCTAAGGCCAATAATTTTGACAATATTGACGAAAGTTTGAGGAATGATTCAACGATTGTTTATGGTAATGATGACTTATCATCACAAAAATCCAAGTCAAAGAGAGGATCGTATTCTTCTACGACAACAACTGAAAGATCCGGCAAACTCGAAGAAATTGGAACCCCAGAGCCTATTGAAAGAACTCCATCATTTAATCCAATATTAGTTACGCCATCCAAGAATGGACATAGAAGAAAATTCTCCTTGGGCAATGGTTTACTAGGTAGAAAGGGAGAAAAATTGACAGTTTCAACCAATATGCTATCAGCAGACTACAATATTCCAACAACTCCAGCCCCTGCAAATGTTCGCAGAAGCTCAGAAGACAGTTCCGAGTCTTTAACACTGGATGAAAGTAATGGAGCATCCGATATGTTAGTTTCAAGTAGATTGGAACAACAGAATAGGGGTAATAGATCACCTTCAATTGGTAATGTGATTTCATCGGATAAAGAAAAAGAATATAAAAGCTCTAAAACTCCTCTTAAATTTGAAATTCATATTGTTAAGGTTCCATTAGTTGGATTGTATGGTATACAATTTAAGAAGGTTAGTGGTAATACGTGGTTGTATAAATCTTTAGCAAGTGAAATCTTGAGTAGATTGAACTTGTAGGGTAATCTCTTAGTATTTTTTTGTATGTTTTTTGTACATTTTTGGTACTCTCCTAACAATTTTTTTAATTTTTATCACTACTATTTTATGATTTTTTTTTTTATTTTTTTCATACTTTTTATATTTTGTTCTCTTTTGATGTGTAATACAATTTTTTTTTATTATGACTTAATGATAATAAGCTAATTATATTAATTTCTATGTTTTGATTCGCTTTCTATATAAATTCCTGTATCATATCAGTTCGTATATTATATGAAGTTGTGACATCATCCTGCCTAACTCCTGCACATCTCCTATACGTCGATCGACTCATAATACGTCTACACGGTTACCCTGTCAAATTGAAAAATAAAAGCAACGCCTCACCTTCCGCCCAATAACACCAGATTTGACAGAATTGACACGCGCATTTCAAAATTTGTCAGTTCTGTTACGATAAATTACTGTTTGCCTCTTTTCGAAATAATCTAAAAACTATATTAAAATAGAATCAGTGATGCGACACTCATTAAATAGATGATCTAATATACCCATGTATACACTATAAAAAATAAAATCAAATGGACCCAAAATAATAATGACAAAAGCCAGAATTATCATTATCATTATTATGTAATGCTATATCTGACATTACCAATTTTCAGCGTTTTGTTGGTGACTACTACTAGAAACATAATCATCACAAGAAACAATTGGAATGAACACCTGGTCAGATTCGTTAAAGTATTCTTCAGCTGCATTACTAGCGGATGTTGTTTCACTGTGGTCAATACCACCACTGACGTTGCCAATTGAAGAATCTCTTGGTCTTGTATCGTCTAAGTGTAGATTTTCGCTTTCAAAGCTGTAGTTGGATGGCAATTGTGCGACGTAAGACATTTTTTGATTTGGTTGTTGTTATTAAAGTGTTGGTTGTGTTGTTGAATATTATATGAAGATGTCAAGAGTATTGGGTTCCTACTTCTAAAGTCTGGGAACCTGCTGGATTTATACTGAAAACTTCCGTATCCCCACCGGTCGAAAAAAAATGAATCATCGCAACTCCGTTTGCCCACCCCCACATTTACCCAGGCCGTTTCTCCGGACTAATGTTTTTTCTAAGGAATTCAATATTTTTCGCTTGTAGTTGAGCGATATCGCTGTTATCGTCTGGGTATGTCGGGTTCTCACTATTTCCGACTATCTTGGGGGCATAATGTTTTCAAAGAGCTCTTTCAAGTAATATTAATAAGATTATGACTAATTATTATAGTGCCAGCACATACGCCTACACCGACAATAGCACGAAACCACACACCACGTGATAATCATAATCTAATATTGTATTGTCTTATAGTAGTGTATTATTTTAGTGTTGGTGTTCCCTATTACTGAAAACAAAATAATCTGTTAAAATGATTTATTAATACGATTTGGTAACACAATTTGCTAATACAATTTGCCAATGCAATTTGCTAATGCAATTTGCTAATATGATAGTCGTCAAGATAATCTGCTGATATAATTTGACAATATAGTCGTTAATACAACCGTTAATAATTTGTTATAAATCGTTAATCGGATACAACATGGTGTGGGAGTCTCTATTAATGGTATGATCATTTAATCAGCTTATGTACCCAGGCTATTTGCTCTGTTCACACATAGTGTGATTCATAGGTCTGCTTAGGTAAAACAGAATGATGTGTGGCGAGTATCCCGTGGATTTGTATCTGGATAAGGAGTTGTGGCGCATGGTTCGTGAATTTTGCTAGTGGCGTTTGATTTGTATTATCAGTATCAGTCTAGCAGTGCTCCAGTCATGATCCTAGTCATGATTTTATAAGATTAATAGCAATTTTCGCTTGCTTGATTGTTTTTTCCTTTGATTTAAAACAATTAGACCTTTCCATAAAATAACATGCCAACCTCAAACATACTAAGATCTGCTTCGCATGCTGGGACATGGTACAGTTCTTCGCCTACGATTCTCAATGCTCAAATCGATAAATACCTTTCACAGGCACCAGCGCTTATTGACGGCGCCAGAATCATCGTAGGTCCACATGCTGGTTATTCTTATGCGGGTGAGACACTGGCGAAATCTTATAAAGCATTTGATTCAAAAAATATCAAAAGGGTTTTCATTTTAGGTCCATCCCACCATATCTACTACAAAAATCATATTTTGACATCAGATTGCTCAGCTTATAAAACTCCACTTGGTAATGTTCCAGTCGATACCGCCACCATCGATGAATTGGTTAATATTGATCCAAAGATGTTTAAAAAAATGCCGTTAGAAGTTGACGAGGACGAGCATTCTTTTGAAATGCACATGCCGTTTTTATATAAAGTTACGAAAGACTTGAATGAGTTTGTTCCTAAAATCATACCAATTATGATAAGCTCTTCAAATGAAGAATTCGAAAAAAAATTGGCAAACTATTTGAAGCCATATTTTGAAGATAAACAAACCGCTTTTATAATTAGTACTGATTTTTGCCATTGGGGCGCAAGATTTGGTTATACTACGTATACACCAGACGGTGACATATCACATTTACTGGCGTCTCCTATCAAGCGTTCAAAGGGTTTGGAAAATGGTTTGGAAATCTTCAAAAGTATTGAGGCTCTAGATAAAACTGCCATGTCGATTATTTCTGATGGTTCTTACCCATTATTTAAAAACTATCTTAACGAAACTGGAAACACTATCTGTGGTGCAAAACCTCTAAGAGTTTTAATGCTTATAATGGAATCTTATTATAAGGCTGATAGTAATAAAGATAAGTTTAAATGGTTAGGTTATGCCCAAAGTTCTCAAGTTGTTTCAGCTTCTGACAGTAGCGTAAGTTATGCAAGTGCTTACGCTATTTTATAGATTTTTATCGTTTTGGTTATTCCTTTTTCTGATGTTCTTTTTTTTTACAATTTAATGGATATTTTATACAATTTTAAATCTTGTTTATTATCAACATGAGTTTCCAAAATTTTTGCAGCGCCTTAATGCGATCTATCTTTATTTTAGAGTGCCCATTAATTTTCAAATTCTTGCCTTTCTATTACTGGTTGGTAATGTTAATTTTCTCTAAATAAACTCAATTAAACGCTTTTAAAAATTTGCTATATTTAAACCATGCAACAGCACAATAATTTTATCTTATCACATAAAAAGATTAACAAATATGATCATATTAATTCGTGGCTTGAGAACTGTGAAAAAGAACACCAATTACTGGATAAAGACAAAATCGAAGAAATGATTTATTCTTTTCAAAATACAAGATTTCTTGACAATAGTGGTGATGAAAATAGTAAGGGCGAAGATACCGATACTGGGAAGCAAATCGACAATGAAATTTTGAATAACGAGAAAATGGAAAGTGAAAAGGAAAATAATGTTTTAATTAAAAGTATAAAGGAAAATAATCTCAATATTACAGATTCAATTGCTAATAATAATGATAATATTAATGTATCAGCAATTAAAGAATCAGTTGCAAAATGGTATCTTTCAGATTTTAAAATAGGGGAAACTAATTATTGGAAGTTTAAAAATATTCTGGACAAAAGATTAAAACCTCAGATTTTTCAACATCATATACTTTTACCTAGCTATTTCCAAAAATTTGATAAAATCTTCAAGTTTGATATAAATACGAAATGCCCAAATAGTGCTTCAGAATCAGATCTCGAAAATTTTCATCTCATGAAAAATTCAAATCTAAAGAAAAATGCAATTCAATACAGATATATCAGAAAGAATAAATTTAATAAAAAAGTTGATGTTATGTGTAGAATGTGTTTCCATAAAAGATGGATTCCATTAGAACATTTTCTTGACCATATGGGTTTGGCACATGGGTTGATAGAAGTGGACGATAATGGAATTGTCAGTCTCCCTCTTCCTAACGCCTTATACAGATATAGTCCCGGTAAATTAAAATGCTATTATTGTAAATGTCCAAAATGTTTTGAATGGGTTCGTCTCGGCGAACCTGAAATTCCAGATTATGAAAGCCCGTTAGTATCAAAAGATCAAGAAGGACAACAAAGAATGGTAATAGGATTGTATACAAATTATTTTGAGCACTTTATGAGATGCTCTTATGACTCTGAATAATGTATACCATTGAATTACAGATAAAGTAATAGAAGTTTCAAAAAGTTAATCTTTATATAGTGAACTATTTTTTTCCTTCGCGTGCAATGAAATATTATTTTTCTTTCTTCAAACTAATGTTTGAAAGTTAATAGTATTTCTTATTGAGATCACGAACTCTGGACAAGTATTCTTCAATAATGATTTCCAAGCCTGAATATGTATGCGAGTTATATCTTGCTCTGGAATATATTGCTTCAAATCTAAAACCAACCGACGATTTGAAGGAATTGTGTTCAAGACTTCTTCCAATAGTACATCAATCACAGATATCGTTGCATAATCTACTTGAATTACTGCTGGTATGTATTCCTGAAACTTTCCCTGTAGATAAAACATTCAAAACAATTAATAGTTTTTTTGAGGAAAGTGGAAATTTCACTGTTAATTTGTCTACAGAATCCGAATCAGAAAAGTTTATAAATATTTCAACTTTGTTTAAACATAATTTATTACCGGTTATCCTCCAGCAATTGTTTTCACTGCCGATCGAAAAAAAAACTCAGGCTTATCAGGACTCTTTAAATTATATTCGTTCCATATCACATAAATACAATTGGCCTCTAGATGAAAATTCGCAATCTTTAGGATCGTTATTCACAGATTTTGCAAAAGCTAGAATATTTAAACTAAATGATATGACTTCAAGCTTTATTATTACCGATGAAGCCATCAAAGTTATCAAGCAATCAAGTTACACAAACTTGGAACTTAATGACTGGATAAAAGGTTTTTACACTCCGTTATCGATTTTTTCAAGCTATTCAAATTCAACTTATTTACTAGTTGACTATAAAAATTATTTATCCGTTGAAGACCAGATTGATTGTTTTATAAATTTCATTATAGAAAGATCTCTTTACTCTAAGATCATCGATAAAACTTTGGTTCCTTATATGAATTACTGTGGTGATGCATCATGGAAATATTTTAATCAATGGCTTATTAGTTTTGGTAATTCAACAGTTAGTCAATCCTCAAAAGATAGAATTGTTAAAGATTATCAAATTTTATTGGACTTTATCAGGCAGGATGCCTTATTAATAGCTTTAAAAAATCGTAGCAATTCAATTTCTGATGAATTTGTTGCAATTTGCCTTTCTATTATATATCTTTGTCCAAAGGCAATTCTTGAAGTTTTCATCGATTCTAAAGAAATTTTAAGGTCATTGAAGACATTAAATTTGGAGAATGGTAATCAATTTAATATCAGCCAAGTCAACAAATCAAATACTGATATCAGAGAATTTAGTAAGTTAATTGAACCAACAAATGCTACAATTGATAATATGTTAAAAATTATTGAATCAGGTGAAAGGTTATATGCCAATGAATTGTCATTTTACAACATTATTAATCTTGAATTATCTAATCATGATGTTCAACTTGCAGAATGTTCAAAATTTATTGATAATGAATCTAAATTTGGTGATGGTATCAAACAATGGACATTACTGTTAAGTTCAACATATTGGATTTTTAAGAATACTAAAATTTTTGATAAAATAAAGTCTGGTGAACTGTGTAATCTTATTTTAGTAAAATTACTAGATTTAAAACAATTTAATGTTATTTCAGACATTTTTTTAGAAAAATATTGTACTTTGACTGATGATGATCTGACTCAAATCCTATTAAAATACAGTTGGTCTTTCTATAAACAAGCAGCAAATGTTGATAAATCTATTGGGTCTTTGAAAAATTGCTTGGAGTGTTTGAATTTAATCAAAAATTCTTCTACTGAAGCAGATCAATTGAAATTTTTAGTTGATGCAAATAATGACCTATTGAATTGGAAATTTTATTTTAAGGTCGGTGTTCCTGTAACTCCTAAGAAAATTCTTGAAATTCATGATCCAATTAAAATTATCAGGAGAATACTAGAATTAAATGACGATGCTTATAAACACATTAATGAGTTATACAATCTATTAACAAAATTGATCATTGGTTTTAATTGTCCTAAAAATGATGAAATTTATAGGTACGCTTTTATTAATTATGATGATTCACAAAATTTACTTCTAATTAAGTTGAAAATAATTTCATTGGAATTTTCATCAGCCTTGGATTACGAATTTTCTTTTAATCTTGCGATAGAAATACTTGATAATGCCTTAGATAATAAAGAAAAATTATTTGAATTGTTTTCTTTTGTGTGTCAGAACTGGTTTTTATTTTTTCAAATAGCTAAAAATGAATATGATAATATTGATGACGAAACTTTGTTGAATGGTAAATTACAATTATTAGGTAAATTGCTATTAGTTGCTCCTACCGAATTTAATACCAGTATTTTGGAACAATGGCAAATGTTAAACAGTCAGAGGGAGCATTATTTACAACAAAAAGAATTAAATGAAAATGAAGGTCATGGACCTAATTCTTCTAAAAATGAGTCGCTAGGCGATTTTCAAACTAGGTTACAAAATTCATTACAATCTTCTGCTAACGACCTTTTACACGGTACTGATGGTGCAGATTTGGGTAAAAATATCATTGGCTGGATTGTAGGTGCTCGTTAGGTTAATTTTTGTAAATACTGGTATCGTCTATGTTGCGCCTTTTTTTCTTGAATAAATTATAATATTTAATCTATAAGTTGACTCGTATTTTAAATAATTAGCTATTTATCTTTTTTAAATCTACAATGAATTCATCATCAGCGTCTTCAAATGGATCTAACGTATCACTATCATGTATTGAAAAAGGTTTCGATATCTTCTGTGACTGCTGTTGTGATTGTGATTTCGATAGAGTCTCTTCAACATTTTGTTTCTTTTTATTCATGGCCTGGAAGAAAAGACGGGGATCGGCAGTGTTAGCCACCAGATTTTCCAATGCATTGATTCCTCGTTGGCCTCCATACGCTTTCTTCCCTGGAATAATATTTTGACTGCTATTCTCCTTCAATACAACTTCGTCAACGTTAACCAATTTGGAATAAAAGTCTATAACTTTAGGATGCGTTTGTACCTTGCTAGCATCAAAATTTTTAACCTGAAGACCTTTTCTATGTGTTGCTCTGGATAAGGCAACATAAGCTTGACCCTTTTCAAAAACTCGCTTCAGATCGACAGAGACTAGAGCTAGAGTTTGTCCTTGTGATTTATGAATTGAAATTGACCATGCCAACATTAGTGGCAACTGGACTCTATAAACTAAAACAGTTTCTTTTTCGTCCTCGACTTGAAATCTTTCCGGTTCTACTAAAACCATTTTATGGTTACCATCAGGTAAAAGAAAATTAACTAAGGGCAGTCTTCTTCCTTTGGAATTAGCAAACAATTCGGTAACTAGCTTTTCTTTTCTTTCAATATCTTGTAACCTAGAATCTTCAGATAAAGAAGATAACTGAGATTCATCAATGCTGGAGTCATCGGGCAGTGAATTATTTTTCTTATACTCCTTTATTTTTTGTTCAGTAATTTTTGCTTTCAGTTCCTTGAAACAGGAAAATATAGAGTCATTAAGCACATCAGGAAGAGCTTCCGTGTTTTTAATATCAATTCCTTCATTTGAACCTTTATCGTCCTTTATATTAAAATCACAATCAATACCATTTTCCTTACATGCATTTGCATAAGTAAAATAGGTATCCGGGTCAACAAAATCAACGACTGTACCCAAAGAACCATTTACTAGCTTGTTATCAACATTTTTAACCATCATAACTTGTGCACCGACTTTTAATGTAATTGATTTAGGAGCCAAAAAGTTTTCCAATAATTTTTTACCTGTCTCAAGTTGATACAGATCACCACCTTCAATGGCATCATACTTTATAGGAGTACCATTAAGCTTGCGCAATTGATTTTCATTAGCACTGTCAACTTCTCTTCTAGTTGAAAATAATTGGGCTGGTGTTACGCCTTCTTTTGGTGGTATTTCTCTCTCCAATGCTTTAAATCTTCTAATTGTCGTATCAGAAACGGAACCACTCCGCACTTCGGCTAACATTTTAACGAAATCTTGATCAGATTGTTGTCTGAAAATCTTGTTTAAAATAATGGTATGTTTGATTGTTTGTTTCCAACTCTTACTCTCAAATGCAAATTGAGCGTGTCTATTTTTAGAAACAGGTGGTAATTGATAGAAATCACCACATAAGATGAGTTGAATACCTCCAAAAGGTTCATCTTTCCGTTTCAAAATCCTAGCAAGTTGATCTAATTTATCCAGTAATTCACCATCAATCATAGATATCTCATCTATGATAAGGACTTTTAGCGCATCCCATCTTGGCCTAGAGGTTTTGCTTCGTCTTATTCTCTTCACCAGTGTTTCAACTGACGCCTCGCCTATACCAATACCAGTAAAAGAATGAAGAGTTTTGCCCCCAATATTGCATGCTGCTAAACCAGTAGAAGCAGTTACACCAACAGAACCAGTTGGATGCTTTTTATTCATTTCTTCAATCAAAGATTTTAGAATTAAAGATTTACCTGTACCTGCAGAACCTGTGTAAAATAAGCTATAACCTAATTTAGCGAGTTCAACAACCTTTGACTGTTCCTCACTTAAAGCCAACGGTTTAACCACTTTTACATTATTGTGTTGTGGCATCTCAGATTTAATCATGTCCGGTTCACTGCTGCGGACCTCAGGTTTCACATTAGTCCAGAGATCAGGTTTTTGAGTCATTAATAACAGTGCTGGATCTTGAGGGGCAGAAGTAGTATAAGCACGCGTTTGAACTTTAGAAGGTTTGTAATTTTGATTGTCTGGATTACTATCTATTCTTTGCTTAACAGGAGATGATGGTGGAAGAGGCGAAACAATGCTGTCATCATGCTGAGTTGAAGTTGAAAATAAATTTTCTAATAATTTTCCATTTGGTGACGGTATCATATTCAATTCAGTTTTAGCTTTTAATTGTTCATTTGTATCCTCAATTGTTTCATTGAATAGTTGCAAAATTTTATCAATATTTTCTTTTTGGTCTACATATTCATTGGAAAATAATTCTAAATAATCTTTAACAGTCTCAGGTGATATACCATTGAAAATTAAGTGTCTATTCAAGGGAGCATCGATTTGAAACCTCTTAACATCTGTTGCGACAGCATGTGGGAATTTAGAACCAAATGAAGATGATGTTCCCATATATTCCGAAAGTTTACCAGATAGATGTTCGGAAAAGGAATCATTACATGGTTTCTTTAGCTGAGCTTCAGCTTTAACAACAATTTTTGTTGGTGACTTGAAAGGGCTTTTCTGACTTTTTTCTAACGTATTAGGTGAACTATCTGGAGCGATTTCTTGAGATCTATTAACTTCACCTTCTTGTAAAACAACATCGTATTTTCTTTTGTTAACACCAGTGGAAATTAGCTCGTTATAATGATGATGGTTCATGTGATTTAAAAAGTATTCTTTAAACAAGATTCTAACACTGGTTTTATAATTGTGTTTGGATATTAGCATTGTCTTACGGCGATTTAATCTTTTCAATTAACTTAAAAGTGGCAATTATTGATAACTAAAGAAATAGGAACAATAATGCTAATTTAAATGGTAATTGACAAGCTTCTTTTGCACGTATTTGCATGAATAGCCGACCCTAATGACGAATAACAAATATATTTGTGTTTGAAAAAGATTTACTTTTTTTATCTGTATTCTCGCGTGCTTCTTTACGTGTATTATGATGTTATGGGACTTGGATGAATATGTGTAAAATGTTTAACTTCGAAAATTCTTCATGAATATCTTCCTATCACACATGATAATATTTTCTGTGGTTTTTGTTTATTGTAAAAACATTCTATGAAGATTGTTCAACGTTATAGCCTTCTAATAAGTATCTAGTAAAAATACTCACGCTAGACTATATCTAGCGTCGATCGACCCAGTTTTATCAATGGTGGCTTCCGTGGCAAAAAAAATTCTACAGCTTAATGATTTAGTACGATTTTCTGATTCCTCTACCAATTTCTTAAATATCGTCTATAGTTAAGAATTTACAGTTTAGAAATAATCTGTAAAACTGCTATTGAAAGGATATTTACTTAACGCTAATTTTTGCAAAAGTTTAAGGAAAGTTTTTGTACAATTGAACTTTTTTTAAAAAAAAAAAAGAATACTGGTATTCAACTTTTATTCATATACAATTGATATTACAACAGTTTGATTCCTACCAATTAAAGGAATAAAAATAAAAGGAAAAGTTTTAGATTTGACATTTAGTTATGTTGATCAAAACTAAATTTTCTTACAGCATGGAAGAAATGGTAAGTATAATTTTTTTCACTAGATTTTTGTTTGTGCTAAATTTTATGAAACTAACACTATTAATATGTAAATAGTCGCCAGAAATAATGGATATTGTTAAAGGTATTTCTGAAAAGCCTTTGGACGAAATGCTGAAAATTATGAAAACACAATATCCTAAAGAATGGGATGGTATTCGTTCTAATCTTTCACTGTATATACCAGTTTTAAACAGAATTGATTCAATTCTGGAGGAACATGTCATAAAATATAAATTGGACCAAGAAGTCACAAGTACTCAAGAAGTCAGTTCTGAAGATGTCAATTTAGTTCAAACTTGTCTTGACTATTCATATCAGCTACTAGAGTATAGCACGAGTAGAGCAGTTTACAATTCCGCTCACAGGGTTTATGATTTGATTGTGTCAAACTCATTGGACATTAGAATATCAGCGTTAAAACTTACATGTTTATTAAGTGAGAGATTTTTAGGAGTTAGTTTAGTTAAATTTAGTATACCAAAGAAACATAAAGATATTCTATTAAAAATGTGCAGATCTTTTCCTCCTCAAAGTGTTCCGACATATTTTGGTCCTACACGAATTGAGATAAAAACTCAAAGTTCACAAAAAGAACAACAAAGTAAATCAAAGAAATATAAGAAATCAAAGAACAATGGTAAGGATAAAAATCAAGATTTAATACATATTAGTTTGCTTAATTGTATGAAATCCAACACTCAAATTCCTGCTCATTGGAAATCTCTAAACTTTGAGTATTATAATACTATTTCAGTTGAGGATCAATCTAACAACTCTCATAAAAGAAGAAAGAAAAGTTTAAAAAATAACGTAGAAGCAGAAAAATCACAAAAACTTGATCATAATTCGGGAGAAGGTTTACGATTTTTCAAGTTAGGGGAAGAAGCTGTTAAGAAACTATCGTATCAACAAATATATGATAAAGCTGTTGGTGTCATTCCAAAAGAAAAATGGTTTGATTTTATTTTACAAGTTTATGTTTCAAAAGCTTATAGTAGTGGCTCATTTGATAGCATCAAATTGAGGGAAAAATTGGTGACCATGAAGTGTCTTGCTGTTGCTGCTGCTTCCTCATGCTGTTTTTATTCTGTTATAGCAAGTTCAGTCTTTGATGAGGAGCCTTACCTGTTGAGCTATATGTCTGATTTGATCAATCCTGATAATAAAGTTCCATATGAACCTTCACTGGCTACTTTAAGAGCTTTTGTTAATATATCTGGCAAAAAAAGTAGTGGTTCTGATCTTATTAGAGCTTTAGGTGGCAATATTAGCCATGGCTTATTATTCCATATTTTAAAGTCAATATTAAAATCTACTAAAGAAGGAACTTTTAAAGTTGACCAGTCTTTTTTGAACTATTTTTACAATTTGATTGCTAACTTAATCGAAAATAAAAATTTGATTACACATTTGCGTACCGCTGGATTGTTAAATATTTTTATGGAATTTTTGACCTTGAGAAATAACTATCGAATGACAAGATCTGGTCCATTGCATTTGATTGAAATGTTTATTGATAAACTGCCAGAAGCTTTAGATGATTTTATTGCTAATGATGGTTTCCGTATCTTAATTGATTTACTAGAATATGAAGTTGATTTTGCTATCAATAATCCTGATTATGAAGGTGGAGCTCCAAAACATGGTTTGCTTTCTCATCAGATTACTGCACGGCAGGTCAAGGTCTTAAATTTCTTATTAAAATTAGTATTCGATCTAATTACAAATCATACCGGCGATAGAATGAGAAATCTATATGATTCACCATTGTTAAAAAGTTTGAATAAAATCCTTCTCAATACTAAAATATTTGGCTTTGAACTTTTAGTTGGCTCCGTGAGAATTATAATTGGTATTATTAACAGTGAACCAACTGCTTACTCTATTTTAAATGAAGCTGGTGTTATTGAAGTTTTTTTCAAGCAGTTTGATTCGTTACTTTTAGATTCCGCCGACTTAATTTTAGAACTTCCTGAAGCTATTAGTGCTATTTCTTTAAATATCAATGGTCTTGCAAGAGTAAAAGAATCAGGAATTATTAATAATTATTTTGAGATATTTTTGAAACCCGAAATATGTAAAGAGCTTGTTAGGGATGATAATGTTATGGCGTTGGGTCAAAGCATTGATGAGTTGGCAAGACATCATCCAGAATTAAAACCCATAATAGATGAAGAAATTTTAGGTCTTATTGACACTGTTCCAAAACATGTGTTTTGCAATTCCGTCGATTTTTATCAATCACCAAGTGGTTCACTATACAAAAATAGAAACGAAAGTAACATTCACAAAGAAGATGACTATAAAGAATTGGAAACATGGAGCAATTGTAAAGAAGGGAGGATGATACAGTGTACTGTAATTTTCTTATCTTCGATGTTTGAAAATTCCAAACAATGGAAACGGTTATACAGCAACATCAATGTTTCCAACTTGATGAATTTCATTACAGTTAAAAATGCTCCATTTGATTACGCCCTGTCCAGTCCTATGTTCCACATTGGTAACATTATTAAGTGTATTGATCAAGGCACGAGCTGCCATTGTTTAGCTTCTTTGAATCAAGAAATCATTTTGGTTCTTAAGAGACTTCATGATTTCATTTACTATAATAGCGACAACATATCATATTTCAGTCAGTTTGATAAAAATAGCGCTGACCCAACTTCTAAAGCTCGTTCTGTCATATCTGATTTGGGGTGCATGAATTCATTATTATACATTCTAAGTGATGTCTATGGTAAAATTCCAAAAACACAAGGTTCAAAAACTAGCTATTTTGCTGAAGAATTCGGCTCAGAAGATGGTTTAAAGCTGATACATGAATTATGCATGTATTACCGAAGATTATCGTTAGAAGAGGTGATACTCCATTCGCAAACTCCAGCTGATGTTGCGAAAAATGCATTCACATTGGTGCAGAAGATTTCTCATAAACAAGGCGAAATTGGTGAGCCTAATGTCGACGACGGTGCTTGGGATGGTACAAGTGCTAAATTTAAAAACATTTCCTTGCTATATTTTCATTTTACACGTTCTAAATTCTGGCTAAGAAGCATTTTTAATAGTTTGTGTAGAATCAATGCTGAAAAAAGATCCGACTCAACCAGATTATTTGGCTTAACTCCAAAATATGCAGTCGCTATTGTGAAAGAGTATTCAGATACTGTCATCTCTTTATTAAGCAATATTAATACTACAAATAGTGAAATTGAATCAGGTTATGTATTTTGCATACTGAATCAGCTTTATTTGACAATAAATTATAAACTAAGATCGGCAAGTCCTGTGAATAGTATGGTTTGTATCTGTCTTTTGCAAAATTATAGTTTTAATAAGTTAAGAGAACTGGCTCTGAAATATTTCACTGCTTTAAAATCTTTCCCTACTGAAGAGATCAAAAAATTTGCAGAACTAAAGCATACAACTATTGACAGATGTAGTACCACTATTGCTGTTTTAGATCAGGTTTTAGGTTTATATGCAGAACTAGGTTCTATAAATAATGTTGGTGCCCTTGCAAATCCGACAAAATTATATGCATATCTTGGTGATGATGCAGCTATATACGGTAAAGAAGTGTTATCCTCTATTCAAATACAAACTGCTATTGCAAGTTTTGGTTTATTACAAGATCTTCTACACTCTGATGGATTGTGTGTTTTGGATAAAATTCCCGATAAAATACCTGTTCAATTGATTGAACAACTTGTTTTGATTAGCAAATCCGCATATACTAATTTTAAATCTCAGTCTTTGACATTCCAGGGGAAATTGTACCCAATTTCTCCGGAAACCACTTGTCCATCTGACAGAAAGATAGAATATCTATGTGGTTTGGGTGTGTCTTCTAAGAAAATTGCAATGGAGCTTTTACTTTTGTATGGGGATAGTCTAGATCAATTTTTAGAAGAAACTGGTGATGACCTATGCCTCCATTTTCAAGATGTTGAACCGGCTGATTGGGATGCCATTTTAGATAAAGCTCACAAAACTAAGTTTGTTCCTCAAAAAATTGAACCTGTTGAACCACAATACTCACAAACCTATATTTTACACAACTTAGATGATTTGAACTTTCATCGTGGTGCAAACGAGCTTAACTTTATTGATTACTGGATTAAGATGGCACAGTTATACCCTCAAGCCGATTCTAATATTTCCGACTTATTATTATCTGTTTTTGGGAACTCCTCATATGGCGAACATATGGATAATGTTCTAACACCGGTTTTCAGAGATATATTTGCGTCTAGTTTTGATTTAGATGACCGCATTAACACCAGAAAATTATCGAGTATGCTTCAACTTCTTGCATATCTGATGTCAAACTTATCATTTACTAAGTATCATGAAATGGTTGATAATATCATTAATTTCCTTATTAAACAAATTATTCCGGAAAATGTAAGTGCATTGTGGTTTTGTAATGCACTTCAAGTGTTTGAAAAAGTTTTATCAGTTACTAAAATTCCAATGGCTCCCATAGCTGGTCAGATCACTGTTGAGAATAAACTTTCTCAGTTAGTTGCTTCTTATCCAAACGTTTACAGTTTGGATGCAAATATTGAGGAAACGTTATTGGGTTGTTTACTTTCAATTGAAAGAATTGATAAAGAAGAAACGGCTTTACAGATTGCCAAAGTTTTATTATTGTTGACGGATTGTGATCAAAGAATCAATAATTTAGCGAAGTCCAACATGATCAGGGCTTTAACTACTTGTGTTAGAAATAATACCGATTCTACTTCTAAATTACAAAATTACGTCATTAATATTTTTAGACGTTGTATGGAATCGCAGAAAGTTTTAGAAGCTTATATTTACAAGGATGTCAATCGATTGATGGATGGAAAGAAAACTACAAATAAGAAACCTAAAATTAGAGAACTTAAAAGTGTAATCCAGGAAAATGCGCCGTCAGTTTTAAGAAGTGGTAAAGTATTTATTAATGCTGTAACTGATTCTTGTATTCTTTACCAATGTACTACTCCTTTGAAGAATCTCAATATTGCCAAAATAACGGATGAACAAAAACAATTTCTAGGAGATGAAGATATCGCAATGAAAGAAGTCAACACCTGCGATGATACTAGCTACTCCACTGGTTTAATGCATTATTTACTTTCTGAATTAATGACAGTTAGTAAAAAAGATTTAACTGTTTCCGCTAAACCTGATAACGATTCAAAGGAGGAAAAGAATGACGACGAATTCAAACCTCGCAATATTTATGCTCGAGAATTGATTTTAAGAAATAAAGATTTACCATATGCTGTATTTTTATTGCAAGCTATTACAGAATTATTATTTTCCTACAAGCAAGCTAAAACTGAATTTCTAACCTTTTCAAAGAAATCCCACGATCCATACAGTCTTGATAAGCCACGTTCCACTGCTTTGAATATGTTGGTTCATAGATTTATTACAGTTAATCCATTTGATAAGTCAACTGCTCCTGAAAATAAAGTACATCGTTTACTTTCACTGTTGTCAAGCTTCTGCATATTTGCCTTGGTATCGACAGTTCCAATAAAAGGTTTAGATTATAATACTCCTAAAATTGTTGATCCCGATATCACTTTTGCAAGAAAATTTACCGTTGATATTCTTATTAAAGTCATTAAAGAGGCGGAAGAATCTAAACATACATCAATAGTGAAATATGGTAAGATAGTGGATATTTTAGACTTGGTTTGTAAGATTTTGGGTGAAAATTTTGAATTAGACTTATTGTCTGGTCTGGACCGTGTACTTACCAAATATGATGCATTCTATTTTGTTAAAGAATTGTCTGACAAAAAGTTTGCAAATATTATTACTGGTGTTTTAGCTAGGCTTGATATCAACTTTCCTTATACCGAGGACATTTCAAGTGGCGTTTTAAGATGTTTATCTTTGTTGGGGCAAATTAAGGTGGACTTTCAAAATCTTTTCAAAGAAGGTCAGCAAGCAGGTGATGCCGAAGAAGAAGTTTTAAGTGATGAAGATTTAGATGAAGGAGAAGAAACTCCTGACTTGTTGCGTAATTCTACCTTAGGAATGTATGATGTTGATGATATTGAGGATGAAGATGATGAAGATGATATGGAAAACGACTTTTTGGATGATCAAGACATTGAAATTGTTTATTCGGATGGCGTCGTTGACATTGATTCCGATTCTGATATGGATGTTGGATCTGGTCATGATGAACTTGAAGGCAGATCCGTGGATGATGATGAAATTGATATTATATTTGATGAGGATGACGAGGATGATGGTGACGATGATAATGAAGGGGATGGAAGTCATGAGCAGGACCGTGATGATGGTGAATTTGATGAAGATCACCACTCTGACTATGGTGATATTTCCGACGATGTTAACTCAGTGGATGAATTACTTGGTGACAACAACTTTATGATCGATATTGTTAGTGGCTCTGAAAGCGATAGTGAGGAAGATGATTTGTCAGATGAAAACATCGAATTTGTTTCTGGAGATGAGTTTGACAATTTTGATGATGATGATGATGATGAAGCTGATCTTGAAGCAGAGATGGACGATAATAGCGATGACGATAGCGCAATTTTACAAGAATGGATTGAAGAGCATGAGGCTAACTCTCAAAGAAGAAGAAGAGATAGAAGAGGATCTGCTCCGCCTCTTATTTTGAATGAATTTGATTCAAATGACGAAGATGAAGATCCATTTGGTTATCGTTTATTTCCAATTTCGAGTAGTGGTATGGGTATTCCTCAACCTTCAGAAAACTCATTTGGTGCAAGACAAGGAAACCAGATGTCGCTACTTGAGTTTGCACAAGATATGTTATCTCCACATAGGAATAATGGACTAGAACGTTCTCCAGTGAATTTTGGCGGGGCACTGATGGAGCTTAGAAGATCTTTGGAAGGTGGTTTTATCATGGGCAGAAGATTTCAACAACCGAATAGCATTTCTCTAAAGTCAACTTTGCAAAGATGGAATGAAATTTCAGAATTATTTGCTGGTAGTGCTACCTCTACTGCAAGCAGAGTTATACCTTCAATTGTAAATTCGATATATGATAGAAGTTTAAGGATTAGCGAAGAAGACTCTCGTACAGCAAAAGCACTTTTGGAAAACAAAAGAAAAGCCAAAGAAGCTGAAGAACTGAAACGAAGACAACAACAACAGGAAGAGGCTAGACAAAGAGAAGAACAACAATCCAATGCACAACCGATAGAACCGATTTATGTTGATATTGGTGGTAGAACAGTTGATATCAGTGGCACTGGTATTGATCCAGAATTTTTACTTGCATTGCCGGATGATATGCGAGAAGAAGTATATGAGCAACATAACCGTGAAAGACGGGCTCAAGAGTTCATATCTTCTAATAATACGGAGCTAGACTCGGACTTTATGTCTGCTCTTCCTAGCGATGTTCGTATACAACTTTTGAGAGAAATGGAGTATGTACATGAAGATAATGATGAAGGAGATTTTGATGATGATCCTACTTTTGAATTTGAAGTTGATAGGGCTAATATTGAAACGCCAGAAATTTCTCATGGTGAACGTCAGTTTGCAGCAAGTTCGGCTCCATTTATTTCTATTTCAAACGAAGAAGTTGAGGCTAAGCCAAATGATAAGAAAGCATCACCTAAAATATTTTTCCCTCCTATGGTGGATAGATCAGGTATTGCCGCATTGTTAAAATTAGTCTTCCTTCCACAACTGTATTTTAAAAGAGAATCATTTTTTAAAACGGTTGCTTACCTTTGTTATAATAAGCACACAAGGTCTGAACTCGTTGCAATTTTGTTGTATATTTTACAAGAAGGTTTGAAAGATATGTCTTCTTTGGAGGCAATATATGCACAATTATGTCAACGTGCGAATGCTAGTTTGACTAATTCTGAGAAGAATAGCGATGCTACTAAGTCTCTTTCAACATGCCAAGAAAACAATGACACATCTGATGCGAGCTTTCCAACTAACTGTACTCCATTAACTGTTGCCACACAAGCTATTGATCTGCTACAATACCTATTGGAAAATGAGAATCATATGAGATTCCACTTTTTGACGGACCAGGACGGTACACCATTTATGAAAAAAATATCTAAAAAGCACAAACTGAAGGATAATGGTTACAGATTTCCAGTTAATGTTTTATTGAATCTTTTGGACAACAATATGATCAAGGAAGATACTAATTTAATGGATATTTTATCTCGTACCATTCAAATTTCTACTAGGCCGTTGCCAACAATGAAAACTAAACTTGATGAGCTTGAAAAGGCTTCAGAAATTTCTAAGAAGGTCCCTCAATTGCCTACAATTCCCGACAAAAGTTTGAAGCAGATCATTAATATTTTAGTTTCTGATGAATGCGCTAGTAAAGTTTTCCAACAGACTATTGCTTCAATTCAAAACCTATCAGTTTTAGATAATGCTAGAGTTGTTTTCCCAAGAGAATTGTCGAGAAAAGCAATGCATTTGAGCTCTAAAATTGCTAGAGAAGTTAGAGAATTGATTAAAGAATTATGTGATATTAAATCTGATACTGATGAAATTCTTTCCTTGAAACAATTTTCTTCTGGATCATCGGATCAGGCTAAATTATTGAGAGTCTTGACTGCTTTAGATTATTTGTTTCAGATTAAAGAAGGTGATGAGCAAACTGCAGAAACTGAAGAATTGAAAACATTATATAGAAATTCAGCACTGGGTCCATTATGGGGAGCATTAAGTGATTGTTTGAAGATTTTAAGCCAGAATGAAAACATGAATTATATTGCAGTTATTTTGTCACCATTAATTGAAGCTTTAATGGTTGTTTGTAAGCATAGTAAAGTTCAACGTATGAATGTGCTGGATGTTTTACGTTACGAAGAGAAAGAGCTTGATTTTGCTAAAGAACCTATAGAAAGTTTGTTCTTTACATTTACTGAAGAACACAAAAAAATTTTAAATCATATGATTAGAAATAATCCTAAATTAATGAGTGGACCATTTTCTGTTCTTGTGAGAAATCCAAAAGTTTTAGAATTTGATAACAAGAGAGTTTATTTTGATCAAAAGTTACATAAAGATGAAGACGAAAGAGAAAAGATGGAAATTACAATTAGACGTGATCAAGTCTTTTTGGATTCCTATAGGGCTTTATTTTTCAAACCATCAGAACAAATTCGTAAAAGTAATCTTGAAATACATTTTCGGGGTGAAGAAGGTGTTGATGCTGGTGGGTTAACTAGGGAATGGTATCAAGTTTTATCTAGACAGATGTTTGATCCTAATTATGCTTTATTTATTCCTGTTGCATCCGATAAAACAACGTTTCATCCAAACAGAACATCATGGGTCAATCCAGAACACTTATCATTTTTCAAGTTTGTTGGTATGATAATTGGTAAAGCAGTCTATGATGGTTATATGTTAGATTGTCATTTTAGTAGGGCTGTTTTTAAACGTATTTTGGGTAAAAACGTTTCTTTAAAAGATATGGAATCTTTGGATTTGGATTATTATAAATCATTAGTTTGGATGTTAGAAAATGACATTACAGATATCATCGTTGAAACTTTTTCTGTTGAAACTGACGATTATGGTGAGCACAAAATTATTGATTTGAAACCTGATGGACGTAACATTGCAGTTACCGAAGAAAATAAGCAAGAATATGTTAAACTTATTGTTGAATATAGATTACTAACTTCTATTAAAGATCAAATGGATAAGTTTTTAGAAGGTTTTGATTCTATTATACCGAAAGAATTGATTTCAATTTTTGATGAGCAAGAGTTAGAATTATTAATTTCGGGTTTACCTGATATTGATGTTGACGACTGGAAAAATCATACTACATATGAGAACTATTCTTCATCATCACCTCAAATACAATGGTTTTGGAGAGCTGTTAAATCATTTGATGTTGAAGAAAGGGCAAAATTATTACAATTTGCAACTGGTACTTCTAAGGTTCCATTAAATGGTTTTAAAGAATTGGCCGGTATGAATGGTATTTCTAAATTCAGTATTCATAGAGTTTATAGTTCAACTGATAGATTACCAACAGCTCACACATGTTTTAATCAAGTTGACTTACCTGAATATGAAAGTTATGGCAAACTACGTAATGCATTACTTTTGGCTATTAGAGAAGGTCATGAAGGTTTCGGATTTGCTTGAAATTTTTATTCAATTTAATTTAATTTATTTATTTTTTGTGGTCGTTTTTTTTGTATTTAATTTGTTTCATTTTCATGTTTTTTTAATTTGTTTTTAATCTGTTTTTAGTCTTTTTTGAAAAAAAGTATTTATTATTTAATAATTTAGAAAAAAAGTGAACGGTAAAAGTATATTTTAACTACTGTAAATTTTTTTCGTGCGATTGAATTTTCAGTTGACATTTCAGCTCTTCAGGTTCTATTTAACGCTAAATATTATATATATAAATATTTAAATATATTAAATAAAATGAAAAGATCAAGAGATTCGTTTCAAATTGAAAAAAACGGCTCTAAAAGACACAAGGGAGGTGAAAAAATTGAACATCATATTGAAAAAGATAACAATAAAAATGAAGGTGAAAACGAATCCAGTGTCTTAGACAACATTAAAATTCATCCACTATTAAAAATGCCAGTTTCAAATTTAATATATTCCCAAAAAAATGATAAAACTGCTATCAAAAACCCGCTAAAAAATAATAATTGGAAACAACGTGAAGGATATATAATGAATCCGTATATTGACCAAAATGATTATTCACTTGTCCCTGTACGTCCCAACAAAACACTTAAATTTAATGAAAAGGGTAAATACATTGCAAAAGGAAAAGAATACAGAGAAAGCATGCGGGAAGAAATGAAGTTAAAAGAAGAGAGAGAGAAATTAGCCGAATTAAACTTAATACCCGATAGAACATTAGGTGAAGAAATGTATGCTCCAATTCAGCCACCGGCTGTTGAATGGTGGGATATACCATTTTTGAAAGATAAAGGTTATGAAAATATTGATAAATTGGAGAGAATTACTTATAAGGACCCTGAAAGTGAGGACAACCCTATTACAATTTATATACAGCATCCTATTCCACTGGAAGCACCATGGGAAAGGTTTGTTCCAAAACTTAAGCCACTATATTTAACGAAGAAAGAATTGAAGAGGTTGAGAAAGAATGATAGATCTATTAGGTTAAAAGAAAAGCAGGATAGGATTAAATTAGGCTTGGATCCGACCCCTGCTCCAAAAGTTAAATTGAAAAATTTAATGAATGTTTTAACAAATGAAACTATCAAAAACCCAACTGAGGTCGAAATGAGGATTAAAAAGGAGATTAAAGATAGGAAAACTTTACATGATAAAATGAACCAAGATAGAAAACTTACTAAAGAACAGAAGAACGAAAAACTAGAATTGAAATATGAACAGGATTTACAAAAAGGTATTTATGGATGTGTTTTTAATGTTAAAAGGTTAGCTAACCCAAAGAATGTTTATAAAGTTGATATAAATTCGAAACAATTGAGACTTACAGGAGTCTGTTTGAGCCTTAAAGGTCGAAATAGTTTGATTATTGTGGAAGGTACCAATAAATCAGTTGAAAAATATAAGAAACTTTTAATGCATAGAATCAATTGGGAAGAAAATGAGGCCCCTAAAAAGAGATTCAATGATTATGAGGAGGCGGTGGAAGAGAACAAACAAGACAAGTTTGATGAACTAGAAGATTTGTCGGGTAATAAATGTGAACTGTTATGGGAAGGGAGAATAGTAAGTAATAAATTTCAAAAATGGACTAGTTATAACTTCAACCAAGAAAATGAAGTTTTAGATTTTTTGGAGAAATATGAACTTGACAATTATTGGCGACAAGCTGCTATTACTCTAGATAGTGTATTTTAAATTACTGAATAGTAGAATTTATTAAATTAAATTTATATAAATTTTTTTGTATATTAACAAGATAATAATAAAAGGACTTAATACAAGGGATATAAAATAGCTATGTTATATCAATAAAGTAATTATATAGAAAATAATTCATTAATTATTCTTGAATTTTAGCTAAAATGTCAGCATCTCTCATTAATAAGTATTCTTCCTTTTCAACACTGACTGGAGAACCACCATGAGGGGCAATTAAAACTTTGTCACCGACATTAACGGAAGGCTTAACGAGTTCACCGCTTGGAGACTTGTAACCTGGACCAACGGCGATAACGTGGGCAATATTGTTTTTTGTCAAGTTTTTCTCTGGAATATAAATACCAGAAGAAGTTTGTTGAGCAGGTTTAATTCTTTGGACCAAGATTCTGTCGAAAGTTGGGAAGATTGATTTAGCAGACTTAATGATGGAAGACATTGTAATTAATTTGCAAGTAATTTCACGTGTATGGGTTAGAGTGAGTCGGGAAAAGAGATGGGGAAAAAAAGAGACTGTGAAAATATAATATATATATGTTGAAAGTATCCATCTCAAATTGCACAAGTGAACCTTCTGGAAAAAAGATCAACTTCTGTCGCTACATTGCTTATTTGCACTATAATAAAATGTCAGATATATTTGGACAGCCAGTCACAAAGCGATCTGAAGTTCCCTTTTTCAAGTCGGTGCGAATTAATTAAAATGAGAATGGATATTATTATTGTGTGCAACCGAGTAACATGAACCACTACTATTATTAGTTTTGGTGTTTACTCTGCAAACTTTTGCTCCTCTTCTACACAACTCACTTACAAATAAAAAGTTAATCAACATGGGTGCTGCATACAATATTCTAGGTAAAATGGTTCCTCCACACTACTTGGCAATTGGTACTTTAACCGCTGTCATCGGTGGTATCTCATTAAATTCTGCTCTTTCATCTTCTGGAGCTGCCCCAGTTGACGCTGCTGCGCCTGCCCCAGCTAAATCAGAAGAATTTGATGTTGAAAAGGCTATTAAGTATGTATAAATAAACGAAAACTCTCGATATCAATATCGTTATTAGTTGCTACTAAATATTATGAATTCGACATACTAACATTTTTTTTTATAGTGACTTTTTATCATCTAACGAAGAAAAAAAGGAAGCTTAAACGGTTAAATCATGTTAACTATTAATATTATTTAACTGCATGCACTCTACATTTAGACTTGTTGTTTTTTCTTTCTATTTTTTATGGCTTTGATGACGAACATATGATTACGAAATATATATACGTGCTCTAACTATATATGACTTATTTATTGATTCCACTTACCTTATTTATGATATTTATTACTTATTTATTGACCTTTTATCATTTATTCTTCCTTATTTTATAATTTAAAACATGAATAAATATAATTAAAGTTGAAGTTGAACCAAACTTAATTTATACATCCGTACACGTTTACTTTGTTTACGTAATCATTTCTGTTTTATAATGTGGCGAGGCTGCCTCTGTTTATTCGTTTTACGATTGAACTCCAACCATAATACAACTTACGTATATTCTATCTTTAAGTTTTACTTGAAATAATTACCGAATCAAATATTGAAATATAATATTCATTATGCTGATCTTAACAATTGGTGATTTACATATACCCGAAAGAACAATTGATATACCATCGAAATTCAAAAAGTTACTCCAACCAAGAGGAAAAATTCAACAGGTTTTATGTCTAGGTAATATTACAAATTCGATTTCAACACTTAATTATCTTAAAAGTCTATCTCCAGATTTTCAAATGGTTAAAGGTGAATTTGACGATGATTTCAACTTACCCCAATCACTTGTTTTCACGTATGATAACTTAAAAGTTGGTATAATTAACGGTTTCCAAGTCATACCAAAGTCGGATCCACTAAGTTTATTAACTCAAGCTAGAATGATGGGTGTTGATATATTAATTTATGGCTCAACTCATAAAGTTGAAGCCTATACTTTAGATGGTAAGTTTTTTATTAATCCTGGTAGTGCGACAGGTGCATATAGTACAGATAGAATGGATAAAGAGGATATTGAAATAGTAGAAAAAATCTTAAAGGAAAAACTATGTATTTCACAAAGATTTAAAGAAAAAGGTGATGAAAGAGGTGATAAAAAGGACAATGAAAGTGAAAATGATAAAAAAGGTCTTAAAAAGGATGATAAAAAGCAAGATGACGTCAAGGATCATAGACTTAACGATGAAAAAAAGGATGAAAATAAAGATGAACGTAAAGATGAGAATAAAGACGAAAATAACCGTGAAAATAAAGAAATAGAAGTAGAAAACTCTAATAAACTGAAAAAAGATGATGTGAAAGAAGGATCAATCGAAAATACAAATGAAGATACGATAGACAATCCAAAGGAATCCTTACAAGGGAATACTGAAGAAGATCAAATAGAAAATAATTCCACGCTTGGTGACGATGAACAACCGAGTATTGACGAATATCTAGATCCGCTACCTAGTTTTTGCTTGTTGGATATACAGGGCGCTGTATGCAGTCTATACTTATACACACTAATAGATGATGAAGTCAAAGTTGACAAGTTAACGTATAGAAAAGATGAATCTGCTTAAATCTTATAAAACTGTAAATCTCTTCAGCTCTAATACATTTTCATATTCAATGAAACCCTCTTTTATCTCGAAATGTAATTTTTTTCAATTCGCAGCGTATAAAAACGAGAACTTTCCCCAATGAAAATTTTTAAATACCTAAACTTCTTTTGTCTTACTCATTTGTCATGTATAATAATACATTTGGCTTCCACTTAGCAAAAGTTTAGCTCAGGTATTCAGTTGGATACCTGTATTTAATCCGAAATTTTGTCTATAGAAAGTTTTTATTTCTTTATTTTTTTATGGGTTCATTTACATGATGACTAGAGTGCATTTGGCTCGAGACGTTTGAAGAGACGTATTGTCACTTCATATTCGTTGATGTGGAAAAAACCACGCTACCTTTAAATAACTTCTGAAAATGAATCCTATATCTCTTTATTATTTTGTTTCTTTATTTTCTCTACTTTTATTACCTTTTCCTGTAGATTGCCAATACTTTAAAATAATAGTCTGTTTTAATGCTTTTATTTTTATTAAAGAATACATACATAGATAGTTACAAGAATTTATGATTAAGCGTATCCAAATCAGTGAGTACCAATTTAGATTAAATCTGTCAGTAAATCATCTTGTTCTTCGGCCCTTTGAAAGATGCTTGGAAGTAATTCATTTAATTTTAAAACTTTTTTCATATAGTAAGCATCTTCACCATCTTGATAGTACGATTTTTCAACACTTAGAACTTCAAACTCTAAAGTATCTCTATATAAATGTAATGCAGCTCTATTGGATTCTCTAACATGTAATGAAACATATTCAGCCTTAAAAGTTTCACATAATGCATGTAACGCCTGTCTCATAAGTTTTTCGGCAATACCCATTCTTCTATATGATCTCATAACCGATAATGATGTAACATGCCCATGTGGTGTTTTATCAGTAGTTTCTGAATCGTCATCCATTTTGCCTAAAACATAGCCGACAACCTTTTCTCCCTTGCCAACGTATTGAACATCGGGTTTAGTTTCTTTAATATATTCATTATCTTGATCGATAATTTCGGGATCTGTAGTTGTTGCAACAAAAGATGCCTCTGGCCATGATAAAAGATGATAAAGGTAATATTTCATTGAATAGTTTTCTGGTAAATTTGACAGATTTGCATTTTGCATGGCTTGCAAATCATCCACAGTGGCTAATCTTATCGTAATAGGCATTTTTGTATAATTTTATTCTCAATTATATATGTATGTTATTTTTAAGTTATATTTTCGATACTATAAATACAACATAAAATAAGAGATTCCAAAATTATCTGAATGAAACTGAAAAGAGAGTTACAGAATTTTGTCCAACGAGCGAAACAAAAAAATTGATGATAATTTTTTTTGTTTTCATTTGATCTAATAATGTAAGTACTTAAAATACAATAAAAAACCGATTCAATAAATAAAAGTTAAAGTTAAATATGTCTTCAAGTAAACTAGTTTTTCAAGGTGTTGGTTATGATCCTGCAATTGGTCCACAATCTACGGATCCTAATTTTCAATCGGCTCCAAGTACTCCTTCAGGTACAACATCTCAACATACGTTTCCGAATACCACATTATCTCCATCTCAAGCTAAGAAGAAAGCAGTTATAAATAATTTCATTTACGATAGAAATTTGCATAGAGCAAAGCATGAAATTTCTATTTCCGTGCTGAGTTTCCTTTTCATGGAAATTTTATCGATTAATTTGAATAATTCAAAAAGTTTAGTAGAAATTGAAAGGAAATTGAATAACCTAGGTTATACAATTGGCCTAAAATATCTCGAATTATGCTCTTTAAGAACAAACTTCAATAATAACATTACTTCTTCAGGTAAATCTAATGTCTCAAAAAGAGAAATCAGATTATTAGAAACTTTACAATATATAGTGACGAATGTTTGGTCTAACTTGTTTGATAAACCCGCAAGTAATTTAGAAAAATCTTCGCAACATGAAAATCAATATATGATTATTGATGAGAATCCGACCATGACTAAGTTTATCTGTGTTCCAAAAGAATATGAAAATTTAAACTGTGAAGCTTTTGTTGCTGGAATAATAGAAGGTATACTTGATGTTTCGTATTTTAGATGTGAAGTTAGTGCTCATACTGTGCCAACTGATAATTGCCCAAATAGAACAGTCTACTTAATTAAGTTTGATGACTCCATCATAAAAAGAGAACATAGATTAGGTAAAAAATAGTGTATGGTGGCGGATTACAAGGCATAGTACAAAATGGGACATTTTTCATCAACAAATATTTGTTGCCTCTTCATTTTTTCTACTATGAAATCAATGCCTCCATTTACTGTATTTAAAGATTCCTTGAACAATAGGAAGAAGATATGTAAGTGTTATTATTAGACTCCGGTGACAGTCCAAACATATATTTAACTAACTCAATATTTTTTCAAGACAATAAAAATCGAACAAGTCATAAAGTTCTAAAAGAAAAATCTTCAAATATAGTTTTGACTTCGTCATATTGGAATTTTAAACAACATGATGCTGTTACAATTAATTCGGATAATAACATTGATAGTGAAATCCTCGGTCAAAATACGCTAGAAACTTTACCGGGTACAATTACGCCACCTCAACCAGTTTATTCACCTAGGAAAAAAATTACAGATTCTTGTGTCTCTGTCACTTCAACCCCGTCAAGATATATTACCGGTGGTTTAGGGTGTGAATTAGTTGCAGAAAAATTGGCACACTGCTTGAAGCAAAGAGTAAATGATAGAAAAAATTTCAATAAAAAGGTTTCTTTTGCTATTAAACCTGATTATGAAACCAAAAAACCAGTTTTGACGGTTTTGGATAGAAAATCCACCCAAAGGAAAATTTTGGCTAGGCGTAAATGGATGTATAAAATTTATAGAAAGGCAAAATTACAAAAGCCCACAAACAAAATATTGCTAGCCTCAAAAGGAATGAAGTTGAAAAGGCGTGTTAATCCTGGTGATTTATTGTTTTGACATATATTTATAAATATCTTCCCTTTTAGAAATTAGTTAATTGTTTTGCTAAAATTATTGTTGTGAACCTTATAGATAATAATTATCCGTCTTTTCAGAAAAAAATCTTATCTCTCTTTTTTTCGTTATTAGTCTGCTTCAACTATGTTTATCTGTGAATAATTAAGCAGTTTTATACTTTGTTAGCTTTTGGATAAAATAATATCACTGTAAAAATGCAATTCTAACTCTTTTTCATTTTTTGTTTCTATTCAAGGAGCTTCACAACCCAATAAACCAATTCAAGAATGTTTTTTTATTAATCACCGTTCTTATTGCTAATCCTAATCCGATATAAGCAGTAGATTTATTAGAATACATAACGGCACATTGGTGAATCCTATAAAATCAGGTCGGTGGTGAATTATCACAATATTCTCTTGTGGATTGGATAGATGATCGCCTCGGGAATTTTGACATCAATTTATTAGGTAGCAGTTCCAAAACAAAAGAATTGTCTCAACCTTTACGAACGTATCCAGTATTATGTTCTCTTTTGTAATATCTAGATAAAGGCGAAAATGGAATTTAAAATTTGCATTTTGGGAAAAGTTGCCAAATATTAGTCAGGAAGTTGTCTGTAATACAAAGCAAAACTTGTGGTTTGATTCTATTAGATTATTCAGAGGGAAAAGTTTAGGCAATTCTCAAAGTTAAAGCTTCTTTAGATGACTGAAAAATTGTCATTGATTCTCAAACAAATATGTTCCATATGCCGTTTCACAAAGTATTTATACTGTTGAATCTGACTATCCCTATTGCAAAGTTCATTCTGGATTTTAAAAATTTATGATTATGTCTCAAAAACCTCTGCTTCTTAATTGCTTGCTTGAAAAAAAAATAGCCAATGTATTTACTAATCAATTCATATATAGCAGTTAGTCAGTTAGGTGAAGTTGTTACTGTTCCACCATTATGAGATAGAGTATTCGCCCATTCAAGTGTTAATATTTAGTTGAACAAAATCCATCTCGATACCACTATCTGATATGATTAGCACACGTAGTTGGGCTGCAGAATCCGATGGATTTATTTCTTAACAAGTTTTAAAGCGAAGCAACAATGTGCAAGCTATTTGTTAAATGGCTGAAAGTAAACTATAGGAATATTCTGTCATATTTATTAAATAAATTATTTAACTAGTGATGGATAAATTTATAATTAATTTTTATTTAAGAGATCTCCAGAATGGAAATAAGTAAAAAAGTTGCCAAAAAGAAAAAACAAAAGCAGGGAATATGCAATTTATATATCGACAAATAAATGTACTTTTTTTTTACTAAGTAATTACTATAATTCGATTAAATGTTTATGCAATTTTGAACCAACTGATGTTACTTTTTATTAGGATATGGAGGATTTTATATTGAAATCTCATACCTCCTCCAGTAGGATGACGCGTTATATGTAATCATCTACTTTCAACATATGATGATTAGGATAACTCTCACAGGAGGATCGATTACAGGTGTGATCCGGTAGATAGATAAGTGAATACCTACTATTAGTGATAATGTAATCGATATTAACTCAGAAGCTGTAAATAAACATGAGAACAAAGCATAATTAAATTGCATTCAATTTATATAGCACTCTCGTACTAAAAGAGAGAAAAAAAAGGTTGTAACAAAAGCAGGAAAATGTTGTTTACATAGCCAATTCGGACTTAATTGTGAATAATTTTAATTGTTCATCTTTGATCCGGACAACAGTCCAGTATCCAATTAAATGAATGTAGCATTATACATATTATCATTGGCGTTAGTTACTTTGATTTCATTTGTTTCTTCTAAAGGAGTTGTGAATGTAAAGACAACAATGTAATGGCTTTATTTAACCTTAAAATAGGAACCAGGTTAATTGACAACAGTACAGTTTCTCCAGGTTCCAATACTTTTAGTAGAAAAGTATATTCTGGAACGATTATGGGTCTTAAAACAATATTTTTAGCCTATCAAATTAAGAATATAATTTTTTGTTGATTTTAAGAAGATTTATGTCAGAACCTCAATATAATTGTATGTAATAACTCAAAATATATTATGACACAAAAATGTGTCGTGTTGATTAGCTAATCTAACAACATAAATAAATTACAATAGAAAAACTCGGCATGACAATTAGAGTAATTGAATAATGCATTTGGTTGCCGCGTTGTTTGGTGAGGCTAGAGTTGATTAAGATAGTGACTGGCCAAATCATCAAGTGACTGTTCAATTGCTGGATGGGCGAAATTGGACAAGTATAAGGACGATTCCGCTTGTATTTTGTATTTCATATGTTTAATGAGAGGTTCTTGTTTTAATTAGTGTTTTATTCCTAAGATCTAATTGGTGGTGTTCAATATAACTTAATATATCAAACTGGGTTTATACTCATAGTTATTACTCAACTAATCTATATTGTAATTGATAAATTAATTCTCTCTCTTAAAAGAAACTATAAAAGATATACATATATTAGAACAAGTAGAATGGGAATTTACTTATTCTTATAGACAAAGATTTTGACACAATAATTGATAATAAACATGAAACATAAGCTTTTTGATAGATTAATGTTTTAGATAAGATGAAACCACTTTAATGTTTCAGATAAGCTGAAACCACTCTAGTGTTTCATTTTATGTTGTGACACAAGCATTTGCTATTATTACCCTTAAATTATAACATAATTTTCACAGTTCTTTGGAGTAAGGATTCCTATATATATTTTATTAATATATTTTAGTAAATAGTTCATAAGACAAAAGTCACATTTAATCAAAGATTAGCACCAACTATCAATAGTAAGTAACTTGTTCTTTTCTTATTAAGCAAGACCTTTTAGTTAAGGCTAGGGGGGGGGGGATACCAAGTGACGAAGAAACCTCTATTATTGAATATATAAAATTAATGTTGGAACCTGGAGAAATTGTATCGGCAGTCAATTATTATGGTTCCTATTTTTAGGTTAATTAAAGCCATTCCATTGTTGTTTCTACATGCATAACTCCTGTAGGAGAAACCAATGAAATCAAAGTATTTGAGTTGAAGTCTAGACAAAAGATGAACAATTGCAGTTAATGAAAATTAAATGAAAATTGTCCATAAATACGTACTATTCCTCTTTTTAATTTCTACTTGTTTTACAACCTTTTTCTTTTCTCTCTTTTGAGAGAGATCTTTATATAAAAATTGAATACAATTTAATTATACTGTGAAAATTAGAAAGAATTTTACAAAAGTTATAATTAGAAAATATTAATCATATGATGATAAGAATTATGATGTGATATGAAAAAGAATATCCTAGAATAATAAGAAGTGTTCTAATAGTCATGCTATTACTAAAATTAGTAATAACGTGATAATTTATATTTTAAAATTTATATAATTAAATAACATAAATAGGATAGCTTTTCTTCTATCTGATTTATGAACTAAATAGATTATATAAATCATCAATTCTAATCCAGAATAGTTGAATATCTAATTCAGCACACTAAACACTCATAGATTAAATCTAATAATTAAAATACAATCAAAATATATACTTTGTTCTTACTTTTATTTACAACTTCTGAGTATAAATCGATTACAAGATAACTAATAGTAAGTATTAACTTATCTGTCTACGGGACCACACCTGTAATCGTTCCTCCTGTGAGAGTTATCCTAATCATCATATGTTGGAAGTAGATGATTACAAATAACACTACACCCTACTGGAGGAGGTGTGGGATTTCAATATAAAATTCTTAATGTCCCAATAATTAAGATTATACTTAGGTGTTGAATACTATAACTTAATCTTACATAGTACTTAAGGTGGAAGGTATCCAGGAAGCTAACCCGTCCTTTGATACGTCCTCTGATAATTTGTGTTTTTCGAGACCATAGCATAGTAATTAAAATAATCAAAATAAATCAACTTGAAAAAAGAAAGAAATAAAGGGAACATAAAAATCAGGTGACATAATTTTGTAATTATTGGAGGGTTGGCCGAGTGGTCTAAGGCGGTAGACTTAAGATCTACTGGACGCATGTCCGCGCGAGTTCGAACCTCGCATCCTTCATTTTTTATTACTAATAAAACTATTAGCCTTATTGGCTTTGCCTAATTTTTTCAAGCTACTACTTTACAAGGAACAAAGGAATAGATAAACACTTCTAATAGATACAAATATAAAATACAGAGAAAATTGCAAAACTTTTGAAATAAACTCACATTAAATTGCAAAATTTTGAAACTTTGAACAAAAAATCAAGTATTGCAAAAAAATAATTTTTGCCCAAGTGTTTTTTTGCCTAATCTTTCAAAACACTTTCTAGATACTATACCTGAATCATCATTTAAAGCTTTGAAAATGGCGACATTTCCAATATCATACTTTCACGATAGTCAAACTAGAGAAAATAAAGCTAATAAATCAACTATTTCACCAAAAAAAGTCATTAAAAGGAGATTTAGTAACGACCATGAATTGCCGTACAATTGCGTTAATAACTCAAAGTCAAGAATACTAAGAACACCACTAAAATTGAAGAAACAAAGATCTCCCCATCAACTTTTTGGACAGAAGCTTCCTTTAAATAGAATTATCGAAACATTAGATAAAGAATCCCTTCAAACTTTGATTATGAATATCGTTTCTGAACATCCACAACTTACTTCTGATATTATCAATCTTTCGCCAGATATTACTCATTCTGATGCATTAATTCTACTTCAGAAAAAACTTCAGGTTATTATTGACAATATGCCTTATAAAGTTGACGCTTCATCTGATTATTCCTTTTTAAGAGTGAAGCCATACGTTGACGATTTTTTCCAATCATTATCCGAATATACTCTGAATTATTTGCCACCAATAGAGAATGATTTAAGTGTGTCAATAAATTTCTTAAAAAAGTTTCTACTAGAAGTATTCCCGAAACTACCAAAATTCCAAGCTGTTGAATTTAGATATTTTTATAATTTAACAATTGAAAAATTGAGTAATATTTTTGAGAGTTCAATTTCTCAATTTTTATCGGAAAAGAAACAAAACATTTTACTAATAGTTAATGAAAATTGGATAGGAGAATTTAAAAAAATTAACGAATATAATGACTATAGATTCATCAACACACAACATTATTTAGAAAATGAAGTTAGCTTATATCAAAAATCTGGTTCTGTTTTTCTTGACCGTTCGGACGATTCTGTTGATGCCTCAGATTCTTACAATGAAAATAAGCTACAAGGCCTCAGTAGCATATTAAACTTTTCTTCACAGAATAATCCATTGAATGGTTCCACACTGGGAAATGTGTACGATGCGATATAATAATTTAGTGATTCTTGTGAATTAAGCAAGACTATAAATTTGAGGTACTTGAATTTATGTAGGAAAGTTTTTAGAAAGATTGTTATTGGGTTTATTTTATTTTTATTAATTAATTAATTTTTCTTCTCTAATTTTTATATTTTAATAGAAGGTTGAAAATTTCATATTTTTTTTAATGTGTATAAGGTAAGTAAAGAGCGTTTAGTTTAATTTAATACAAGAAACATAAAAAAATAGGATGTAAAATCGGAAAAATAAAAGGTAAAAAATGTTAAGCGTTTTGATCGATTCAAAACTAGTTAATTTTTTTAACTTTTTGTAATAAAATTATATATACACGATGGTTAACTTTCAATCACTGAAAATAGATAGACAAATATATAAGTAGAACTAAAGAAAATTGTCTCCAATTAGGTTAAAAATGAACAAGTACACTCTCTCAATAATAAATCAATTAAAACGAATAAGTTATAGTTTAACGCCTAATTTGACAAGTTCTTCAGCTGGAGCTGTTTTTAAATATTTTCTAATTAAGTTCTTTCTAATATTTTTTTTAGTCTCCTCATTAATTGACATTTTCTCACAAATTGATTTATAAATTGGTCCTTCTTGTTCCTCCCAAATTTTCTGTAAAGCATCCGATAATTTTAAATCCAAGCTTAAGTTTTCAATTTTTTTTGATAGAAACTGTAATGATGAAGCGAATAGATTGTTCTCGTCTGCATTTGACCATGAATTGATACCATATTTTGCCTTTAATTCTTTAATATCTTCAAGTTCCTCTGATGTATAGTCTTTTTTATTTTTTAAAGTTTCAATTTTAGATAAATCATCGTATAAAGATTCATTAACATTTTGATCGTATAACTTTCTTTTTTCTAAAAATTGAATGGTTTTTTCATTTTCTTCTTTTAGGACTTGTAACTTTGCTTCTTTTTGATATGTTGCAAATTGTTGACCTTTATTCTTTTTCATTTCAGCAACTGCAAAAAACTTTCTTGCACTTAATGGTCGTGTTGCTTCAATTCTGACTAAATCACCTTCCCTACAAATATTTGCTTCATCATGAACTAAATAATCTTTCTTTTTAAGAAATTCTTTTTGAACTTTTTTGTCGAATTTTCTTTGTAAAACTCTAACTTTAATGGTTTTATCCATCTTACCTTGTGAAACCACAAATCCCAAGAAGTTTTGTCTAGCCATATTTAATTGTATTTCAGTTAACTTTGAAAGTTATGTTCAATTTATTCATTCAGATACCAACAAAGAACATAGATCGTTGAAAAATTTTCCCACCATGTTGTCGGGAAGAAAAGCAAAAAAACAGCAACACATCCGTACACCTCAAACAGTTAGATTTGACGCGTTTGCAACTTATGTGCATAATTATTATATTCACTACTTGAATTGAACGCTACATAAGCTGATAATAAAGCAAGTAATAAGAGGTTGCATTGGAAAAGGGGGTTATAGTTTATTGTTATATCCAGATCACAAGTTTAATTTTATGTATTGATTGAATGAAAATCAGAGTTTCAGAGTTTCAGAATTCCTAAATTTCTGGATCTCTGCAATTTTGGATTTAACAGAGATAATTGCCGTGATATTTACCTAAGAGAACCTGGAAATCAGATAATTCTCTTTGGCAATAGGAATTAACGAAATTCTATTCCCTCTCGTCTCTTGTAGAACGTATTGAACTAAAAGGCTCATCTTTATATGTTTAAAACATCAGTACCTGTAAGTTACATCATCTAATTTATATTCGGGTGATCATTACCGAAGCCGTATATGATCCGACATTCAGGAAGTGATTTATGATCCAAGTCGAAAAAGCTGGGACAGGAACTCCCATACAATGGTACACGATTTTATTTCTTGAATACACTGGGGCATATACTTCGCCATACGTCATGAGAATGCCATGAGTGACACAAAATTTATAATTATATAGAGTATTGCAAGAACACAAAAACAGAGTTAAATTTCTCATGTTTACAGACTGCGAAAGACTTCAAATAACAAACCTAAATAATATTTGCCCAATAGCTATTATAAATCGCCACTATTGCGTCATAAAAAGCTCAAACAGTGTTGACTTATATAAACCTTTATTGTAAATTTAGTTGGATTGAAAATAAAGTAAAGGAATGCTTGAAAATGACAGGTAAATAAATGTTGCATCGAAAAACAATCTAAATATAGATTTTCACTGGAAACTATTCAAAGCATTGAATGAAAGTAACTTGATATTGGGAAAGTTAGTTTTATGGTATTGACAAAGGCATAGGCTTAACTTTTATCAATCTAATATGAAAACCTGCAAGATTTTTTAGTTAATTCTATTACCCCTGATCAGCACGCACATCCCGGGCGCAAAATTTGTCCTGATCTGTACCGCTAACAAAAATTTTTTTTGAAATGTCATTGTAGAGGTATAGATACTAGTTAAAATGCAAACTGCAAACTGTGAGATCATTGTCAGGTATTTGCTACTACCTATGAAATATGACTCCCTGTTGATAGTGCAGCAATTTAACCCTTCAACTTGTGACAAAATGATACTTGCTGGAGCATAAAGATTTACAGCCCTTAGCATTTGGAAAAAAAGGGGCTGAGCCTACAGATTTGTTTATTTTTCATACTTGTTTGCCGTCATGCATTAATATCAAACAGGCAAGCATTCTTCCTAAAAGTTATGGAAACATAAGCATTCATAAGTATGAAACTAAATGCTAAATATAGAACCCATGTTTCAAACGCTTTGAATAATATCCCCATAAAATATTGATCCTATAAAATTTTTTGACAAACAGTTTGCATACTCTTTTCGGCGTTTGAAAGAGAATGCTTAAAAAAAACAAACGTAATATTGGTACTGACTTGCAGCATATTTCAAGAACACATACATTAAATTTGATCCAATGTTTTTAAAATCATTCCGGAGTTCTAGTCATGGACGCCAGATGTAGGACATCGGACGTAATTCATATATGTGGTTACTGTAATGTAAACATAAGTTATCTTATTAAGGGCATAAAATTCAGTGCTCCCATGTATGCGCCAGGTACCAATATTGCGAGTTAAGTTCTTGTCAGCCTATTATTAAGTTGAAAGTGAATGTGCTATATTTACTACAACATTTCAGAAAACGCCTTAAATCATGAGCTAGATATCAATTGTAGCAAAAATAGTAAACGATATGCTATTACTTTGTATAAGTCCATGTTAATACAATTTAAAATACATTCCCAGCACTATGGATTCATTTTCGTAAAAATATAAATTAATTGATTTACATCAAAGGACGTGTCCACACAAAATTATATTAACAAGGCTGTAAGAAGCACTAAATTGTGTGGATCTGGTTATGACAGGTGAATCAGTATATGTGACTACTGTGGTAGAGATCTGGCCATGGACATGCTATGTAAAAAAAATAAAAAACTAATATACAGTGTCGTTTCATTTTGTCGCCTTGGAGGCACGCGATATCTTTATTTTTGTTTTTCCGTATTTATGAAGATATAGGTACCGGCCGAGTGTTAGTGGAATATATACGAAAAAACAATATATATGTATGTTGATAAAAAAAAATATACAATTTAAAAGCGGAAAACTCAAAAAAGAAATTATTTTCTTTTTCTACTCAGCTGAAGTGCTTAACAGTCTTAATCTATGGAAATTGAGAATAGACTCAGACTATTGGCTCAGCGAGTTGAAGATGATCTTTTTGATTGCAATTAATATTGCCGATTGAAGTCTTTTTTTCTTTTTCATAGTAACAAATAAGTTATAATTGGATGCAATTTAATTAAGCTTCATGCCATGTTTGATTTGTTAGGACGAGCCTTCTTGGAATTAAATTGTTTAAGCAAATAAAATTCCGAACCTGCACAATCAATAGATTTATTAAATTCTTGATCTGGGCGTCCATTAGTTGAAATCCATTTACAAGTACCATAATATCAGAATTAACATAATTATTTTTAGTTTATGTGAATCTTAAAAATTGTTGGAATTAAATTGTGTTTTTTTTTCTAGAGCAAGGAACGCAACAATAAGGCTACTTTAGAATCCAGGACTTCAATCTTAGTAATGCCAATAATTTTGAACTCTTCGTACCTTTCGTTTTATATCATGAAATCCAAATAACTAAGACTGAAACGATAAATCGCTTTAGTTCATGTTTTTAAAGCATTTTGGAACTATATATTAGTTTTCCAAAATAAAGACAGTTAGTTTAGCATATATGAACACAGCAATATAAACCAGCAACCATCGCCGTTTTTGATCTAATGATGTATATTTACTTGTTATAATCAACCAGTACCCATTTATACATTACAGCATTTTGAATGAATGTTTAATTGATAGAAATGAAAATTGCTTAAAAAAATTATGGTCTATCATTAATCTTGCTAAAATTTCCAGTGTCATTTAAATAATATCTAATTTGGGCCATTTTGCATTCAATACTTTGAACTAGAGGATAGTAATAAATAAATCAACAGCTTTGATTTAGAATCTAGTTTGAGATATGGGCAATGATCCTGACGGTAATTTCAGATTACAACATGAAAGCACTATTATCCATTCATAAACTCATGATAACTAATCGAATGAAGTTTGAATATAAATCTATTTACCTCATGGTGCGTGAAGCTTGGAAACTTTCTTACAATCACGCTTCATGTTAAAAAGGAAAGTTCATATGTAGTAGCCATATTATAATGTAATAAAACTTATGAATTCACGGTATTTTTTCGATTTGGAGATGTTTTATAACAATGATATGGTTTTATTTTTTTATAATCTGTATCAGTACCAAAACAATTGAAACAACCACATGTCCAGATATAAGTTTTTAAGCTTTCGTTATATTATTTGTTTGGCATCAACAGCATTAATTCCAAACTCAAATTTACTTCGTCCAAATATTCCAATATATACGCGTATAATAGGTATTCATAACTACAATAAAAATCGAAAAGAAAATTAAAAACAAGCTCGTTATACATAAAATGATTTAAAAAGAGAAAAGCGATTAAATTGTAAACTAATAACGTAAATGATCTACATTAACGTTTGTGTAAAAAAAAAGAGACTAGAACCTTTCATATTAATGAAGCATCGGATTGTTACTACTTTCAATATTATTTTCAGTCTTATTATTCTTTCTTTTATGAATTTTCAAATGCCTAATCATGTTTGATCTAACTGAAAAAGTTTTTTCACAATCTGGCCATTCACAAACAAACGGTTTTTCACCTGTGTGAGTATGCATATGAATTTTTAATCCTGATGGTCTGTTAAATACTTTATTACAAATTACACAGCTCCTACTTTTCCTTGAACTATTAATATTTTTCGAATTTGTTGACAATACGTCTGAAAAAGGTACTGTATTGCGTCTTTTAAATTGATTGCTAACACTGGCGTCATGAAATTCATTACCCTGTTGACCGAGTACCATATTACTATTTGATGCTAAAGTTGGTAAATGATAATTTGAATACGAGTTCCTTTTAGAAAAATCGGAAGTTGAATACATTGAAGGATTTAGACTTGAATCTGAAAATCTATGATTACTAATATTATTAATATTATTATTGTTATTAGGCTGTTGTATTGGCTGCGACTGTTGTGGCAGCTGCTGCGGTTGCTGTTGTTGCGCTTGTTGTGATTGTGACTGTGATTGTATAGACCCAATATGACTAGGAACTTGGTTAGGTGGTAACATACCTGATGCCGATAAATTTGGATAACTAAACGAGTCTTGATTCTGAAATGAATTAACTAGCCTACCATTAATGTGACCATTTCTTAAAAACGTCGAATTTGAAATTGCCGAGTCATTGCTGTTATTATCAGCAATATTCATATTAACATTAACATTAACATTTTCGTTACTAAAATTAGAACTTTGCTGAACTTGGGAATTATAAGTATTCTGATAATTATTTAACACTGGATTATCTTTTGAAATATTTAAATTTGGTTGGTCTTGTTGATAAGGAGGCGAATTTGCAATGACGTTTTGAGGATAATATGTCATTTGTTGAGAATCTTGTATATAATTGATTCCGGCAGAAGATTGCGAATAATAATTGGGATACTGTATAGTTCCGGATGTATTTGTGGAATTTGATAATGGCATTATCGATCCAGGAATCATGATAGAGGGAGGTGGGGGTGGAAGTAATGATTGTGATTGAATTGGTTGTTGAAACTGAGATTGAGATTGAGATTGAGATTGAGATTGAGATTGCGGAGACTGTTGAGGCACTTGATTTTGAATTTGCTGCTGTTGCTGTAAAGGCTGTTGCTGTAAAGGCTGTTGTTGTAAAGGCTGTTGCTGTAAAGACTGTTGTTGTAGGGGCTGTTGCAGTTGAGGCTGCTGATGGAACTGTTGAGTTTTAGGTTGGGTTATTGAATTGGACAAATGTCGATATTGCGAAACATTATTATTACCAGGTTGTTGAATTTGATGTGGTGGATAAGAAATTGATGATGAGTTTTGGTAGCCTGTATACTGCGAAGTTTGATCATAAGGTTGATAATATTGAACCTTCTGATCCGTAGGTTGCTGAGAGTTCATCATTGGTTTGACAGACAGGTACATGAAGAGTAGTTTTTATTAATGCAAGTTATGATAATAAGAATAATTGGAATAATTAATAAACCAAGTTGGATATGCTTAATTTTAGTGAAAGGGGTTCAAAATTGAGAGTAGAATTAGAAGTTAGTCAAATCTGAACAAATCAAATTAAATGCTGATGAATAAAACAGGTGGATGTAAGGAACAGAAGCGATCTCAATTTAAACTCTTGTACTAGATATTATGTATCAACTAAGTCCAAATAATAAGATATAAAGCATAAGAATAAGTAAAAAAGACAGATCAATTGCAAGATAGAAAAGAAAAGAAAGAGTGAGTAGATATGAAAATAGGGATTATCTCGAATCTGCCTAGAAATTGATCTCTCACTGAGTCTTATAGCTCTCTTTTTCGTGCATGTTTATAAAAAGCAAAATTAGCTTTCTGCAAAATCGGGACAATCACAGCATAATTGTGTGTGTCGCATAATTTGCCGGCACACGCATTTTTTTATTTTTTAACAGTTGTATTGACAAATGCTTTTTTTTTGCGAAATCGGTTTCTAGAATTGGCATATTGTACAAGCCGATTAATTACACACCAACATTAGTTTTAATATATGAAAAAAAATTATTAGAAATGAAACTTAAAATTCCCGGCAATTAAGCAAGTAATATTGATAATATTTGTATTTCTATGATTGATCAGAATCTTTGTAACATGAAAATTAAGGCTTTAATTTTTTCAAATTAGTGGTTTTATGCAATAAATTCAGATTTCCCGGACCATACTAAACTAGCTAGTATTTTTGTATCCATGGGTTTCCAGTTTTGGCCATACTACAGATAATCGATCAGCGTTCTAGGCACATGCGTGCTCGATCGACGTCAGCAACACCCTACCATTTTTTTTACTGAAATCCAGACTTACTCCCCGACTTTTGCTAAAAGCAGCGATTTCCAATTGCTAATATTCCCTTACAATTACAGGTTATTCAAGGATCAATCCAATCCAGTTTCAATATGTACACACGTATATGTTTTAAAATTAACACCATTTACATTTAATTAAATAAAAAATCAGCAGATTATCAGCAGATTCTATAATGCGTACCGGAAATATATGTATCTTTCTGCATATAATAGTTGGTTGCTAGCAAAAATTAATTGCCATGTTGATATGAATTTTAGATTAAAAAACCTTTCTTAATGGGATATTTTCAGGGGGATACTACAGCAAAGGCAATAACATGTCGGACATGCATGCATCTGAGTATAATTCTTCCAATTAAGAAATGGTTTTGCTAAAGCAATAAGCCAGATCAAGCCAATTTTAAATTAATTCCCGCGCAGGCCAAACCTTGGGGACTGGCTTTACTCTTGTACTGATCTGTAACAAGGTATAAGAGTCTTGTAGTTATTTGTAATAAATGGCCCGCACTAGTATTTTCAGCTCCACTCATCATTACAAATTAGTTAATTACACGCTAGTAAAACGGTTTGTGTGATTTAAAATTTCGGGTGGTGCTCTCACGGGTTCTCTGAGTGTGCTAATCTGTTAGCAAATGTTTTACCTGAGTGCATGTTACTCTTCAAACTATCAAGTATTCTGCTATTACTGTATTTAGACACTTTTTGTTAATTTGTTTTAAAAATATCCTAAAATTTGTGAATGATGAAGGAATTTGCAGACTAAAAGAAGAATTGTTCAGTCAGTTCGATTTGTCCAACTTCAAGCAACTAAAAGAAATACAGGCATAGAAGAGGTATCTTTTAGCTGCTTGGTATTTGAATATTATAATATTTGATTTAGTAATCTGAATATTCTATCATTAGCTTAGTTCTTTACTTCAATAATTATGGACTTAAGCCAGTGAATAGAGAAAAATATGATGTTTCATTAAATATAACAGATGCTTCTTTTAGTTCTTGTTTGCTTCATATTTGGATATTTCATCATACGAAACTTTTATCATTACTTAACTTTTCAGTCAAATAATTATGGATTTAAACAGTGAATTGAGAAACTTTGATGACTTCATTAGATATAAAAGAAATTTCTTTTGCTTCTTTTAGTTCCCCCAGTTTCTTGGTATATGAATATTATAGCATTTGGTCATTAATTTATTAATATGAATCTTTAGTCGAATAATTAAAACCATTGAACTGATCTACTATGTTGTTTTCATTAAATATTCGTGTTAGTAAATCCACTCATGCTCATGCTTTGTTGAATTTACTGAAATGAAAAATACTTCCTTTTTTTATTCAGTCCCATTAGTTTCAATAATTTCAACCGTATTACCAGTTTAATACTAGCAAGTAATTTGAGAATCAGTCTAACACGTTCTTGGGAATATATAAGCAACTTACATATCAAGATTAAAGATTGATTAATACTGAAAGTAAATCACGATTCAAATTATCAACGTGGTATGTAAAATACCAAGCTTCTCGATGCCCAAACCTGGCTTTTAATACCTTGAACTCTGACTATCCCAGAATAAAATTCTGATGACAGACACTGGAAAAATGTTATCCATTCTCTGTGATATATTTCTTTCACACTGAAATATATCAAATAAGTAGCAAAAGAAAACTATTGTCGTTCCCATATGCATTTCAGTTATTACGACTCAAGAAAAGCAAATATATGATAATTTTTTTGTGAACAGAAGGACAGGAAAGCAAATCATTAAATTTTTTGAGTTTTGGTATTAATTAAGAAGTCGTTTTAAATTTATTTTTTACATCTCCTTTAAAAATGCTTAGATTAAGCTTTCACTGGTAAACCATCCAAATAGCTATCTTATGATATTTGTTAACAAATATCGTAAACAGTAAAAATAAATTTACTTCGTAAAAATTACCACACTTTTTTCGAGATCCCTTCATTAAATTTTAAAATATATTCAAAATTTAATTTGCAGCTGTAAATACAAAATTGATTTATATTATATTCGAAAATTTAAATTCTGTAAACAAAATAACGGTTAACTTAACTAATAGACCAATTTCCCCAGTCAATAAAGGACTGTAGATTTTTACCGTTGAAGTGTAGCGCTCCCCCGTTTTATGTAGGTCCGTATTATATTCTATGGCATCGCCAAAAAAAAAAAAAAATAGAGACTATCGACGCTGAAAATTTTTTATTGATCTGAAAAGTCGTGTGTAAAACAAAACAAAAAATTTTTTAAAAAAAATTTAAAATTATAAAATTTTTTTTATTTCTGATTGATTGATAGTAGTTTGTTTTAAGATTTAATATTATTGCTTTTTTAAGAATCAACATTATCAAATAATACAAGATGCAATTAACTTGGAAAGATATTACAACGGTTCCTAATTCGAATGATCTTTTGGATATCGTTTTGAATAGAACTCAAAGAAAAACTCCAACTGTTATTAGAGCTGGATTTCAAATTCAACGTATCAGAGCATTCTATATGAGAAAAGTTAAGTTTACAGGTGAAGGTTTCGTTGAAAAATTTGATGATATTATACAAAGTTTCCCAAATATTAATGAATTACATCCATTTCATAGAGATTTAATGGATACATTGTACGAAAAAAATCATTATAAAGTTTCACTTGCATCAATTTCAAGAGCAAAAACATTAGTTGAACAAGTTTCAAGAGATTATATTAGATTATTAAAATTTGGTCAATCTTTATTTCAATGTAAACAGTTAAAACGTGCTGCATTAGGTAGAATGGCAACAATTGTTAAAAAATTAAAAGATCCTTTAGCTTACTTAGAACAAGTTAGACAACATATTGGTAGATTACCATCGATTGATCCAAATACTAGAACCTTATTAATTTGTGGTTATCCGAATGTGGGTAAATCATCATTTTTAAGATGTATCACAAAAGCTGATGTTGAAGTTCAACCGTATGCTTTCACCACCAAGGCATTATACGTTGGACATTTTGATTATAAATATCTAAGATTCCAAGCAATTGATACTCCTGGTATTCTAGATAGACCAACAGAAGAAATGAACAATATTGAAATGCAATCAATTTATGCAATTGCTCATTTAAGATCATGTGTTTTATATTTTATGGATTTATCTGAACAATGTGGATTTTCAATTGAGGCTCAAGTTAAATTATTTCATTCAATTAAACCATTGTTTGCAAACAAATCTGTTTTAGTTGTTGTTAATAAAACTGATATTATTAGAATTGAAGACTTAAGTGAAGAAAAACAAAGTTTAATGAATACTTTATTGGAAGTTCCAGGTGTTGAAATCATGCAAACATCATGTTATCAAGAAGAGAATGTCATGCAAGTTAGAAATAAAGCATGTGAAAAATTATTAACATCAAGAATTGAGCAAAAATTAAAAGGTTCGGGTAGAGTTAATAATGTTTTGAATAAAATTCATGTTTCAAAACCAATTAATAGAGATGATATTGATAGAACTCCATTCATTCCAGATGCTGTTAAAAATTTACCAAAATATGATCCAAACGATCCAAATAGAAGAAAATTGGCAAGAGATATTGAATCTGAAAATGGTGGTGCTGGTGTTTTCAACATTAATTTAAAAGAGAAATATATTTTGGATGAAGAAGAATGGAAAAATGATGTTATGCCAGAGATTCTAGAAGGTAAAAATGTTTATGATTTCTTGGATCCAGAAATTGCAGAAAAATTACAAGCATTAGAAGAAGAAGAAGAAAAATTAGAAAATGAAGGTTTTTATGATTCTGATGATGATGAAATGGATCAAAATGTTGAAGTTCAAGAACTTAGGGAGAAAGCTAAATGGATCAGAGATAAGCAAAAGAAAATGATTAATGAAGCAAGATCAAGAAAGCATTTAAGTAATCGTGCAATTATGCCAAGATCAAAAGTTACTAAATCATTTGGTGAATTGGAAAAACATATGTATATGTCTGGTCACGATACTAGTAAACTAAAAGAAAAGAAATCTAAAAGTAAAAGAGGCTATGAAGTTAGGGGTCAAGATATTCTTAGAAACTCTAGTAATGCTGCTGAGCAAAAGGGTTTTGCAGCTCCAATGAATAAATCAAATAGATTAACTGATGGTCTAACAGATGGTGCATTAAGATCTAAAACTGAAAGAATGGTTAAGATGGAAAGAAGAGAAAGAAATAGAAATGCAAAGGCTGGTGAATCGGATAGAGTTATTGGTACAGCTATGCCTAAACATTTATTCTCTGGTAAGAGAGGTATTGGTAAAACTGATATGCGTTAAACATTTTATAATTTTTTATTACTAATTTTATTATTATTCTATTTTGAATTTTCTTTTTTATTATTACACTAATTTTTATTAATTATTTCGCCATTTCTATAAACTAGTCGATATACTATATATACTTATTATAATTTTTTACTTCAATTCTATGAATGCGATAATTTATTAAATCAACGAAAAAATGACAGCACAAAATTTAAAAGTTGGACCTATAAATAGAGAAAAAAAATATAACGTGTATCTGCCTAATTAAAAAGTAACACAACTATAATAAAAATAATAAAAAATAATTAGATAAAATGACAAAAAATAATTCAGCTAATACCGATCCAGTTTAACATTTATAACGAAAAAAAACAATTTTAAATCTTTTGAAGAATACCTTTTTATTTTATTTTATTAAAAAACCAAATTCACCTTTTCTTTTCTAAAAAACCCGTTTTAATAAATGTAGTAATGTAAATATAATATATATGTCTATAATAAATAATCATTAAAATTAATCCATAAAGAACTGAGTATCATCGTCATTAATAATTAAGGTTTTTCCAAATATATTGGACATCTTAGGGGTACCAAACGAAGGCCTTGATTGTCTTCTTTTCAATTCTTGTGGAGTTAAAAGCTCTTGTAAAGAACTTGGAAGAAAATCAACATCTTCATTATCCTTGGTTTCCTCGTCTTCAGAATCAATGATTGCAATTTCATTTTTAGATGGACTCAAATTTGAGAAGGTCGTTGAAATAGAAGTTTTTGTAGTATTTTCTGTTTCACTATCATTTGATAAAGGCACAGCAAGAGGTCTAACCGGTTGTTGAGACAATGAAACTGATCTAATAGACCTTTGAGTTTGATTACTAGTTATTTTGCCAGATGGTGAAGACCAAATGGAGATTGAATTATTAAATGGTGAAGTTGGAGTTGCTGTGGTGGGAGCAGTTGACGAAATCGAAAAGATTGATTGAAAATTTGAATTTGATGGTGACATGACATTATCTAAATATGATGAAGCATCGATGTTAATATTATTAATATTAGTAATTTGAGAATACTGAAAACCAAATTGTTGCTGATTTTGGTTATTTTGCTGATTTATATTTTGTGAATACATATCCTGAATATTAATAGGTTCAATTGATGTATCACTAAACGACATTGGGTTCTTTATATTTGGCACCTGGGAAAAATCATAATAAGGTGTATCCAGATTTGAATAGTTCATTGACGATTGCGGCTGTGGTTGCGATTGTGACTGCGATGGAGATTGAGATGAAAGTTGAGATGCATATTGGTTATTATATTGGTAGTTTTGTGAGAAAGACTTTTGATTCACTTTACGACCGTCAGGTAAAATATGAGCCAAAGCACATTTAATTCCGAATTTACAATTACCCTTTTGGAAATATTTACACGGTTGTGAGTCTAATGAAATATCTGTTGCATGAGAGAATGGGCAAGAGTTACCAGCTTGACAAGCACCTTGTCTAAAGAACTTACACGGGACATGGGAAAGATCTGTTGGAAAAAAAAAATAACTTGTTAGTAAAACAAAAAAAAAAAATTCTAATTGATGTAAGTTTCTGACTTTACGTACTTTTTGAAGGTTGATTCTTACTGTTTATTTCAGTAATAAAGGAGACTTTTTGAGAGGCACTCAAATTTGAATTTTTCAATGTTTGAGCGATATCTAAATCTGAGTTCGATAACAATTTAGAAGAATCTTGTTTTTGCAACTGCAATTGCATTTGAATTTGTTGTTGATAATGGTACTGCTGTTGAGCTTGATCTGGGAGGGTAGAGTGAAACGATAACCTTGCAGCATGAGGGTCTGCTGGCAACGGTTGATTTTTCTCATGTACTGATTGGGAAGATATAAAGCCTGAATCCATTTGATATAAAACGTAGATAAACAAAAGAATCTAAAAATTATTATCAATTAGATTTGGCAGATAAGCTATAATTTATACAGCTAAAAATGTGGATCATGGAGATAGTGGCGAAAAGAAATTTATAGTGCGGTAAGATAAGACGAGCCGTAAATTGTTTTTAGATAAAAATAATACTCATCTACGGTTAGTTAGCTATGCTACAAAATGTTTCCTACATTTGGTACGATTTTTATAGCAGGTCGATATATGTGATATTATTTTAAAGTTGAATTAAAGGATTGCTTTAAAGCTAATAGTCATACATATAATGTTTTCAAACAGAACTGTGGTGCACAAAAAGAAATTAAATTTTATAGGTGTCTTTGTTTCTTATCGCTTACTTTGAGAATTACCATTACCATGGCTCAAATGGTCATAGCAAAAAAATACGTCAAAATTTTTAAATGCAGATCTGAATTAATTAAGATTCTTTTTCTATAACATATTTTAATTTGATTATAATTATGAGAATAATAAAATTAGAATTACTCATTGTAATGGTAAACTAAATAATTCGGTAGACCGAAAACTTCATAGCCTAATCTTTTGCACATCTTAGCAAAACCTTCAGTTTCAATCAGATGATAGAAGGGGAAATTTGGGAACATGGCACCATCTCTATGAACATCGGCTTTAACCATTAAACAGGTACCGCCAACACCGTCTAAAGGCATCTCTTCATTTACATTACCATTTTCTTCAAAGAAATGCGCCATAAGAGGTCTGTAAGTTGCAATTTCAGCGTAACCTTCAACGATGATTTCGTCTTCGCCCATAATTGAAGCCAATCTCAAACCTTCTTCAGATTCAGCCCAATTATTGAAATCATAAGGTCTAATTGATTCTTTCTTCTTGTCTTCATCAAAGAACCTTTGATAACAATTTGCAGCCAAAACCGGTCTGTCATGTGCTGTCATGTCTTGGATTAAATTTCTTGGGGTCTCAACGATATCAGCATCTAACCATAAGATCCATGAAGTGTACGGACCGATGGAGGTAAATAGTAACGAGTTTCTGGCAGTCGCCATGTCAGACCTTCTCTTTTTTTGGACTTTCAACGCATGTCTATCCTTTTCAAGTTGTGATTTTAGAGAGTCATTATCTTGTCTTAAAATTGTAATCTTGGCAAACTTTGCACTCTCTGAATTTTTTGGGTCCTGAATTTTTTTGACCGCCTTTTCCAAGCCTTTCAAAGCTTCATCTCCTTCAACTGTTCTTGGGAGAATAAATCCTAACTCGATCAATTCTCTTGGGTATGTCAATTCCAAAAGATTCTGCCAATATTCACTGTGGAATTTCGACATTGGTGTTAGAATCAAAACTCTCTCCCGATTTTTAAGAGAATCCGAGCTTGCTTGTAGCTTGTTTAGATCATAGTGTGATATATGATCTGCAGGTAAGTTCCGTGGAACCCAAGGATCCTTACCTTTTGGTTTATAACTATATGGACTGTTTGGTTTTTTTTCTGAATTGGATGATCCGAAAACAACATAGTAAAGCACAACCATTAGTAACAGGAACCCTAGAATCTTCATTCTGGTTGTCTTTTGAAGCTGACGCTGAAGAGTTCTTTTGAGATGGCCCAATATCATCTTCTGCTTGTTGTATATTTATCCTGCGTACAAATTATCAATAATGTTGACTTACTAATTCTATTCAGTACATAAAATTATTTACACTACTGAAACACCATGAAAAAAAGACAACTCAGAGAGTTCGCGAAGCTCGCATCATGCTGGTGCAGAGATGTGTGTGCGAAACACAGAGCACAAAACTTAAATCGGCATTTTTTTTCTATTGTTTTCCCAAGCACGGACACGACACGACACGACGCCAGACAAGTCAGATGAGCAAAGAAATGGGCAAAGAAATGAGCCAGAGCCAGAGTGTGCCAGCACATTGTTATCGTTGGCAACGATAACAATGTGCACGGCTGTTTCACCTGATTCCAATATCCTAGGTAAGACTGTAAAGACATTACACAGTGTTCCAATGTCTCTAGTTAAGTGAATGCCAGACGGTGTATGCCGGAGTTTAAAACCGATTACGCTGACACCAACAATACTGGTTAGCTGCGACACGAACTAAATTCATGGTTGTTTGAAGGTGTCCTAGTTTGTCTGAAGTTTCTGGCCTCGAATATATAAGCAGACACTTAAAAAAAGTCCTACTTTTGGCGGATACTGAAATTTTATACAACATTATACAAATTATACAACATTCTACACATTATACACCTGTCTCAGGGAATGCCAACACCAATCCAACAAAATAAAAAAACCGAACGAACAATCTAAAAATATAAATAAAGCCATGGGTGATTTTTCAAAAACCTCGAGACCCCACTCTTGCTTCCCGGTCACCGATTGTTTTCTCGCTATGCAACATTTCATTGTCACTCACGTTATTGTCATTTTGTGTAGAATTGCACCAGCACGGATTTTGCATACTTTAAGCTCCACTTCCTCGATGAAAATTTGTTTGACTTAAGTAGTTGACATGTGGTGTCCGACAAAAAATTCCCCCCACACAAAAGAAAAGAATTGTATTTAAAGTGTTGGCAATCCACATGGGAAGAAGTAACAGAATCAGTCTGTACGTCTATTGCAAAGCAGATATTTAACACTTAAAATCCCAAACTAATACACAGAATAAGCGCAAATGTCACACACAGACTCATTCAACCAGGATCTTGAAAAACAAGAATCCGATAGGCTAAATAAACCTCTAACACAATCAAGTTTTAGACACGATTCACACAATATTTACATCAATGATGTTCCTATCAACAAACAGGACTTTGTCTACGCATTCGGTGGTAACTTAGAAGTTGGTGCCAGAAAAAAAACCACCGAACTGCTAGATTATGCTAATCCTGTGCCAGCCGGCTTGGCTGCCTTCAGTGCTACCACGGTCTCGCTTGGATTGGTGCAAATGCACGCCAGACATGTTACACACGCCAACATCTTGCTAGGTGCTCTACTAACAACGTCAGGTGTGGTGGAGTTGATTGTGGGTATTTTATGTTTCATTGTCGGTAACACATGGGCCTGCTGTACGTTCTTAATGTTTGGCGGGTTCTGGTCGTCATACGCTTTCGTTTTGATGGACGTGGGTGGCATACTCGCCAGCTACCCAACAACAGAGGAATATAATCAGGGTGTTGCACTATTCTTCTTGCCGTGGGCTCTTTTCTCATTCTTCCTTTGGGCATGTACTTGGAAATCTACAGTTGCGTTGTCACTATTGATGTTTTTGATTTGGTTTTTCGTTTTCTTGTTCACAATTGCCCAATTCATTGGATCCGTTAAACTATACAAAGCTGGTGGATTTTTCTGTCTTCTATCTGGATGTGTCGGTTTCTACAACATGTACGCCGGTATATCAGATAAGACCAACGCATACCTAATCTTGAAGCCAGTCTTTTTGCCAAACGCTTATAAGCCAGATGAAGAAAAGGAATAACTTTCTGAATAATTTTCTAATCAACCAATGTATTTCTTCTTGTTTGAAATGTCTTTTCCTATTTAATTTCCCTAATTTATGATGATCTAACTGTTTTTATTATACCAGGAAGAAAAAAAAAAATTTAAGCGAAATGTAGTGTTGGTAACGATTCGGCGTAACTTCGGATCGTTTTATCGAGGTGTTTAAGTTTGGAGGAACAATCTTTGTTTCCCTTTTCCTAAACATTTTTCATTCCATTAATTCATTAATTTGTTAATTTGTAACATATATTTGAATTTTTTTACAAAAACACTATTTTTTTCTAAATAAAATGTCCATGCTTCCAAACTGGGGTTTTAGAAATACTGTTCACGGCTACCACTCGGAAAAGTCTGTTAATTTGCCTTGTAAAGGGGATTCTCAAAAGAACACAAATTCAATTTCATTGTCAGAATTTATTAATACTTATGTCCCGGAAGCAAAAGATGGTTATAAATATTGGTTAAAACCTTATTTGTTTAATGGTTCCTTACAAAATTTGTACCTTGCGAAAGCTGATTACTCGAAATTTTACCCCGTTTATTTTGGTAGACAAATCGTGCAAGCCAGTGAAGCTGAATTAAATTCTGGTGAGTTCAAACACCTTTTACCAGGTGAATTTACCATTGATTATGTTGTGAAACCAATTGAAAATTCCAAGGAAGAATTTTTGAGAAGATATAATGAAACATTACCCGAAGGTTATCCAAGATTGCATCCACGTTCTAGGTATTACACAAAGACCGAAATTGAAAATGAATTTGAATTGTGGAATCAAAATGACAAACCAATTGTCATTATTATGCCAGGTTTAGCAGGTGGTATTAACGAAGTACAAATTAGAGCAACTTGTCATGAATTTGAAAAAAAAAATTACAATATACTTGTTATTAATGCTCGTGGCTGCTGTCGTTCAAAAATCACAACTCCTTATTTATTTAGTGGCCTACACACTGATGATTTAAAATTAATAATTCATAGAATGCATGCGAAATTCCCAAACAAATCAATTCATTTAGCGGGATTTTCTTTTGGTGGTTTAATGATTGCGAATTACTTGGCAAGTGAAGGAGACAACTCTTTAGTTACAAGTGCCTTGTCTGTTAGTTCACCATGGTCCTTAAATGAATCTTACTATCATATGACACGCTCATTATCAGGTAAGTATCTTTTTGAACCTGCAATCGGTTTTTATTTATTAAATTTAGTTAAAAATAATTTGGCCGTTTTAAAAGAAGATCCAGAGCTTCGTGCTGAAGAAAACTATAATTTTTTAAAAAAAAATATTAAAAGAAGTATCGAATTTGATGATGTATTCACCTGTAAACTGGCTGGATTCCCGAGTGCAATTTCTTATTATTATGCTGCTTCGCCGATTTCAAGAATTTTGAATATTAAAACTCCAATGTTAATCCTAAATTCTTTGGATGATCCCCTGATCTCAACAAACTATCCAACTTTAGATGTTGAAAAAAATCCTTACTTATATATGGCGACTTGTGACTTAGGTGGCCACTATTCTTTTATCAACACTAAAGGCGATTTTTGGTTCACAAACGTTGCCTCGGAGTTTATCAATGCTTTTGAAGAAAATATTGATAAAACTAAAAAAGTTAATGACTTCGGATACCATGTTGAACAAGATAACTTCAAAGATATTATTAAGCTATATTAATTTTTTTTTTCTTTTTTAACCTTATCTATACAACTATATACGTCTACATATGGATATTTTGTTCATTACTTGCCCATCAGTTATTTATTTTAATAGCTGCGAGGGATTTTTTTTCATGGTATTAAAACATTAAACCTTCGCTGTAAGTAAATGATTTCTCAATTTGAAAATTTGCATTATTTTTTTTTCCCTATTATATATCTGATTCAGTTATCCATATAAAAATTTAACTTTATTTTAGACTTTTGTGTGTTATATAGATACCGAGATTTAACTCATGACAGAAAAGGAACCGCAAATATCTATTAATTTAGATAAACCAATTTTTAAGAAAAAGAATATCGTTCCTAGAGAACCGAACATTGAAACTAAAAATCAGATTAAACATAAGCATAATATTGATAAAAACTTGAATAATAGCAAGGCAGTGAATCAAACTAACAGAAGGATTTCAAATAAAAATGTAAAACCTTTAATCAATAGAAATCAATCGGGAAATAATGTTAGGAATGTGGTTAATGTTAAAGGTAGAGGTAGACCTCATTTAAATAGAGAAAAAATGTCTTCTGTTGGCAGCAATAAATTAAATAATCAAAAACCTAGTAATAAAGAAAAACTATCTGTTAGAAATGAACAAAAGACAATTGAAAATGGGCCATTAAAAACTGTTCAAAAGAAACAAGTTTCTACTAATGGAAAGACAAATAAACCAAATAGTAAAGAGCAGAGAAAAAAAGTTTCTTCACCAGTTCCTAAAATAATAAGTGCTAAACCACAGAAGAAAACTGATTCTAAAATAGTAGCTAATAAAAATTCAAGGAAAAATGATTTCCATACGAATACCATTAAAAATTCAATGAAAAACGAAGCCACACCAAAATCAGTTCAGCATAGAAATACGCCTGAATATCAACTTGAAACTTCAGACCCATCTGTTAATCCCTATCTATTGAAATTAGAGCGTTTGAAAAACTTGATTTATAACACTTCCCCCAAAAAACCGATTCTTAATTTTGATAGCATGAAAGAATATTTTAATCACTTCACGTATAATCTTTTTTTGGAAGAATTATATGATACTGATTTTTTCACTGACATTGAAATTGAGTGGACTGAATCTGAAACATTCTCCGTCACTGCTTCCACCAAAAAACTTTTTGACCAGTACGTTTCACCAGATATGCAGCATTTAAAGAAACATCCCTTCTCAAGAGAACAACCAATTTTCATAATTCGTAAGACCGACATGGGATTGGATTCAACCTCAAAGCTGACTTTTTGGGCTACTTGCGTTTCTCGTTCCAAGCTAGATGAAGGAAAAGGAAAAGGCAAGGGTAAAGGAAAAGGAAAAGGAAAAGTTAGATACCGTAAACCAGCAAAGCACGCAGTTGTTAAAAAAGACAAACAAACATCCGAAATTGTTTTGGAAGCATATGATTGGAATGAATTTCCTTTACCTAAGGGTGAAAGAGGAGACCAATTCGCCATTTTACCTGGTAGCGTTGTTACTGGTAGAATTTTGAACTCTATGAAGAATTTCAAGAACCCATTTTTTGAAAACCTCGTTCTGGGTAAACAACCAATTAAAAAAATTGTTTTCAACAATCGTATTTCAGGTTTGAAAAATAAGTTGAATGATTCTCAAAAACAGGCCCTAGAGTCAGCTTTAAATAATCGTATTACCGTTTTGAAGGGTCCACCAGGTTCCGGTAAAACTTCCACAATTTATGAGATAATTTTACAATTAATTGATCAGTTGCATTATTATCCAATTTTGGTTGTTGCTGCCTCAAATTTAGCTGTTGACAATATTGCAGAGAAATTATTGCATGATTATAAGGATGATATTTTACGTATTACATCAGTTACCAAGGAAGCAGAGTATCCGCCCGAGAATCCAATTGGTAGCGTTTGCTTGCACAATAAGATTACTAAAATGCTACCTCGTGACTTGCAAGTTATTCAGAGACGATTAAAAGTGGACCGTAAAAATGTTTCTTCTGCGGAATTCGACAAATTTTTGGTTGCCTCTAAGGAAAAGAGTGATCAATTAGTTAAACAAGCCAAAATTATTTTTTCCACCACTGTTGGTATTGCAGGACCATACTTAAAATCGGTAAAAAATATGCCAGTTATCATTATGGATGAAGCAACACAGTCGTCAGAACCAGCTTCATTAATTCCATTGGGTGCTCCAAATTGTCAAAAAGTTATATTTGTTGGTGATGAAGCTCAATTAAGTGCATTCACCAGGGTTAAAACTCTCGAGATGTCCTTGTTTGAACGTGTGTTAAAAAACGGTACTTATCCTGAACCGTTTATGCTCGATACTCAATACCGTATGCACCCAGATATCTCAGAATTTCCTAGAAACCGTTTTTATGATGGAAAACTAAAGGATGGTATTACAGCAGCCCAGAGGACTTTACCCGGAATTTCATATCCTGTTTTCTTTTTTGATCATAAAGGTGTTGATGCACAAGAATCTAGACAATTTTCTAAATTTGGTGAAGAATTTGGCTTCTCTCTTGTGAACAGGAAAGAGGCCCAGTATATTGAAAGAATCATGGAAAAATTGATTATAGATAAACAAGTTAAACCTTCTGATATTGGTATTATGACCGGTTATGCTGCACAAAGGGACTTAATAGCAGAAGCATTAGAGAGGAATCTTTTAATTAATCCAAATCACACAAAACAAAGGCGAATAATTGATAAAGAAGATCTTGACAAAGATAAAAATGTCACGATTTGTAACGTTAATGGTATTATAATTTCGACTGTTGATGCTTTTCAAGGAAGAGAAAAAAATTTTGTGATCATGTCATGTGTTAGATCAAATAGTGAATCTCAAATTGGTTTTATGAAAGATACTAGAAGAATGAATGTTGCATTTACCAGGGCAAAATACAGTTTCATTATGTGTGGTAATGCAGAGTGCTTGTTAAATGGTGACCCGTTATGGAAGGATTATATTAATATGTTGAAAGAAAAAGATGCAGTTAAAAGTAGCTTCGATAGTTATTAGTTTTAGAAATGCTTTTTATGATGCTTTTTTACCTTTGTTTAATAATATTCGTACTTTTAATTCTAATAATACATCGGAACCTTTACATTAAAGTCTATAAAAAACCAAAAAAGATTAGTCGGTTGCACTAATTTTGGCACCAAGAAGGTGTGGTGCAACTTCTTGAAGCCAGTCAAGTTCTATAGAGGAAACACTTCTGGCATATCCCTTGACTGTATAAACGTACTCTATATACATAATTGCATCCTTTTTTGTTCCAAACAACAAGGAAGAAGGGTGAATTGAAACCAAGTTACCCGTAGTCACTGTTCTATATGATCTATCTGGCATACCAATTGCGGTATTAGTAATAAAACCTTTTAAAAAAGATTTTAAGATTAACGAGGGATCAATTGGTTCACTATAATCAATACCAATTTCTTCGTCTTTATCATTATTTCCGTTATCTAGGTTCTTGTCCTTGGTATCTTCAAGGTGCGACATATATTCCTTGATTTGTTTTTTAATTCTAACAACATTTTTAAAACCCTTGTAAGATAATGCTAACTCATTACACCATTTCTTTTTCTCCTCAGTTTCATTTAAACTGCTGAAAATATCAAATAATTCTTTAAACATTAGTAAATCACCATATCTTGAACCCAATGTACATGTGTCTTTTCTTTTAGAATTAACTTCATCTCTTCTATCACTTGAAGGTGTTAACATAAGATTATCCACCGATAAACAAGAAACAATATCAACAACAGGTTCCAATGCGCCATATTCTTTGGCTTGAATCAAAACAGCGGCCAAATGAGGAGCAACAGGCAAAACTACAATTTTTTCACCCAGCTTAGTTATGCTACCAGAGTCATCTAATGCACCAAGAGAATAAAGTTGCTGCAAAGAAGATATTAAAGATTCCCTACCCGGATGTTCAAGCCAGTACCATCCTAAAATGTCAGCCACACCTAATTTTTTCAACATCAAAACAGGCGAGACGATTTCAGAACGTAATATTTCAGGTTCAGTTGCATCTGCTAATTTTAAGTAATCAGATTCTCTATACAACCTAAAACATTTACCCGATGTTTCTCTACCGGCTCTTCCCGCCCTTTGGGTAGCTGATGCTTTTGAAATAGGAACTGTAAGTAAAGTTGAGAGGCCAAGCTGATGACGCCAAACTTTAACTTTCCTCAATCCAGAATCAATAACATATTTGATACCAGGAACTGTAACAGAAGTTTCCGCAATATTTGTAGAAAGAATAACTTTACGTTGATTCGATTTCAACGCTTCAAAAATTTTCATCTGTTGTTGTGGAGGTAAAGCTGCATACAAAGGCAATGGTACAATAATTGGAGCTTCCTTTGGAAGTTCAGGAGATATTTTCATCAGAATATCTGTAGTTTTGTCAATATCATCTTGACCTGGAAGGAAACATAGAATATCACCAGTTTGTTCTCCTTGGTTTACTTGAACAATAGTTTTCACTAAGGAATCAATAATATCATCAACAGGTTCCTTAACGTACAATCTGTCAACAGGATACATTTTACCTTCAACAAATAAAATTGGAGCATTATCAAAAAACTTTGAAAATTTTTCTGCATCTAAAGTGGCCGACATGATAATAACTCTAAATGCTGTTTTATCATCTTTGTTTCTATGTATTAACAATTCCTTCAAAAAACCAATCAACAAGTCAGTTAAAATCGTTCTTTCATGGGCTTCATCTACTATCACTGTACTGTATTTAGATAACATCGGATCTAACATCATTTCTCTCAGTAGCATACCATCCGTAATATATTTAAGTTTAGTTTTTCTACTTGTAACATTATTAAATCTCACAGCATATCCGACTTCATCACCAAGCGGACAACCATATTCTTCGGCAACTCTCGTTGCTAAATTCATGGCTGCAACTCTACGAGGTTGTGTAACAGCAATACCCTTTTTTGAATGTGTCATTAAAAATTGTGGAATTTGGGTAGATTTACCAGAACCAGTTTCACCAATTAGAATGGTGACAGATTCAGATAGTAGTTTTGGGACTATTTTATCCTTAACTTTATAAACCGGCAAGGTTTTCCTTATTTCTAAAAGCTTATCAGCGCTGGCTTTTATTTTACGCCAATCCATATAATTGTTTACTGAATCTAGTTCATTGTCACTATCATAATATGTATTTACTTGATCATCTCCTTTGTCTTCATCATTGTAATAAACCGTTTTATATTGTCTTTTTGCTGTAGGATGTGCTGATTGTGTTTGAGATCTCTTTAAGCTATTTCTTTTGGGTGAATAGCCTTTAGTATCCCTTGAAACAGGCTCATTTTTCAGCTGTGTATTATTATCATCATCATTAAAAACAATCTTCTTGTTCTGTCTCATTTTCATCTTGTGCACGTGCTGAATTAACAGAAATTAGGAAAAATGGTGATGAAGAAGTAAAAAAAGGTGAAAAATTTTATTTATCTGATCTGAAACCATTTTTGCGACGACCGACCCGCCGAAAAGGAAAATTATCAACAGGACCCCTATCGGTGATCTATTTTATTTCTTTAGGTTCAGTTTTTGTATTTTTGCATGCAGAATTGAATTTTACCCCTTTTTTATTGATGAAGACACTTAAAAGATCACTGACATTCTATCAAAAAGTTATACTGTTAGAATGTGTTCTTTTGTTAATATCGTTTATTTTCCAATTACTAGCAAACTTATCAGTTCCCGTTTCAAGTAATATTTATCTAAGTTCTTATCAAGGTTATAAATTTGGAGTCTTTGGATTATGCAAACAAGATACATGCAGTGATCAAGGAATAGGGTATAAATCTTATGAAATTCCTCTACTTAACGGATATTCGTTACCATCAAATGCCAGAAGAAGCATATCCTATTTACTTGTGGTACATCCGATATCAGCATGTTTCACTTTTTGCCAATTTTGCTTTTGCCTTCTATCATTATACAAATGCTTTTCATCTTCTTCAAATTTTCTCTTGTTCTTGTTATTTTGGACTATTCCGACATTTCTGTTGTCGTTGTTATCATTCTTGGTTGATTTACTACTATTTATGCCTCGACTTACTTGGTATGGATGGATATTGCTTGCATCAACAACAATGATTGCATTTTGCGGCACACTCACTTGTATTATGAAACGTACGGTTTCCTCGAGAAAATTCTATGATAGTTCCCGTCAAGGTAAAATAGATGAAATCTACTTGAATAGCTTATCGTATAACGACGATGAATATGATATCGGTAATCATGACTCTTACGACTATAGCCTGACAACATTTGATAGTAATTTAGATTCTGAATGTGAACCATTACACTCTCAAAGATTGGCATTCTCGAGAGGATCATTAACACCATTAAGTTCATACATAGAAGCAGAGAGTATTACACACCCTGGTTTGACGTTTGTACACGAAAGGCGGGAAGTACAGGTTAATCCTGTTCATTTTATGTATATATCGGATTCGGACTCAAATTATGTCGACACAGATGGACACAGTGATTATCAAGATGAAGACGAAGACGAATATGATAATAATCGAGGTTTCAATTTGGATGACGAAGGAGGCTTCATCACCGGTGAGTCCCAACTACCTATGCATCGGCATATTAATATCTAATTACTTTATAACCCTTTGCTATATAGTTTTTCCACGTATTTTAGTAAAATATTTGCTTTGTATTATGCTACAATGTATAAGGACCAAAAAGTTTCTTGGGAACAGCGATGCGTTTTTTTCAGTTTTTTCATTCGAACGAAAAACGTGTTTTACAGCTTCCCGACACTTTTTTTACTTGGTATCGACAGTAACGTAACCATATAAGATACTAAACATGTTGTTCAAAAATATTTTTACTATATTCTGTACATTCTGTATAGCGGCGTGGGCACAAGGTTTTGAAAGTCAATGGGAAAATATTGAGTATCACAAAACCATCGACGTTGTCAAATCTTATGTTAAAGAAAGACATGACATCAAAACAAAAAATATTGCTTCGGAACCAGTTGATGAATATATTGTTGGATTTCCAAAGTACCTTGCATCAGATATTACGTTGGTTTTAGCTTTAACTACTTCGACCAAATCTGGAAAATCACTTCTTAAGTCCAAAGTGTTTGAGTTTGAAAATCAAAACAAAAATATTACTTACTACAGAATTAAACTACCTTATCCAATTGCACCAAATTCTGAATTCAGCTTAACAATATCTGCCCTTATCACCAACCAATTATTTCCAGTTCCCGAATTTGCCCCAATGGGGGCCTCACAAACATTGGCTTTGAAAACAAACAGATATCCACTTTCTCCCTATTTAACAAATGGTTACACTCTGGCATTTGTTGGTGTCAAAGACTATGCTGAAACGAACAAAAATGAAAATACTCCTTATATTGCTCAGACGGAATCTCGCAATGACAGGGTTTTATTTAATATTGAAGAGGCAATTGCCCCAGAAAGTTATTCAGATTTAGAAATGTCATTTACAAAAAATGTCCCTTTACCTTATGTTAACTATCTGAAGAGAGACTTTTGGGTCTCTCATTGGTCTAATGCGCTTCAATTGGAAGAATACTACGAAGTTACCAATAAAGGGGTCAAACTAGATAAAGGCTTTTCCAGGGCTGATTGGTTGAACGGTCAATATACCCTTAAACCTCATGCTGTTATTTCTTCACTTCAAATTCCATTTGATTCAGAACATGAAGTTGATTCCGTTTACTTCGTTGATAAAGTTGGTAATGTTTCAACCTCTCAATTTTTCGACCATGAGCTTATTTTAAGACCAAGATTCCCTATTTTTGGGGGCTGGAATTATAACTTTACACTCGGTTGGAATTTCAAATTGAATGAATTTTTAAAACAAAATAATCAAGATTATGTTTTGAATGTTCGTGTTTTGGATGGTTTACACGATGCTACATACGAAAACGTTGACTTTAGCATTTACTTACCAGAGGGTGCAGAATTAATTGATGTTGCCCTTCCATTTCACTCAGATGGACCAAAAATTTCTCAAGAAATGTCATATCTAGATTATTCAACAGGTCATACTAAAATCGAATTCCATTTTGAGAATTTGGTCGATGAGATGAAGAATTTGGAAGTTGTCGTTTATTATAGGTTTACTACATTTTCCATGTTGGAAAAACCTATTTATTGTGCTTTTTATATCTTTCTTGCTTTATTTGGTTTTTACATTTTAAAGAAGATTGATCTTTCTATCAAACCAATATCTAGAAACATTAAAGAAAATCAAGGCGAATTATAATCTAGTTAACTTTATACATTACTGTTGCGGTGTTCCGATTGAAAATACTTTATTATGATCAGTGAATACCAGTCACTTCAAAAATCTCATTTCATATGTATATGTATATATCCAAAGTAAAAATAGTAAATGCAACCTTTAAAAATTATATCAAAATGTAAAAAACGAGAACTAAAATATCTATAAAAAAAATGTAAAAAAAAAAGCGTCTAATATAGAAAAGTAATTTTAATTTCAATTTTCAATTTCATGCAATGTTGTTGGTTTTGAAATTTTTATGACACATTCCTCGTCCAAATCGATAAGGTCATCATCATGCTTCACGTATCCAATAATGGTACCATTGATACCTTCATGTTTGGTTGCATCTTTTGTCATTAACTTGTCATAACTATTATGATTGAATTCTTCAGCAAGGCCTTCGTACCCTTTGAATTTTTTTAATAAAAGTCTTTCATTTTCTTCAACTGTAGTTTCTTTCTCAACATTTAATGAAGATGTAAACGAAGCATTTAGAGTCGTAGAAGCTGTTTTAAACCCCGGATCCACATCATCATCTTCTGAATCCGTTTCAACTTCATCGTCTGGCTTTTCATCATCTTCATCATTAGCAAAAGCCTCCAGTTCCTCGCTCTGCTGATTTTCGCTCAATAACATTGAAATTATGGATAATTGCTCCGTAGTTTTTTCATCTTCAAAAGAGTTAGGAGGTTTTAATAGTATAACGGATGAAGTCTTCATATTATCTGAAGGGGCGTCTTCTAAAACATTTACACCTAAGTCGTTCAGCATCTTTTGAGCTTGGTTTGAAATTGCATCAGTATCATCCTTAACAAGTTTGGCTTTTGAATTTGGGACACGATCTGTCTTTAACTTACTGAGCAATTGTTCAATGGCATCGGCACCAATGGCATCGGCACCAACTTCCTCGTCTTTTATCAACTTGGATTTTTTGTTTTTATCCGACCTCTCTTCCAAAGCTTGTTTTCTATATTCTTTATGTCTTTTTTCTTCTTCAGCTCTAATATTTTCCATGTGCGCCTTTTTATAATCATTAATAAATGCCACGAACTTAAGGAAAAATGTATTTCTACTGGTGGAATCGTTATAGTCTTCTGCGAAATATGTCATAACCTCTTTCAAAATTTTCATAGTGGATTGACAATGACTACGTAAAAGGCAAGATTTTAACCTGGCCTTTTCTAAAATTGGGGTAAAGAAAAAAATTATCTTGTCATCTGGATGCAACTTAGAATGATCACTTAGTGTGCCCGAAGTCATATTTATATCACAACCTTTGACTATTGATTCAAATTCATTAACTTCTCTTTCCAGTTCTTCAATATTCAGGGTGGAAACACGAGTAATGTCTTTCAGATCATCTGCAAAATTTTTTGATTGTGGGAAATGAGTTCTAACAGCATTCTCAATATAATGCAGTAGAGTTGATTGATTCTTTACATCTTTCAAAAATTTCAGTCTTTGAAGAGTAGATAGCTTGAAACCTAAAGCAATCTTTGAGTCATCATTCATATAGTTGCCCATATTTTTTATAACAGCTAAAACTTCAACTAAAGATTTGGATAATTTAATATCTAACAGAACCTTATCTAATAAATTTAACTTATATGTAATATCATTAGAATCAGACTCATAAGAATTAGAAACTAATAATGCACGTGATCTTGCCCTCCAATAATGCCGTAAGTTATAACATAATTCCAAATAAATTCTATCGTATCTTTCTAAAACATCCGGACTGAATTTAGGCTTGGCACCTTCAAGGCGATAATCTGTGCTATATGGAGCAAAGCGTTTTAATAAATTAGGAGTAACATCTGTAGCCGACTCATTGTTAAAAAACTCAATAATATGTGAAGCATCAAGAATCTCACGATTACACGAAAGTACTTTTGCCACAAATTTAGTTTCAGAAATGGAATTAAATTGGTGTAAATTGATTGCAAATTGTTGCTTGAGCTCCCTAGAAAGCAAACTAACCTTTTCATGGTTCACAGTTTTTGCTTTTTGTTTAAGCGGTTTTAACTTTGATTCCGATGCTTTAAAGGATACCTCTAAAGTAGATAAAATACCAGTTTCATCTAACATTTTCGTTATCGAACAATCATTTGAATTTTTCCAGACTGTGTTAGAAATATTATCAATTTTATCCCAGTGAACTTGTTTCAATTTTGTATGTGACCTCTTCAAGGAACGCAATTCTTGAAGTTTTTCAACGTTAGGATCAATAGGGGGACATTCCCGTTCTGTTTCATTAATTTTCTCATTTCCACTTTCATCCTCATTTTCTTTTTTGGGAGTTGCAATAGGGACAGAAATATTAGGTGGTAAGGAAGTCAGATTTTTTTTTTCTTCTTTTAGCTTCTTTGGTAATGGTGGTGGTAGAGGAATTGGAAGTTTGACACTTGGTAATGGAGGAGGAGGAGGAATTGGAAGTTTGACACTTGGTAATGGAGGAGGAGGAGGAATTGGAAGTTTGACACTTGGTAATGGAGGGGGAGGAGGAATTGGAAGGTTTACACCTGGTAATGGTGGTGGGTGGGGAATACTGGAACCATTACCAGGACCACTACCAGGACCACTACCAGGACCACTACCAGGACCACTACCAGGACCACTACCAGGACCACTACCAGGACCACTACCAGGGCCTAAGCCAGGACCACTACCAGGACCACTACCAGGGCCTAAGCCAGGACCACTACCAGGACCACTACCAGGACCCAAGCCAGGACCACTACCAGGGCCCAAGCCAGGACCTAAGCCAGGAACTAAGCCAGGACCTAAGCCAGGACCTAAGCCAGGACCACTACCTGGACCACTACCAGGACATAAGCCAGGACCACTACCAGGACCTAAGCCAGGATCTAAGCCAGGACCACTACCTGGACCACTACCAGGACCTAAGCCTGGACCACTACCAGGACCTAAGCCAAGACCACCACCAGGGCTTAAGCCAGGACCACTACCTGGACCACTACCTGGACCTAAGCCAGGACCACTACCAGGACCACTACCAGGACCTAAGCCAGAACCACTACCTGGACCACTACCTGGACCTAAGCCAGGACCACTACCAGGACCACTACCAGGACCCAAGCCAGGAACTAAGTCAGAACCCAAGCCAGAACCATTACCCGAACCATTACTAGAGCATAAGCCGGAATCCCTATTAGAATATATTTTTGCACTCAGTGAATATTCATTGATATCATAATCCTCAAACGGCTCGTAAAATTCAGATGCTGAAAAACCCCTGGATTCTTCATAACAATCTACTGGAATATGATCTATATCTTGAGGTGCAATTTGGGTTCCAATATAATCAGCATCACCGACACTTGGAATTTTAGGCAAATACGCATAAGGATAAGAACAACCCTCAGAATCAGATATCACATGGCTTTTCCAGACAGAGGAATAAGGTATTAAATTAGTACTATTTGAAGATGGGTTTGATGGTTTGCTGCAAAAGTCATTAGCTTGATAAGGTGGATTGTTTTGTGAGTGCGAAGAACCATGAATATATCTAATATTCGAAACACCTTTTTTTCCTATTACGCAGCCACCGTCGTTTAGTTTTGATTCTAAAACCAGCATTTTATTCTTGTGTTTTTCCATCCGATCTGTAGCCAATTGAGCCTGCTTGACAGCTTCTCTTGCAAGCTGCTCTGTGTTTAGTTTTTCTATGAGTAGATTTATAGAAAAACGTGCATTTTGATCTTCTGGTCCATTATTTGTTACTAGATGATTGACCAAGTTAGAAATTATAGTGTAGTATTTCAAAGCATCATCTTTATCTTTCAATTTCTTAATTTTAACCAGATTTTCTAAAATGCTTATTATATTATGCTGAAATATCACATCGGTTGAATTGGAAACAATTTCTTCCAATTCCTTCTGGGGATCTAAAGTTTGGGAATAGAAATTATCTTCTTTATATCTAGTATTCTGCTTAGTCGTATCTAGGGACAACAAGGGCCTTTGCTTTTCTTCTATATCTACCTCTTTTGAGTGATTATAACCCTGAATCAGGTCATTTATAGGGTCATATTTTAAAGTTTTAGTTCTATTGAAAAGGCTTATCAAACCAGCTTGTTCAATTTTCGAACGTATGGCAATTCTGGCTTTTGTTTTCTCAAAACTGGAAACCAACTCACATGCAGCAAAAATAGTTAGCATTGCAAATTCTTTAATAAGTGATTGTGGGCTCAATCTACCCGTTTCAAAATCAGTATTACTAAATACTAAGTTCGGATTTTCAGCTTCAAAATCCTTGATAAGCTCATCTGCGTTACTAACCCAGCAAGAAAATGGATTACCATGAATGTCTGAGATTTCACTGCTAGTATCACTGAAGTATCCCATTATTGAATTCTGGTTAATAGCTTCGAGACCCTTGATAAATAGTTTTGTAGATTCAAATCCATTGTTAGTAACTAAAATTGAAATAACTCCAGTTGCCAAATTTCTAGTTGTTAACCTTGGAGACAGTATGCTGTATGTAACAGTTTTAGTTATCTGTTCAAACTCCTTATAATTTCCAGTTGCGGAAAAATCTTTCAACATCAGACCTTTCAGCAATGATAATATACAAAATTCTTTGTTAAGCTGGTCATTCGACTTAATAGATATCTGATTGATTTTCAATAAAACATCATTTAATAGAATATGTCCTCCCAGAAGTATAAACTCTTTTATCCAGCCCTCATTGGATTGCAATGATATCATTTTATCCAGCTGACGAAATTTCTTATATGACATTTTATTGATTTTTAATTTGTTAATAAAATATGCTGGTTTTGGTAGAGATGCTGAATTAGATGGAATGGGCGTGTTGGTCTGGAGGTCCTCATTTCTTGGAATATTGTTTTGTGGTTGTTCAACATCATTTAAACCTTTGCCGGCTAATTTTAGACCCAATTCAGTTACACTAGCTACCGAAATAGAGTTAACACTGACAGATGAACCTTTTTCACTTTTTGATAATTCTAGAGCTGAAACTGAGCCCGTGTCGTTAGATAAACTAGTAAAAGGTGAGGACATGACTTCGGTTAATTGGGGTTCTATATTTTCTGTATTATCTGTGTGGGAAGAGGTTCCAGAAGATGTCAAATTTTGAAGGCCATTAATTGATTTCCGTCTGAGTGGTTTGAATCCAGAATTCGAACCTAATGATAGAGAACGTGCAACGGGTGGAGATATGTTTTGATTATTGGCAAACTTTCTCGTCGGTTTTAATGTTTTTCTTTCCATTAATTGGTTGGGATCTGGTGTCTTCTTCATTGTTTATGATATAACTAGGGAAGGGAATATGAAAGTCTTAAAAATTGTAGTTTTTTTAATGTCCTATTGAATGAATGAATGAATAAATGAGTGACTGTAAATAAGTAGATAAGAACAATAAAAAAAATACGGGTATAATGAATATATGCTATATGCAAACAATTGAAATTGATTAGAGAGACTACTCAACTGGGTTACTGATCTGATTGATGCCAAATGACACGAAATAAAGTATAAACATCATTTTTCTCATCATATTTTCAATCATCGCGTTATTTGAAGTACACGACATTATATATGTTTTATAATTATACATTATTTACCTGTGTAGCTATCTAACCTAATTTCTGTATTATACTAACGTTTTATTCAATAGTTTATTGTCCTCATACCACTTCAAAAATTCGGATTTCTCGTTCATGAATTTTTGAATATTGCCCAAAAAGAAATTCAGCTGACTAGTTATAGACCAGTAAACCTTTGCATCTTCTTGACATGAAACTGTAGAGACGTCAAGCGCTAGATTTTCAAAGTTCTTATTTATGTTATTAATTAATTTACCAAATATTAAACGAACGTTGGTATCTTCAATGGAATTGATAAGCTTCAAGTTGTAACTGTTTGACATGTCAATTTCCATTTTTAGCGGTTTTTTAGGATTGCTTAAGTATTCTTTAGGAATGGCAATTTTAACTGCTAATTTGTCAATAGAAATTTCTGTAGAGTCTCCAATTTCAATTGTAAAATTTTCATCCTCAAAGAAAAGATCAAATTTATAAATACTATTTTGAGATGTCTCTTTAAACAATCTGATATTATTTAACCTTAGCCGTTGTCTGAACCTGTCAATTTCTTCATTTCTTTTTTTCAATCTGACATCATCAACGGCGAAATGTTCCACTTTCTTTTTTTGTTCCTTCCTCTTCTTTTCCTTTTCCTTTGTTTCAGTGGCCTCATTTTTCAACTTTATCACCTTAACAATCTTAACGGTATCCTTTTTTTCCATAGATAAGAGCTTTTCAAGATATTTATCAAGTGTTAACACCATTCCAACTAAATCATTTCCACCTATAACATTGATTGTGAGATCATTACTTTCCTTGCCTTCTGTGTTTACTTTTTTGTTTTCTTTGACTTCTTTGTCTTCTCTGTCTTCTTTCTTTAAGTTTTTTCCTCTAGACTTTCTATTTGCTCTATTCTCCAAAACTGTTGCTACAATTTGTCTGAACCCAATTTCAATATTCACACTAAACCCTCTTGGTATATCATCATTCAAAACCATAATTGTAGGTGACGGTAATTTAAATGGATAAGTCTGGGGTACACAAAGTGTGAATTTTAAAAAATCTAAATCATAAGGGAAATCGGGATCTGAAGGCTTCAGTAAAAATGACATAAATATTTCTTCTTTGTTAGTTTTATCATTCAGAATATTTTCAATATACTGCTCTGGAGGAAGTGACAGTGAATCAACAGTGATACCATTAATTGTAATAGGTGCAAATTTTTTTAATAAACTAGAAACCTCCCACAATAATGGACTTCGTTTTGGCTTATTTGATGACGCCTCCTCAGAGCCAGACTTGTTTCTATTATTGATTTTTTTATTACCTCTTTTTTGCTTACTCAATTGTAAATTTATGCCTGAATTATTTGTGCTGTGATCAGTCTTCTTGTGAGGGTTTGAAGTTGTAACTTCTCCTTCTGGGTTGTGTTCCTTTTGTGGAAGTTTTTTTTGTCTACGTTTCGTCAGATTGCTCTTTTTCTCTTGATATGAAATCAGGATGTCTTGATTATCAGTTCTATCCGACATGATAGCCAAACTTTGTGAATGATAACAAAAGACAGAAAAATTTACCAATGTAGTAATACTAGTGAAAAAAAAATATTTATGAATTTTTTCTCGCTTCTTCGATTCGGAAAGATCATCAACTTAAATTTTTTTATTATATATATAAGCCTAGGGTTTATCAAAAAAAATAAACGAAGATAATAGTTATAAAATTCATAATCATTATTCTTTAAGGAAAAGAGCTGCTGCACCTTGACCTCCACCAATGCACATACTTGTAACACCGAATTGATTAGCCTTCAATTCTCTTAGCAACGTACAAACTTGTCTTGCACCTGTGCAACCTAAAGGGTGTCCTAATGCAATAGCTCCACCCCTTGGGTTCACTTTATTGATATTAATGTTATTAGACCTGATAGAATATAATGCTTGTCCAGCAAATGCTTCATTTATTTCAAAGACAGAAATCTGATCGTGGTCTACACCGTAGTTATCAAGTAATCTTGGTATAGCATAGGCAGGGCCAACACCCATAATTTCAGGAGGAACGCCAATGACTGTAGTACCAATATATTTTGCTAAAATCTTCAAATGCAATTTTCTTGCCATACCCCTAGTCATAAGCAAAACGGCTGCTGCACCATCTGACACTTGGGAGGAGTTACCAGCGTGAGATTTACCATCCTTTTTGAATGCAGGACGGATTTTCTTAAGTGATTCTGCAGTCACATTTGGTCTAGGGCCTTCATCGGTATCGACCACAACTTTTTTCAATTTTGGAGGGTTTTCATTATCATCATCGTCGTCTGCATCGTTGTCCTCTTCTATTTCAACTTCAATTGGTAGAATTTCGTCCTTGAATAATCCAGCTTTAACTGATTTTTCAGCCTTTTGGTAGGAATTAGCAGCAAATTCATCTTGATCTGACCTAGAAATGTTGTATTTTTCATTCACGTTTTCACTTGTATTTCCCATCGGTAATAAGCAATTCTTTGCCTCTTGAGAAGCTTGCAAAACGATTTTAGAGATTTTTGGTGCAGCTTTTGGACCATAGTTTTTAGACATGCTTTCTACACCACATGCTAAACCACACTCAATTTGCCCGCATATAATCTTGTTTGCGACATCATTTATTGCCATTAGACCCGAGGAACACTGTCTATTCACCGCTAGAAATGGAACTTTGGATGGTATCCCAGCAGCAATTGCAGCGGCACGGTGTTCATTGACACCTGCGCCAGGGTTTAAAACATTACCAACAACAACATCTCCAATATCCGAAGTATCAATTGGTACCTTTTTGAAAAACTCGACTAATAATTTGTAAAGTATTTCATCCGAGTCAATATCTCTGAATGAACCTTTCCCGCTTTTTGTTAACGCTGTACGGTAAGCTGCAACAATCACTACATCATTTGATGCCTTAATCCTATAATGCGATGGAGTGTGATCATTAGTTAAATGACTACTAATTTGGTGTAATCTATCCATTTTTTTGTTTATACTCTATTATAGATAAAATAATATATAGTGGTAATCCATTTCTCAAAACACCAATAGTGATAATGGAAACCCTGAACTTATTTATACAATAATCATCAAATCTGTGTGGAGTAAACGTGAAGAAAAATAGTTGTTCCGATATACTTAGCAATCAGGGAAATACGGTGCGGAGGGTAAGTGCGAGATGACCTACTGCTTGGAGTTATACCGTTCAATAGGCAAACAATTTCGTAGTTACTAATGTTATGAATGAGTTTCGGTATAATAACCAGTATTCCAGTTGGTAATGACTTTAGTAGATGTATGAACGAAAGTAAACGGTACATACAACCCAATAAGAAAAAGGGGATTTTGTAATCCCATATCATAATTTGGTGTTGTAGAAAAAAAAATCTCTTGTTATTAATTATAATGCTTATAGTTATTTCGTACACATCCTTGAAATGAATATGTTGAAGTTGAAGTCTAATAGTTATCTTATCTTTGCAAACGTTGGTTACTCAACGGAAAACTTCCGTTACAAATTTTTATGCATTAACATTTTCAGACACTAATCATGTTTCAACTTATGTAATTCCTTTTTGTAGCGTATCAAGAAGTATTTTTTGGATTATAAATTGGTTCTTGATTTAAAGAAATTTATTAAATCAGTCTTCCTTAAAATTTAATTGACTTTATTATAAAGTATTTTAATTTACATTACGAAACTAAAGATGAATCCAAGTTTTAATATATGTACATCTAGGATTACGTAAACAACTAATTACATTTATTGCCGACTTTAAAATCTATTTGAGCCAACAGTCTACGACAACATTTGATTGGATAATTTCTTATTTGATACAGTAACAAACCAAACGAAACCAATATGCTACGGTATCTACTGACGTAATGATAACACGCATCGTTAAAACCATGACATGCTCTAGCCACGGGGCTTATCGCGCGTTGAAAATTGCAATCCAATATCAATTTTTATTCTGTTTCTGTGTTGAAACTAAAATAAAGTAAGTTACTCACTGTTTATGTGGTATCAATGATACATCAAGATATATACTATATACTTTCAATAAGTGTAATTAAATAGAAAATAAATACACATACAATACACCATGACAGAAAAATGTAATATTACTCTCATGGTGGCAACTAAAAAAAATGCAATAGTAAGAGGACTTCACTCACTCTACCCCGCGAAAAAAAAAACAGGGCATATTTGTGGGCACTTCTGCAAGACTGCGATTATTAAGGCCATGTAAAATATATCATTCAACTACTTTTGATTGTGAAACTTCACATAGTTGCTATTTATTCAAATATGGAACCGAAAAAAGGATCTAGCACCAGCTAGTAGCAAAAAAAATAACAGTTAGCTGAGTGTGCTGGGGTTCGAACCCAGGAAATCTCGTAGAAAATCAGGTTAATCGTACTTGTTGTGAAGTCTGATCCTGACGCCTTAACCTCTCGGCCACACACCCACTACTGGTTAAATGGGTTGGTTTTTTTTGCTCCATATTCTCATATCCTAGGTTTGCCAACCCTTTCATGGTGGTTTTAGGACAATTGAGCACGATCTTTTAATACAAATTCAAATTTTTCTTTTAAGCGGTAATTCTTAATTCTTAACGATAAATTAGTTTTCATTACTACTCTAAACCTCTTTTTAAATTCAAAACCCATGTTTGCAAAGCCATTCACACATGCATCAAACGGTGCAATCATTGCAATATTTGGTAATCTTTTCAGGAGATTTCTCGGCTATCACATTTGACATCGGCTCACTACCATTCAGTGGTGTAAAGATGCACATAGGAACTGAAGGTTGACAGATTATCAAAATTTCAACTAAATACCAAATGTGACAAATTGATTACTCTACATCTTTATATAATGTCACAATGGATTAAATATACTGGGCTCCCTAAAAATTATTTTCATTTTAATATTTACGTTTGGGGACTTATAGTTGTATGGTTGTTGACACCACTTTTATACATTGTCGTCTCAAAAATTATTTACATAAGACAAGTTTACGATCGTCGTAAATATCAAGAAATAAATACTGAAATAGATGAGGTGACAATAATTGTACTAGGGGATCTAGGCCATTCTCCAAGGATGACTTACCATGCTCAAAGCTTCCTTAGGTTAGGGTATCAAGTGAACATTTGTGGCTATCTGGAAAGTGAATTGCCTAAAATATTATACAATCCGGATATTTCGATTTATGAAATACCAGTTATTAAGAATACAAGGAGTTTACCATACTTAATCTTTGCTTTAGTAAAAATTTTTTCACAAATATTTAATTTAATTACTTTACTAAAAGATGTTCTTGGTGATAAAACTCGTTATGTTTTAATTCAAAATCCACCTTCTCTGCCATTGTTATTGATCGTGGTGCTTTTAAAAAAATTTTGGGTGCCAAATGTTAGACTTATTATTGACTGGCATAATCTGAATTATAGTATTTTAAATCTAAAATATAAAAATGATAAACATCCTGTTGTCAAATTAATGAAATTTTATGAAAAATATTTCAGTAAAAAATTTGCTGATTTAAATTTAACAGTTACCGAAGCAATGAAACAATATTTAATTACAGATTTTGGAATATCAAGTAATAAGATTATCACTTTATATGATAGGCCAAATGAAGCTTTCAAACCTTTAGATTCTCAGGAAGAACTGAAAAATATTATTGATATTAATAAAGCATTTTTCGAAAGTACGAATTACGATCAAACCAAAGACAGGATTATTGTCACTTCTACTTCATTTACTGAAGATGAAGATTTTTCAATTTTGGTTGATGCATTACTTGAACTAGATATAAAGTTAGAATCTGAAAATGCAAAATCAAATATTCTTATGATTGTTACTGGCAAAGGCCCATTAAAAAATCAATTTTTAGACCAGGTCAAATCTCATAGTTGGAAACATGTTTTTATTAAAGACGTTTGGCTACCAATTGAACAATATCCCAATATACTTAAAATTGCTGATTTAGGTATTTCTTTACATTATTCGTCATCGGGTTTGGATTTACCGATGAAAATCGTGGATCTATTTGGTTCTGGAGTCCCTGTGATAACATTAAATTTCCCAGTGATTAATGAATTGGTAAAAGATGGTATCAATGGTTTAATCATGAAAGATAATCATAATTCTGTGGAAATGTCAGATAAAATCTACAGTGTTTTATTTCAGGAAAAGAAACTCTACATTAAATTAAAAGAAGGAGCTTTGCTAGAAAGTGAACGTCATTGGGATGACGAATGGAATTTAAAACTGTCTGAAAAATTTGCTTTAACAAGAAAGGATATTTAAAATGAAAATGTTCTTATAGTTAAACTTTTATTTTCGATTATACAATATTCTATCTCTAATACCTCTAAGGTACTCAATATCATTTTTATCTGATATTAAACTAGGTTTATCACTAGACCAAAAATCATATTGATTACTATCTATTAGTTCTGTATCTATTGCACCCGGTAATTCATCCATCTCTGAAGCAAAATTTTGTCCTTTAATCAAACATGCAGAAAGAAAGCACCATAATTTTGAAGTTTCCAAATTATTATATCCTCCGCCACCCAACAACATTATTTTCTTGGTTTTTTCTGCCTTTTCTATAACATTGAGAACTGAATTTCCTAATTCCTTAATGGTTAAATTCCATTCAGAATAACTTGAGTCAGAACATAAACCATCACCTCCACACTGTATTATAATGGCTTCAGGATCAAAATCTTCTAAAACATTAAGTAAAATATTATTAACGACCCATTTTAAACTTTCATCGTTGAATCCTTTTCTTGTAGGAACATTTATATCAAATCCTTTTCCTCTGGAAATACCATCAATGGGTTTTACTCCCGTTCCAGGAAAAAAACCGCTCATTTGTCTGTGTATTGAAAAACATAAAACTTTATCACTGATTTTGAATGCTGACGACACCCCATCTCCATGATGTAAATCAAAATCGATATACATTACTTTACTTAGGTGAGACCGTAATTTATTTATAGCTAATACGATATCATTAATATAACAAAATCCAGAAGCTCTATTTCTATGTGCATGGTGCCTGCCACCGGTCCAATTGATTGCTATTGATTGTGTACCCGGGTTATTATTTTGTAAAAGTAACCAGTTTGCACACGCAATAGAACTACCAGCTACTATTTGAACATACTTGCTAAGAAATGGGAATAATGGACAATCATGTATAAGACCAAATTCTGTTAGCAACTTCTGAGAGTTATTTGACTTCTCTTCATTATCAGAGTCGGTTGAAGTATCGGAACCAGAAATATTATTAATCGTCACACCAAACTTTGAGCTCAATTTATCCAAAATGAAATATTGTTGGCTTGAAAGTTCGTTTATATTATTTGAATCATCACGTAATTTTAAAACTTGATTAACATAATTCTTTGAATGAAAAGTTTGGAGTTCTTGTTTAGCCGCCAAGCGATAAGGTATTAATTGCAAATTATCTTGAATTATAGGGTCATCCAATTGGTAACTTCTAATGAGTTCTCTTGTGATACTTGAGCGACCTTCGTTGGATGGTAATAAATCAGCAATTAGCGAATCGTGTTCGGATAACTTTAGCAAACCTATTCTTTTTTTTGTCATAGTTGAATTGAGTAAAAAATTCAGTTAATGATGGAACACTAAAAACGAGCTTATCGCGTCAACATGAATCTGAGACTCATTTGTGGCGCATCAGGGGCATAGGCCAAATAGAGGCAGACATAGATTATGCCCTTTATCTTGTTCTCTTTTGTTTATTCAACATATTTGAAAGCTTAAAGTCTTAGCTAGAAAATATAGATATTTGCTTATTATGTTCTACTCCCCAGATGTTGGGAGTGAAGAAGATTGCTTTATTAATCAGACCGATTTTTCAGTCACCATTGATTCTTCATATACAACAGAAGATAGGCTTTATCATATTTCAATTTCAGAGATTGAACTCGAAGAAGAAAAAAGCAAAAAGTCGGTAAAATTTGGTAAAGTGTTAACCGACTCTGAATTAGATTATATAAAAAATTCAAACCAGCTAGCAATTAAGAAAACCAACCAGGTTAACGGTTTGATTTCAATGTTTGAAAATTCTAACAATGAGTATGATAATTTGGAACTCCAAAATGTAAATGGAGGAGATGCTGCAAGCTATAAGGATAAGGATCCATATTTTGAAAGTATGAGTAAAAATCGACAAGGCCAAAATACTTACGAAGATTCTGATGTACTTTTTTATTCCAAAGATGATCCGGACTTTTTTTCTTTGAATAGAAATAATGACCAAGATATGATTATGAAAACTGAAATAAGAAATTTCAATTTATCAAGTGAAGATTCTGCTTATAGAGAATCTGAATCAATATTGCCAACATTTTCTGATAATAAAAAAACACTTGATTACAGAACCCAGAATAAACGCTTAAAAAATCAGAACGAACAACTATTATTATTGATTGGTTCCTTAAAAGAATCTAATAAACACTATAAGCTTTCGGGTAAAGGATTGAGGAAGGATTATGTTTGTTTGCATGCCAGACAACATAAATTTAGGGAAGAAAACTTGAAGCTTTCCCTTAAAATTGCAGAACAATCTAAACTGATAAAATTTTTACAAGGAGAAAAGGAAATTTTAAAAACTATGCAGGGAGCTTCTGACTCAGATAAAAATACTCTAGAAAGTGAGTTAGTTGCAACACAAACTGGTTTAGACAATTTTAATAAATACAAATCTTTAATAGATAGATACCAAAAAAAAGAGTTATTTTTACAAAACATTACCACAGAATTTCTTAAAAAATTGATGTACGTCTATGAATCTGTTATATTTCCGGCTTTATTTTTAGCTGATAACAGTAATGATAATTTTGAATTTTTAAGTTTTCAAAAGGATGAGCTCCAAAATTTGATGGATTTAAATAAGAATCTTTTCGAGAAGATGTATGAAATCATTTACAGTAATGTCTTGACTGGTGCTGATGAGGAGGAATATCAGCATAAAAATACAGAAGCAAAAATTGTCAATGATTGTTTGGAATTCTTGCAGGTATTGAACCTGAAAATCAGTATGAAATTGGGTTCCCTAATTTGTGCTTAGTTTTATGTAAAAGAATGATTGTATAAGCAATACTATCCTGGCACTTGGAACATGTTAAACATGAGCCACAATAATAACTAGCCACACGCTCTGGCTAAAAATATTTTAGAAAAATGAGTCAGTGCGAGAGGCCCGAAATTCGGGCCATCATTCGTTTTTGGAAAGTCTCATGATGGTGCTTCGAGACTTTGACAAGTTTTTCACTTCCTACAGAGACTTTTAAACTACTGTATAACTGAATCATGGTGGCAGAAAATTACATTGAAAAGGTTAGAATTCTTGGATCTGATTCGATTCATGTTGGTTACAAAATCCAGGATCACATTTGTAACGAAATTGTGACGACACAGGCATCTTCGACATACGTTATAATCACCGATTCAAATATTGTCAAATGTGGCCATTTAGATACCTATAAGTCAGCGTTTTTTAATGCTATTGCCAAACACAGACCAGATTCTAGACTTTTAACCTATGTTATATCACCAGGTGAATCAAACAAAAACAGGGCTACCAAAGCTGCAATTGAAGATTATCTTTTGGCTGAAGGTTGTACTAGGGATACTTTTATTATTGCTATGGGTGGTGGTATCATTGGCGATATGATTGGTTTTGTTGCTGCTACTTTTATGAGAGGTGTTAGATTTGTCCAAATTCCGACTACGTTGTTAGCTATGGTTGATTCTTCAATCGGTGGTAAGACTGCAATCGACACTCCTCTTGGTAAGAATTTTATTGGTGCTTTTTGGCAACCTCAATATGTTATGGTTGATATCTCATTCCTGGCAACCTTACCTGTTAGAGAATTTATTAACGGTATGGCTGAAGTTATCAAAACTGCTGCAATTTGGAACGAAGGTGAATTTGATAGATTAGAGGCATATACAAAGAAGTTTTTAGATGTCATTAATACTAAATCTTCTGAATCTGGTATTATAGACTTATCTTCTATTAACGACCATATTTTTAAGTTAGTTTTAGAATCTATCAAAGTTAAAGCTGAAGTTGTCACTTTAGATGAAAGAGAAGGTGGTTTAAGAAACTTATTAAATTTTGGTCATTCAATTGGCCATGCCTACGAAGCTATTTTAACTCCTCAGGCATTGCATGGTGAATGCGTTTCAATTGGTGCTGTCAAAGAGGCCGAACTAAGTAGATATCTGGGTATTCTTTCACCGGTTGCAGTGTCTAGATTATCGAAGTGTCTTGCTGGTTATGGACTTCCTGTTTCAATTCACGATAAAGTTTTACAAAATAGAATTAATGGTAAAGTCTGCCCCGTTGATATTTTATTGAAAAAGATGGCGATTGATAAGAAAAATGATGGTTCTAAGAAGAAGGTTGTCCTATTGAGTAAAATCGGTAAGTGTTACGAACCAAAAGCGTCATATGTCAGTGATCAAGACTTAAGAGTCATTTTGACAGAAGATATTCAAGTTTACCCATTTATTGATCCACCAAAGAACGTTGAAGTTATTCCACCAGGCTCAAAATCCATTTCTAATAGGGCACTAGTTATAGCTGCGCTTGGTAAAGGTCAGTGCAGATTGAAAAATTTGTTACACTCTGATGATACCCAACATATGCTTACAGCTGTTACTTCTCTTAAAGGTGCTGAAATCACATGGGAAGATAATGGTGAAACTGTAGTTTTAAATGGTAATGGTGGAAAATTGGTTGCTTGTGAACAGGAAATATACTTAGGAAATGCTGGTACGGCTTCTAGATTCTTAACTTCTGTTGCTTGCCTAGTTAATTCCAATAACAACTTAAACTCGATTGTTTTAACTGGTAATAAGAGGATGCAAGAAAGACCAAATGGCCCATTAATTGAAGCCTTGAAAACAAACGGATCACGAATCACATGTCTAAATAAAGAAGGTTCTCTGCCTGTTAAAATTGATTGCGGTCATGGTCTACAAGGTGGAAGAATTGAATTAGGAGCTACTGTTTCATCTCAGTATGTTTCCTCCATATTAATTGCTGCGCCATATGCTCAAAAACCAGTTACATTGGCATTAGTTGGCGGTAAACCAATCTCTCAATTGTACATTGATATGACTATAAGAATGATGTCAGCTTTTGGTATTGATGTTAAAAAATCAGACACCGAACAATATACTTATGAGATCCCATTAGGCCATTACATTAATCCTTTAGAATATGTCATTGAATCAGATGCTTCATCAGCTACGTATCCCCTTGCTTTTGCTGCTATGTCTGGTACTAAGTGTACAATTCCAAACATTGGTTCAGGCTCTTTACAAGGTGATGCACGTTTTGCTGTCGATGTTTTGAAACCAATGGGCTGTACCGTCACCCAAACTGAAACCAGTACTACTGTGCAAGGTCCACCAGTTGGAACTTTAAAACCTTTGAAATCAGTTGATATGGAGCCAATGACCGATGCTTTCCTCACTGCTACAGTTGTTGCTGCAATTGCCAATGACCCAAATCAATATACTACAATTACTGGAATTGCTAACCAGAGAGTTAAGGAATGCAATCGTATTGAAGCAATGAGGGTTGAACTAGCCAAATTTGGAGTGACTGCCACCGAGCTAGATGATGGTATTATTATTCATGGTATTAATTATGAGCATTTGAAAATTCCAGAGGTCCCAGGAATCCATACTTACGATGACCACAGGGTCGCTATGAGTTTTTCTTTATTGGCAGGAATGGTTCCTAATGGTCCTGTTATTATCCAAGATAGATATTGTACTTCAAAAACTTGGCCAGGTTGGTGGGATATTTTGCATATTAAATTAGGTACCAAATTAGACGGTTATGAACCTTCTAGCTTTTCTAGTCATTCAAATGGTTTTAAATCTCCGATTAGACACGGAAATAAAAGTATTGTCTTGATCGGAATGAGAGCTGCCGGAAAAACCACAATGTCAAGTATTATTTCTCAGAAGACAGGCTTTAAGTTAATTGACGTTGATCAGCACTTTGAAGAAAAAATTGGTAAATCTATTAAGGAATTTATTGCGGAAAACTCTTGGGAAGAATTTAGAAAACAAGAATATGAGACCACCAAAGAAATTTTTTCTAGTTATCCAGATGGATATATAATCTCCACTGGAGGTGGAATTGTCGAAACTCCTTTAGCCAGAGATTTACTGACTTCCTATATTAATGACGGTGGTGTTGTTTTACATCTACATAGGGACATTAACGAAACCATCGCTTTCTTAAGCGAAAAAGACACCGAAAGACCTGCTTACAAAGACGAAGTTCTAGAAGTTTGGAAAAGAAGAGAAGTTTGGTATAAGAGTTGTTCAAATTATTTTTTCTATTCCCCACATTGCTCCACTGAACATGAATTGTTTACATTGAAGAAGACAATGGCAGACTTTGTAAATGAAATTACAGGAGATGTTCTAGCTGTTCCAACCACTAGATCATACTTTGTTTGTTTGACTTATCCTGACTTGAGAGTAGGTGATTGCCTTGCACAAATTGAAACAATCACTACTGGTTGCAATGCAGTTGAATTACGTGTTGATTTATTGAAATCTTATGATTTAGAATTTGTTGCCGAACAATTAAGTTTGTTAAGAATTCATACCGATTTGTCTATCATTTTTACTGTTAGAACCCAATCACAGGGCGGTAAATTTCCAGATGATGATTATGAAACCATTGGTAACTTGACGGAGTTGGCTTTTAAGATGGGTGTTGCTTATGTTGATTTGGAGCTATCCTTACCAGAAGGTTTGTTTGCAACGTTAGTTTCAAAGAAGAAATTCACTAAGGTTATTGGTTCCCACCATGATTTCGGAGGTGTCTTCAAATGGGATGATGCTGAGTGGCAAAACAAATATCAATTTGCTTTAAATTCCAATGTTGATATTGTTAAGTTTGTAGGTACTGCTTTAGAATTTGAAGATAACTTCAAATTAGAAACCTTTAGACTTTCACACACCGATAAACCACTAATTGCCATTAACATGGGTAGGCTAGGTCAACTTTCTAGAGTTGTTAACCCCATTTTAACCCCAGTTACACATCCAAGTTTACCAAATGCCTCGGCACCAGGCCAACTGTCAGTGAAAAAAATCCATGAAGCTTTAACAATGATTGGTGAACTAATGCCAAAGAAATTCTATGTTGTCGGCGAGCCAATTGAGCATTCAAGATCCCCAATTTTGCACTCCACTGGTTACAAAGAGTTAGGTCTTCCACATACTTTTACCAGATTTGAAACTTCAGATGCATCTAAAGTTAATGAAATTTTAATGAAAGAGCCATCTTTTGGAGGTTGCGCTATTACTATTCCGTTGAAAAGAGATATGATGAAATATGTTTCAGAATTAAGCGATTCTGCTAAGGTTATAGGCGCCATTAACACAATTTACCCATTAGGCAATGGCGAATTTGGAGGTACTAATACTGATTGGATCGGTATTCGTGAGTCATTTATTAGAAATGGTGCATCAATTTTATCAAATGGTTCTGGTTTAGTTGTTGGCGGAGGTGGAACGTCGAGAGCTGCTGTTTACGCATTAAAACAACTAGGCTGCGATAAAATCTACATGTTAAACAGAACTTCATCTAAATTGGAAGAAATCAAAAAGAATTTCCCTGAGTCTTACAATATTGAAATTTTGGAAACCCTAGAAGATATAAAGAATATTGAACCAATTGCTTTAGCTGTCTCAACCGTTCCAGCCAATGTTGATTTAGATAGTCAGTTATCAGAGAAAATTGAAGCTGCTTTAGCAAAGGGCGTTGAAGATAATAAATATTTGATTGAAGCTGCTTACAAACCTTTAGTTACTCCAATTATGAGATTGGCAGAAGACAAATTTGGTTGGATTGTTATTCCAGGAAGAGAAATGTTGGTTAATCAAGGTATTGCTCAATTTGAACAATTCTTAAACATTGAACCACCTTACAAACCAATTTTTGATGCAGTTACTTCAGAATAAGCCACAAGAGTATATAGTTTTGTATTTGTATTTATGGAAATTTTTAATATAGCAAATTTTCAATTTTCTTAGAAAATTAAAAACAAACCCACGAAATCTTATAAACGCGTCTTGTTTCTATTTGTAGTCTTCTGAAATCATGAAGGAAACCACAATATGACGATACTCAACAGACCAAAGTATGACTTTTCGATACCCACTGATAAAGAACGTACAACATTATCGGAATATAAAAACATGAAAAATGGGATGGGAAAAAGCAGATATGAAAATTCTGATTTGAAATGGTTCCCTGATACATCTGATTGGGAGAACGAAGAACTACAAAGGCTACGAGGGGATATTACTATAAAGCCAGGATCCTCTTGGTCAGTTGGTGTCATTAACGAATTTTTTTATAGAGTTGATACACGGATCAAACTGATGACGCAAAGAAGGGGTAAAAATGTTAATTTAAGTCTTAGAGCTAGCAGTCGAAGGAAATTTAAAGAAATCGTTAATGAAAAAGTTGGCAAGAGTGTTATAGATGATGAAATTGAAGCGGACGTTGATTTAGGATTACCAACTTATATGTTGATTGAATTGGCAAATTTGTCATTTGGATATAATAATTGGATGTCTAAAACCGTTAGTGAAGAATTAATTTGGTTTGAAGAAATCGGGGATGACATAACCAGTTTATGCTTCAAAATTAAGATAAAAGTAATTTTGGCTGATGGTACTAATTCCACCAAAGAAGGAATTGGCTACGCGTTTAATTCTCCGAGTTACTCAATGGCATTTGGTAAAGCCAAAAAAGAGGCAATTACCGATGGAGTTAGAAGATGCTTTTATAGCTTGATCCAGTTGTTGCTAGATTACGAAGAAAAAATTAAAAATGGGTATTTCACAAGATATGAATAAGTAAGTAATAAATATATAGATTTATAGGTGTTTTTTAAAATAATGATTCAATTATATCGTCGCTTTTAACGATACTAGTAGTTAAGAAGATCAACTTTTTATGTTTTGTGTAATCATTCTTATTCAAGACGTAACGGATAGTGGAAATTTCACTTCTTGTAATGCCACCAATGACGCAAATAATAATCGAATCTTTTCGATTACTTCTTAGTTCTGATAACTTGGGTGGAATCATTGAAGTAAATAAATTTCTCTTTTTATCTGGGACTAGAAACTCTTGTTTAACTGGACCATCAATATATGATAAATCAAGATTATTCCAACCAAATTTTATCGCACGGTCACTTTGATTAGGAATTTTTGAAATCTTCGGATCAAGAAAGGAACGATCATATATTGATTCAACCAATCTTGCCATCACCGGCACATAACCAGGTAAGCCAAAATCGGCATCTTTTGGTTGTTGAACAGAAGATTCACAGATTGGCATTAAATTTAATGACGAAGTTAAGCCTTGAAAATTATTGATTAATTGAGGATTAGCATTAGAAACTGGATTGATGTTTGCATTTGATAAATTTGGGTCAATTTGTGAAGACAAAAAGGAAGACTGTTGACGTGGATAAAATAATTTTAGTTTTCTTAAGCGTAATAAAATGATCATAAGTTTTGAAGTTCCATACATATTTAAGATTTCTTTTTTTATTACATTGTACTCAGATTCACGGATGCCTTTTTTAACAATCGAAGTAATTATTAATAATTTCAGAATATCATTCACTTTTGGCTCATATTTATACATTAATTCTAAAATTGATGAGCAGTTTTGCTTATTATCTAATTGGTCACTTAAAATGTCTTGTTGTAATTCAATAAATTCATTAAAATAATTATAGGATGGTGTTTGAATCTCTGGAAGAAATGTTTTAAATTTACTATCAATGTCAATTGAATTATTATTGACTTTACTTAAAATAACTTCAGCTAGATTTGTATGTTTTTGAACCCAAAGCTGAGATTCTTTCAAATTATTTAGTTGATTTACGAACTGTTTCATTTCATCGATATCCTTTAAATTTTTTCTCCTGTCATATTCTCCTTGTAATACTTTAGCCTTGTTATTTAATATTGCGCCAACCATGGAAAAGTTCAAGTCTTTAATTAATGGATAAATATCATCGTTCGGATCTCCAAGTCTAAATTTTATTAAATTATCCTCAATGTTATTTTCGTTCGATAATTTTTTAAACTCAATTGAGTCTAAATTTATTCCAATCAAATCATCACATAAACCAGTATATGTTAATTGACTTAATAAACTACCAACCAAATCAACACCTCTATCTAAGCAAATAAAGTCTACAGAATTATTGTAAAACGAATGCTGATCTAAAAATAAGGTTTCATCAATATCGTCCAATATTTTTCTCTCTGAATCTTCCAAATTTTGTAAATGGACATCAAATAACCTTTTATAACAGTTCCATAACTTAATTGAATCTTCGCCTTGAATGTAAGTATTTGTAATGCGTAATTTATAGTTTGAACTTATAATTAGTTTGAGTAGTGCCTTAGCTAATAATTCTAACGGTTGTATTGAATTATTTAAAAAGAGTTCACACAATGAAGCATTAGGTAAATTTAAGGTTAAGACATTTGAATTTAAAGGTAATGGCATTGAGGTTTGCCAGAAATTAATTGATGACAATTCGCCAGTTATTCCTAGATTTGATAATAGCAATTTGATCGATTCTTTCAATAAAGGGTGTATAACAATTAAATGAATTTTTGAAGAATTTAATGAAGACAAAAGCTTTGTTTTGATAAAGGTAGCAAAATTTTCTAATTTTAAAATATTTTCATTTGTTGTTAAATTTAATAAAAATACAAATGATTGTGGATTATTTGTAGTGTTAACTAATTCTAGGTCAGAGAAAATCCGAAATTCATTGTACCATATAACCCGAGAAATATTACAAGTATTTGAAAATTTTGAAAATGAGTTGTTTGTCAGGAAATTAATCTGAGGTGCAATATCTTTATCCATGATTAACAAATGACTTTTATCTGAGCCAAATTTGGATATTGATCTAAATATCGATATCAAATCCTCAAGTGATTCGTCAATAATATCATTTGGATTATAAGGATAGTTTATAAATTCTTTGGACATAGAAACTGGCATGATTGAAAAGCCGAACTGAACAAAAGTAAGTGCAGACGTTTAATTTCTTGAATTCATGTTGACTATTTTGAATAATTTAAGACAGGAGCGTCGATCGACGCCTAACAATCTGCAAGAAGATTTCACTCTAACTGAAAATTTTATAATATTTAAAATTTTAATCTATATCGGATACAAAGATTCAATAAATTATGAATATAAAAAAATATAATCACTTTATAAAAGAAGGGGGTGAAAGGATGGGAAAGTAAATAAATGAGAAAAAAACGTTTTCAATACTGCAAGATTGACCAACTAAAATTAAGCTTCGTCTTCAATCTTCTTCTTTTCAGCTAAAGCAGCGTAATATTTTTCTCTAGTACCAACTAATTCTAAATGTTTTCTCCACCAGAAAAGACCTAAAGCAGTACCAAGACCAATACCTAAAAAAAACATAATAAAAACTGTTAGTACAATATTGTGGGATGATTAAATCTAAAAGAACGCATCCCAATTCATAGGAAAAGCTATATTCATAACAAATAATCATTTGAGGACAGATAGGTTCATAAAGGACAACGACTTATGGAGATAAATGAAGTGATCTGAATTGCAAATAATATAGATAGTTTTCAGATGTTACAATTTCAAAACCGATGTATAACTAAAAGGAAACTAACTTGAATGTATGCTTTTGATAAAAAGACGACGTTTCAACTTGAAATAAGACAAATAAGCTTCAATATTGCAGAACCTTTCATGGGATGCTAAAGAATTACTTACCAATTGAGATATCGATGATGACTCTTCTTTTCAAAGTACCTGTAATTGCGGAAATCATTGTATATATGAGTATGTGTGTGTTATATATATAGTTAAAGTAAGTAAAGTATTTAACAACAATGTTGTATTAAAGACAGTAAAAACTAGAAGTAATCCTTTCGCGGTGAAGCAGAAGTGGGTCAACTTGTACAAAAAGACCAGCCAATGAGCGTGCGCGTAATCCTTTTTGCACAGTCGCACCACGAAAAATTCTCATGGTCTCATTACTTTCAGAACTTTCCTTAAGGTTATCATGTAAGTCTTACTTTTTGTATCTAAATACAGACACATATACACATACACAGCACAACATGTTTGCAAGAACTATTCAAAGACAATCAAGACAATCAGTTAGAACTTTTGCTTCTACTGCCAAGGCCTTTTCTGGTCACCCAGAAGGTGCTTACAACAACTTACCTTTCAAGGTCAAGAACAGAAGAATCCCTTACGCTATTCCACACATTATCTTTTGGGGTATGTATTTAGTTTCAGTTATATGATTAATACACTAGATATATTTAGAATTGAGGTTTTTATTCTTTTTTTTGAATCCGCTGTTTACATTTGTTATTTCACTGAAGTAAAACAAAAAATTGAAGGAGCAGACAGTTTTCAATTTCCCTTGAATCTATTTCATATTTAATTATTAATATTCAATTGTTTAAAAAAGCCAATACTAACTATTTTTTCCATATTTATTTTAGCCTTAGGTTGTGGTATCCCAGTCTTTGCCGTTTGTGTCCAACAAAAGAGAGCTGGTCTTATTTAAATTAGCTAATATATTATTACTTATTCAATATTTACATTAGATTTCTCTTTATTTTATTGTCTCTTCTCTTAGTTATTTATTAAAATATATATACATATATAGCGTCGAATATAAATTATAACTGATACATTAAACAAAAATAACAAAATGCAAATAAAAAAAAAGTGGGTATAGAGCTATTCATTCTCCTACCTACTTTATCATATCACAAGTGTGTGTTTTATATTTGTGTTAGAACAAATTTCTTTTCTTTTGCAGTTAATGCCTGTTCAAATGCTGGCGTTACTACAATTTCCAATATTAATTACTGTAGAAGTTCCCAAAATGGTAACTTCATTCCATTATGTGAAGCTGACGGTCTCCAATGAAAAGGTTCTAAATCCTATTTGAGATCCATTTACTTTATCAATACTTTTATCTTTTACACTAGAATTTATTCCACTAACACCACTATTTTTTCCTTTTTTTTTTTTTTTTACCAAGACATGCTTTTTTTTTCTCAATTGTGCTCTACTGGGTAGTGATCAGGATCAGTTGCAGACAAAGTTTGAATATTGAGACGTTTGATCTGAGCTTGAAACACCTTTTCTTGGCGGTTGGTCAGTTGGGCTGCCAATTAATTTCTTAAGTCTAAAGAATTTTATTGATTATCCAGACGTTTATACATTCCATCACTATCACTCTCCTCTTTGTAAACATAGTATCATTAACTTATTTTTCATTTGTACCTCTGTTTCTACTAAAATCACTTCCATAATTTTTGAAACTCTTATTTTCAATTGATTATCCTATGTTTTTTATTTCAACTCGAGACCATCTGGTTAGATCACTAGTGGGTTCTCTATCTTCAGTTAATCTTTCAGCTCTCCACTTAGTTTTTTAATAAATGGGTTTCGTTTTCTTCGTAGCTATATGACTCAATCTTTATCTTACTTTACTTAACTGTTTTCTTCAAGCGGTCCATTGTCTCTTACATTTTAGTACATTTTCTTCTTGAAAAATTAACAAATCTTGTAATTCAAAACATTGATTTGCGCAGCTGATAATGGCTCTAACTAATTTTGTATCGAACTAAGATAAGTCAATACTGATTTTGAGATTCCAGTACTTACCAGAAAAAAAAAATGGATCTAAACTGACATCAGTTTACTATAACCTGTGAATTTATCATGTTGGTAAAAAAAAATGCCCAAATTATATTTGCAATACTACATTTAAATCAAAGCTTACTTTTTGGATATGACCGTTACAAAGAATACGCGTGCAATTAATAGAATAGCAACGTATGAATGGCTGGATCAGAGGCTTTTTGATTTCATTTAACTCAAATCTGTAGGATTACAGTGGAATCCTTGACTTTTTGAAAAAAAAAAGATGTCACGGTTTGTCCTACTATGTTTTCTTTTGTGAGGCCTCACACGAAAAAGGTTTTCATCTACTCTTCAAGATTCCTGACTGAAATTTTGATTAAAAGATATATAATAAAGTAAGAAAATCAATCCAAATCTAGGTTCATATCTGCCGTTAAATCTGCTGGAGTACTAGAATTGTCACTATTATTACCATTGTTACCGCTCACCACATTACCATTACCATCAGTTGAAATACTGACAAAATTATTGTTCGGATTATTGGTACCATTGATAAAATTTGCAGCAGCATTGGAAATATTCTGTGCAATATTGGTAATTATACTATTATCAGGTTGCGCATTATTAGCTTGATTAGAATTTCTGACAGCTGCAGAATACAGTTGACCTGCAATACTAGATGCTAAATTTCTAGCAAAATCATTACCAGAAGAGGTTGCAGGCCCTTGAGTTGTAGATGCGTTCACACCAGAGGCAGAAGAATTTGAATTCAAATTTGGGCCTGGAATTGAATTGGAAGCAGCATCAGAATTAGAAGCTATACTTGGGGTTATGCTAGCAGTAGAATTAGTAGTAGGGCCACTAACTATGGGTTGATTTGAAACTGTTGTCGATCTTGGGTCGCCTGCAGGCGATGTGGCATTGAATTGAGAAGATCTGGATTGAGCCTCATGTTGGCGACGTAATTCAGCAACTCTTTGTAACGCATTCTGATGAGTTCTTCTATGGGTTTCTAGAACATCAGCTGGAATATTTGATGTCGATCTGATATTTGGTGTAGTAAAACCAGAACTGCTGCTTGAGGTAGTGAGACTTCCAGTATTGTTACTACTGTCATTGTTATTATTATTATTAATATTGTTATCACTTGCTGCCGGTGTAACAATGGAATTATTTAAATTGATAGTTTGACCAGTTATCCCACTCAACATGCTCATTAAATCTCCTGGTTGATTAGGACCCCCAACGCTGATAGAAGCGCTAACACCATTAGGTAAGTTCATAATATTGCTTGGAATACCATTAATATTGTTACTACCATTACCATTGTCATTAGCATTAACATTATTATTGCCCCCACCTGTTATAGTACTTGCTGAAATTGGAATCGCCGACGCAATTGCAATACTTGGTCTTGCATTGACCGTGTCCATATTATTTGATAAATTATATGCTGCAACTGTTGGAATACCAGTATCTGATTGATTTGCGGGCAACGTATGATAACCTTCTAAAATCAAACGAATGTTATCCGTTATAATCTTATCAATATAATCTTGAGAATAGCCTTGCTGTCTACAACGAGATTCTGTTAATCTAATAGCTTCCTTTAATTGACTTTTGAACCTTTCTAATTGATGTGGATGCTTATTTGAAATTTCAACAGCTTTGACATAATTCTTTAATGAAGTAGCAGTATCGCCTTCATATAGTTTTAAAAATGCATATTCACATAAACTTGGAATATACTCGGCATTTAATTCAAGTGACTTTAGTAAATCTGCCTTAGCTTCATCCATTGAATCTAATTTGATAAAAGCGACAGCCCTGTTGAAATATAAGTTAAAAGAATCAGGCCTAGAATCCAAACATTGTGTGTAATACATCAAAGCTGCACCATAGTTATGGCTACGAAACTTTTCATTTCCTAACCTTCTTGATTCTTCAAATGTTGGTGTTGTAGACATATCTTTAATACTACCTTTGATAATATATCTATGAAACTACTTTTTAACTTTGCAAGTTGAGAATTTTAAATTTATGTTTTCTCACAATCGTCCACTGTGGGTTTCTGGAAATTTCTACGTCGACCGACGTGAGAACTCACTTTCACAGATAAAATTATCGCCACTTATCTTCTATGTATATAACTATAAATACATAGAAAATGAAATTGTGGTCTACAAAAATGTCAGAATATTCTAATTTGGATGAAAATACGGTGAATGAATTCCAGCAATTAATTCCCGAAACCCCAACTTTGCGTAAAGACATTTGTTTAAATGATGGTAAATCTCTACAAAGCTTTCTAAAATTATCGAGACTTAACGTCGATGATAACATTGTTTCAAGATTAAATAGTGTCCTTAGCGATAAAGAAGCAGAAGGTTCTATTTTTAGTTTTCAGAAGTCAGCCAAGAAAGAAGCTTTATGTATGCCATTAATTAAAATGTTCATTTTCCCACAATGGTATGCTAGATTGCATGCAATTGAATATTGTTCCAATGAAGTTAAAAAACTAAAACTAGATAATGAAGATAATCCTTTTACACAAATGACAGAGGAAGAGAAGAATAATCTCTTAAGGGTTGATTCATATGCTTTTAAAGATATGGAAACCAAATTACGTGAAAAAAATTCAGTTGTTCTAGATTTACAAAAGTTTTACAAGAATGAAGAGACAATCGAAAACATCGTTAGAAATAGATCTGCAGGCGTTATATCAGATATGTGCAAGCTGGATTTGTTTGATGTTAAAAAGGAGTTTTTGGCTTATGTTGATGAAATGAGTAAATAGAATAACGAAAATTTGAAATAATGATTACTACCGCTTCTAAATCTTGAGTTGTTAAAACTATAATTTACCTCTTGTATATAATCTGTTAATATATATTTTTAATTTCATTAATGTCATAAGGAAATATTTTTGTATGATATAGTGTGTTGAAGTGAAAAATAAATAAACGCGTTTAATGAACAATCTGCAACATGATTTTTTATTTTTTTAGGTTTGGATCAAAACAATCAACCTGGAAAACGTTAATGCCCAATAATGGCTAGAGAACGAACGATCAAGTACCGCAAATTCATAGAAACATCACTGGAGAAGATAATCAACTCGAATGCATCGTCAGAAAGGGAATTGGATGTTGTTATTTCTGATTTAATGGTGGTGGTACCAAAATACGGACTGAACTTAAGTCAACTGAATAAGTTGATTGATATAATTATAAATCCAGCCAATAACAAAAATTACAAGTCAGCACAAAAGAATAAGTTTATCAAACTGCTCTCTTGTTATGAGATGATAGATTACCCAACCATTTTTAAAATTATCTCTTGTTTTAAAATACCAAATTCAAAATCGACAATCTCTAAAAAGATTCAAAGCAAATTAGCCATTTTCTTGTGCAATAATTTTGTCAACATTGTTTGGGATAAGAGATATCTTAATTTACTAGGCATTTTATTCAATTTGGTCTCCATTGGCTACTTACGACAGTTTGTTGGAATATTTTTAGTTTACATTCTACAGTTAAGTAATACAATAATAGATTCAAAATTTAAATTAAGATATTTTTATACCTCTTACAAAATTTCCTGTTTAATTGAAATTTTCGATAAAGACAAAAATGTTTTACCCTTAGTTCATAATTTTATAGATTATTTAAGATCAACTGAAAGAAGGGATAAAATATTTGATATGTACTATTCGGAACTTTTAATTCTACTGGACGATATGAAAAATCCTAAAGATTTGTTTGGATCAATTGATTATCAACTTTTAAAAGAGATGACAAATATGAAAGTTGCCAATTATAATCTTGTAACTAATAACGAATCGGAATTTCATGAATTAGCAAACTGCTGTGAGCCATTCAAATTATTCAACAAAAACGTTGAAGTCTTTTACCAGTTGATAAATTATCTAAATTCAAAACATTTAATGGAATCTATAACAAAAAAAAGAAAGTTGGATGATTTAGTTACCGATTATACTACAGAATCCTTTTTACAACCATTAAATTTACCATTCTGTTTAAATTTGGAAATGTATACACTGAAACTTGATGAAAGTTATTTAACTAAAAATTTGAATTTGTTATTCTTTTTTTTTGCAAATTATCAGGACTTAGAAATTAATATTGGAAATCCTACTTTGAGCTTTTTGCAGGCCAATGAGTTCTCAACTCCAATGTGTTATATATTGCCATTAATGGATTCATTTTTAAAAATGGATTTACATATCTTAGACCAATGCATTCGAAAAATGCTTAACATATCGTATTCAAGTTCTGAATCTCACTTCTATTTTAAATTAGATAATACACATCATGAAATTCTAAAATCTTTATTATTTTTCACCAAATATAGCAGTATCCTTCTGCCTACGATTACTGAAATTTTGAACGGTAACATAGCAGTTCAGTATGAAGGATCAGAGGATGAAAAAATGAAACTACTTTGTATTCTGGGGTTTATTGAATATTTGCCGCCTTCTGAATGGGAATCAATAGGACCAATTATTCAGAAAATGAATACTTTATTCGATTTAGCGGAAGAAGAGTATATGGATTCATTGTTAAATCTTTTGCAAAATTGGCACAATGAAGTTAGAGAACCACCTAGTTCCTTCATTTGGGATTCTATAAATCATTTACTAGAAATAATTATTTCAAAATTTAGTGACGGCATTTTCAAAATTTCTATGAATTATCTTCCATTTGTAAAATTACTTCAATTTATTCATACATTACCTTTTGCAAATGTGAAGCCAACAAATTTGGTTTTATCCCCAAAAATTACTTACTCTCTGTACTTTAGTAATAATCCAATTTTAATAGATGCTTTATGTGGACATATTACATATTGTAAGCAATATTATTCTGAGTATGGTTCAAATCAATTATCTGATGCAGACGTCGAATGGAATAATATATTTGGAACTTCTCAGGACCATCTAATCAAGTTAAAAGAATTACACAATTCGTATGTCATGGATATATGTAATATAATTTGGCGTGATAAGGCATTTTACAAGAACGAAAAATCACACGTTAAAGGGTTTATGGTGTTTGAAGAGTTTCTATTAAAATTGAATGAAAATGGACAGTTAAATCAATCATGGAATCTTTTTCATCAGCCCGCATTCAGAAGATTGATTTTAGATATTGTTAGAGATTGGGAAGTCCTCGATAACGTTTTAGAGGAGAACAGAATTACGGGACCAATTACAGTTGAATTATTTGCCCGGAAATTGCTGGAGGGCAACTGGATCAAAGATATGACTATTATTACGAATTTTGAGGCTTTTAAGGTTTTAGTTTTGAAAACTATCAACGATTTAGGTTTTAATGGATTAAATAATTTATTATGGAGTTCATTGAGAAGCTTATCTAGGACGAAAGAGAAGGAAAAAAAAGCGATGGAATAATAATGTGCGATTTATTTCAACCCTTTAGCCTCTGGAAACATTCTTCGCAACTAGTTGATCCGCTGTATTAAGGATTTTATATCATATCCTAGCATCATTTATTCTCAGTTTTTCTATTTGAAGGGCTGAATTAGAGAATTATAAGGCCAATAGCTGTATTGCAAATTTGATCGCAGACTTGATGAATTATACCTGATTTATTTCAACATAAGTCTTGCTACTCACTTATTATATTGCTTAGACAAAAATTAAATATTCCTCGGTAACTTTTTTCTAAGAATATGAAAAACTCAGATCAAATACAATTGCGTCATAGAGCAGCAGGTTTTATAACTCCACTTGTTGATTCCTCTAGGGATCTAATAGTTCATATGGATTTCAGATTTACTAGGACGGATTGCAAGTTCATGATGGGATTACTAGGTCTCTTGGTTTAAACTTGCCTGAAAATTCAACTGAAATTTCATTCTGACTAGAGTTGGGAAAAGGTTGCTCTGCATTACCGTTTTTTGTACGAAGACCTTGGTCTACTCGATAGTCAGATTGCTTTAGACATTTGCAGGCCATCCAGTGATCAATACTGTCATAATTTAACTAGGCATGGAGTTTTATTCTTAAAAAATGCATCCATTAATTCTGAAAAATTTAACAACTGTTAATGGTTCGGTTAAGGACCTACAATATCCGTTATATGGTTTTCTATTCAATGAATAAATTCTTTGTCAAAGTGCGGTCTAAGAGAAAGGTTTGACTATTATGTATCAATTTATAAGCTGTGCAACAGAAAATTATGAAAGTTTAATACCAATTGAGCGTTAATGTGAAATCTATACTTATATATAAGTTTACTGAAACTAACTTACTTAATTATAAATTTTAAGTTTTTTTGGGGTAATTATTATCAAATTGGTTATTAACATTGTTATGTAGAAGATCAACCAAAAAGATTAACTTCATATAATTTTTTTTTTTTTTTTTATTTCCATCGTTGCCTCTTGTATCATTTTATAAATCCAGAAGCCTATATCACCTCTAAATTCATGTTAGAAAATTTATCAGTGTTAGAGTTATTTATTTCAGTTGTCATGCTACTTTATAAACGATCTGACTGCTTAGGAACTAGACTGGTATGGTGAAATATTGCTTTATTGAAATCGCTGTTACCAAATTCGTTTGCAAGCCATATTTATTGGACCCATCATATGCATGCATTGTTGTATCTTCACGTAGTAATTATTGACTAAGAGGCTTTGTTTTCAAATATTTTTTTTTTCAAATCTTATGTTCCTGATCAATCACTAGACTTAATGTTTGAAGCCGCTCTTTTAAACTAAATTATAAACAAGGTATTCCTGGACAAACATGACTATAATTACTTTAATTTTGATGCTAATAATCTTTTGGTCCTATTTAGGAACGAAAAAAGGTACAGTATACATACATGGATGTATCAACAAAGGAAAATCTGCCCATGTGAAGGAAAATAATGTAGCTACAATAGGAATGCACTTTTTCAACCATAAGTATTAACACGACTATTTTTGCTGTTGCTCTATTGTTAAACAATAGTAATTTTTCACCATCTGTATTTGAATGTTGAAAAAAATTCAAATAATACTGTAAATTATGGTTTATGTATCCATCGGAAGCTTTTAATCGATATGTAAAATCTGTTATTATTTTTAAGACAGAGTACTGCGGTATCGTTCTCCGAGTTTATTGATGTTTGAGGATGTATATTGCAGAGTTTTTTTCGTTAATCTTATGGTTATAGAGATCGGCGTTGCATTGAAGAAAATGTATTAAGACTTGCAGTGGCACAATTTACTTTAATTTTAATTCTTAGTTATATTGATGAAGTCGTTCATCTGAGAAACTGGGCAAAGTGGAACCGAGCTTACGACATCTAGATGTTCCGCAATTTAAGGTGAGGGTATGCTTTTTCTAAAAGTCAAACTTTGCCTTTCATAATACTCTTCTTCCTTTTAAGTAGATGAAATTTTGTTAATATTAGTTGTCATGATTTCAACAGAACTTCACTGTGTAGGGGAGACGATTAAGGAAGCTTAATTATGTACCTAATTTTTTCCTAAAACGGTAAATCCCGTTGAGGATTTTTTAAAAAAAAAAATGATAAAAATATTTCAAGATCCAGAAAAAACCGATCCAATTTTTAACAAGTTATTTATCTTAGAAACTTTTTTTGATTCGAAACTATCAAGATATTAAGAAGAATATAATGAGTGACTTGAAAAAAGACGATGTTGTGAGAGAATCTGAAATTGAAATTCACGATGAACCAAATTTAGTATATCATCGGAACTCCTTGCACAGCTCAACACCGTCCCTTTCGTTAGAAGAGTCATCACCAATTGATGAAATGGATTTTGCTCTTAATGAAATAGACCCATATTCAATTTCTAATTCTAGATCGGATTATGTTTTATTTGATGGAGAGCGTGTTATATTGGAAAACAAGGATATTTTACAATCAGTTAAGCTTCGTTTCCAGTTAATTGCTACATTGTTATCATTGTTCATTATTGGTGTCATAGATCAAGTCATAGGGTCCATTTTAGAATATATATTAGCTGAATATCATATTAATAGAATTCAAGTTTCATATCTTTTCTTGGCACAATTTTGTGGTTATATCCCCGCTAGTATGTGCAATAGTTTTCTGATGAAAAAATTTGGCTTTTTTACATTGTACTGTTCTTCATGTACCATCATTTGTATCAGTTGTCTACTCTTTTTCATAAAAGCGCCATTTTATATTTTAGTTTTAGGCTCTTCTGGTATCGGGTGGTCAAATGGTACGTTGGATTGTTGCTTAAATATCTTTGTTGGCAGTTTAGATTATTCGAATCAATTACTTGGCCTGATGCATTCATTTTATGGTGTTGGCTGTTTAATGACTCCATTGCTATCAATTTTTTTAATTAACCGTGGTATGCCATGGAATCACTATTATTTGGTTATTTTGGGTTTTGCGTTTCTAAATTTAATGTTTGTCGTTTCTCTATTCCGTAATGAGACTAGCGCAAAATTTAGGTATCTCTCAAAAATAGAGAGAGAAGCTGAACCTGATGGTTTAAATCAAAATTTCGAGGAGCCCACAGCCATTGAAACGATAAGTAATAAATACGTGTTATTTTACTCTTCAGCATTATTTGTATATGTTGGTAGTGAATTAAGTGTGGGCATATGGATGTTTAACTACTTTTTCAGGATTCAAAACGTCACCGAAACTAATGCATCATATATTACAAGCCTATTCTGGTTATTTATGACACTTGGTAGGGCACTTTTGGGATTCGTGACGGGCCATTTTTTTGAAAATATTGAAATCCGTGCAATAGTTCTGTACTGTTTGTTAGTTGCCTTCGGTTGCTTCAATTTTTGGATTTTTCAAAGTCACCTAACAATACAAATTTTAGGAATCTGTTTTGCGGGGTTTTTTGTTGGTCCATTATTTAGTACCACAATTATTATATCAATCAAAAGCTTACCTCGTAAATATGCCTTAAATGGTATTTCATTAATTGCTGGTTTTGGTGGTACCGGTGCAGCGATTATTCCCTCTATTATGGGTTATTTATCTGAAAAACTGGGTGATGGTAGCGGCAATGGTGGTGGCTTAATTTATTTCCCTGAATTAGTCTTTTTCATGTTTAGTTGTGCAGCCGCCTTATGGTCTGGATTTTACATTTTCCATAAAGATACGTTTGACAATAAGGAAAGGTTACCTTCTTCGTGATGCATCGGATAATCTGATGACAAGTTTGTATTTTTGTCTTCTATTTCGCATTATATTTTTATTCTTGGTTTTCCTGTATTCGCCGATTCATTTTTAATAATATTACTTGTTACTGTTTTAATTTATCTAAATCAAGACAAAGTTCGAGAGGGGTATAATATTATTAATATACAAAATATAAAAATTGTTTCTTTTATCTATAAGAATCTAAAATTGTCTGAAATACTTGAAGGGATTACCTCCGGAAGAATCAACATTTGTTGAACCATTCAACATCACATCAACAACTGGTAACATATTATTCGTACCATTGCCATTCATAATTGCATTTCCACCGATGATACTACTATTATGCATATTTGTGTTGCCCATATTATTAGGATGTGGGGAATGGTCATAATATCCATTCTGGTTTATATGAGACAGTGTATGATTATTTGAATTAATATATGGCTGGCCACCAGATTGTGAGCTGCCGTTTTGTTGATTATAGCTGGCATTGTAACTATTGTTATCATAATTCTTTTTTTCAAAGTTATTGGCTTTCATTGCGTGATCTGTGTCATTCATTATATTTTCATGGTTCATATGGCCAGGGTCAGTAATCAAGTTGCTGTTATTATTATTTTTATTAGTATTATCGCGTTCATTAATGTTGATGCTGTTGTTGTCGCCATTACTAGCATTATTGTTATTATTATTTATTGTAATGGGGTAAACAGAAGCAAATTGAGGAGGTGGTAAATGTTGTTTCATTATACTATCGTTATTGCTCCATTGCATAGGTTGTTGACCTAAAATAGGTTGGGTGGGATTGTTTAGTGAAGCAATGGATGCCATGTTCGCCGAACGATACTCTGGTGCTATTGACATTTGGTTTGGTAGAACACCTACAATATCGGATTGAATTTGTTGATATGATGGTTGAATCTCAGGCTGAACCCTGGATTGGATAATTTGGGGTATACTAAAGTTCCTATCGTTTATATGTTCATGATTAAGCGACTGGGAAGGTTGCAAATTGCCATAGTCGCTACCGTTTTCATTTATCGAGTCTGGCATACCCATGAAATGTTCGTTCGGTTCGGTTTTCACATTCGTGTCATGATTGATATCATAAGTGTCATTACGATTCTGTGTTTCATCTAAATTAAACTGTGGTTTCCAATTTTTTTTCATTAGCCATAAACTAATTGGTACATCGGATGAAATCAATGAATTTGAGAATTCTTCATTACCATTTGCATTGACATTGGAAGAAAGTTGATTGAAAGAATGCAACGGCAAACTTGAAATATCATTTGTATTTGTGAAATTTACACTGTTAAGCTCCTGAGTTAGACTTTTATGATCATATATATCATTACCGGTAGCATTCAAACTTTCTGCGTTTGAAATTGGAAGTCCACTTGTATTATCACCGCTTGTATTAGAAATAGTGTTGAGCAAAGGTAATTGATTTGAATTAATTAAATTGTGTACATCATAAGGTATATGCTGTTTTTTCTCTGCGACACTATCCTTGTTCGCTTGAAGATCTTCATTATGATCATTATCCCTATCTTCATTTCTTTCATTATTATCTTTTCCTCCAGTAACTTTAATTGATGAAGAATTTTTAATTTGGTCACTTTCACAATTTCCATCACCTTGATTATTCTCACTATTCCCTATATGCCTTTCCTTCTCTTTACTATCACTTTTACTCCTTCGACTTTTAGCAGAGTTTATGCCAATAAAACCTAAATCAAGCTTTGGAATTAATGTATCAGTCTTAGTGAATACACTTTCTGTAAATAATTTATCAAAATCAATATCCAAACCTTCTAATTTTTTCAATTTTGCCTTTGAATCCAAGCAATAACTATCTAGATCGTCATTTAGTTTTCCAATTTTAAAATTGGGATCAAATAACAGGGATAGATCTGAATGGCCCAATGAAATGGGTTTCATTTCAGAATCATTTTTTGGAGCAATTGAACTAACAAGCAAACGTTTAGTTTCTTGAGAATTGTAAATTTGACTGAAAACTGATAGTAAAGGATAAACTCCCGGCCATTTATGACAAGAACGTTTCCAAATGCCTAGAATTCTTAAAAAAAAATCATTTGCAATTTTTGAAATTCTTTCATCCTTGTTAATCAAATGATACATCATTATAATACCTGGCGAAGACAAAGTTGAATGAGAAATTAATGCGACATGCTGAATTAGATTTTTTGATGCAAAACAATCGCATAATAATTTCAGCATTTGTGTTGCTTGGAACGAAATTGCCCAAGATGGATAAAACTGTGCAGTGTCTCGTAAAATATTCGATTTATGAACTGCAACTAAGAGAGCATAATATTGGGACATTAATAAACCTGATAAAAAAGATTGAGTTGACTCATCATTAAGTTTAAATTTTAGTTCTTTTGGTAAACCTTGTAACCAATTAATCATCATTAAATCACATTTTTTTAACAAGGGGAGAATTGATCTACCACTGGAGCACATTTTATTAATTTTATTCTGTTCGCCAATAATTCTACCAATTAGTTTACCAAATTTAATAAAATTAAGTAAATAGGCTCTTTCTAATTTTGTCATTCCAGAATTTAGTAAATCAGTATCAGTTAACATCGAGACTTCTGAATCTTCTAAATTTATAATAAAAGGTTTACTAAATCCTAGTCCGGTCATTCTATCTTTTAAAACAAGTAACCACCATAACTGCTTTCTCATTTTTTTTTCATAGTCTGTTAACCTTTCAGCAACGGATTCTCTATTAAAACCATACTGTAATGCGATTGTAATGGCCACTCTGCTCCAATAATAATCATTTTTACTTAAAGTTGACATATTATCATAATGGAAACTAAAGCATAACAAGGACTGGACTATTGCAATTGGATCCACTTCCAAAGAATAATCATAAATTAGTTTTGCACGCCTAAAAAAAATTTCAGCAATCTGATCATTTTGATTTTGATCTTCAGTTGTTAAATTTGTAATATTTGTTTGCCAAGCTCCGATATATAAAATGGAATTTAGTAGTAATAAAGAGGGAGGATTCTTCAAGTCTTTATAGGTTTCATAAAAATTAACTTTATTAATGATTGGAAATTGAACATTCATATATTTAAAATAGTTATCAATATAGGTCCAACATAGTTCCTCCTTTGGTAGATTATAACAACCAAACATATCTAAAACTTTATAATCCATTTGGTCAAGTTGATAAGATCTTGTATTACCATTTTCAGTGATGGAACGAACAGACTTATCAAAAATATCTTTCAAAGTTGATGTATTATTATTTTCATTAGTCATGAACTCAAATAAAATCAATTTACCCATATCTTCCTTAAAAACTATTTTGGAGTCCAATCGTATTTCGCTTAACTGTGGATAACTCGCTTGAGCATTTTGTTTCAAGAATTTTCTAAATATACTTGGAGGCCGTGGAACGTTTGATGTGTTATCTGTACTTGAATCATCTGAACAAGTACTCAATTCATTTAGAGTTGAAGTTAATATACTAGAATTCCCAATACTTCGATTCAGCGGTATTGCTGATACAGAAGGTTGTGAAGAACTCTTTCTTAATGAAGATTTAGTTGTATTATCTGTACTTATTTTTTTATTGATATTATTAATCTTACCACTTTTAACACTATTATTACTTATTACTAAGTTGGTATTTTTATTTATAGTGTTTGTCCTGTTTGAACTACTGTATACCGATATATTTGGATTGGAATTAATAATTGAATAATGATTAACATTCTTAGCCTGTTTACCATTTTCTTTTGCAAATTTATCAAATAATATTTCGGACTTCTTCCTATTTGCACTTCTCTTTTTCCGGATATAAATAACACATTCACAGTTGAAATCTTTACAATTTGAGCAAGATTCACCTTCGGATTTCGACGAAACATCACATTTAACTTTTCTGTTGTGACAAACCGTACAGGCTTTAGCTGCACGTAGTCTTTTTTTCTTGAATTGCCCTTCATTATTTATATCAACCGTATCTGGCTGTAAAGATCTTTTTTCCGGTATAGATGGTCCATTTTCATCATCATCATGGTCATTATCATCCTCATTATTATTGTCACGATCATTATCGTTATCATTATGGCTCTCACTATTGTCATTAACCAAATAATTTAGTGGGACACTATTGATAGTATTTAAATCTGACATATTAATAAATATCTAACTATTTAAATAGTGTCAAGTTTGTGAAAAAAATATAAAATTTTTAAGATACAGACGATCTCTTTACTCGTTAGAATTTCGGAGCTTCATACAATTTATGGGTGAGCTGAGAAAATAAATTTGCCAGTTCGGCTACGTTAAAGCAAACACAAATATTTTTTTTTTGATGTAAATCTTACGAAGAAGAGAAGAACCTATATTCCTAGTTTAATACCGATTATAATATTGATTATCATTTTAGACAATATAAAGTAAAATATTTTAATTAGTTAATTAACATAATCAGAAAATGCGATAGTACGCATCTCTGGATTAGGTCTACAATAAGAAAACCCAAGTTAAAAATTGTTAGTCTGCTTTGTCCGTTACGTAAAGTGTAAATATACTTTATTAAAGGCCTCCTAGTATTATGTTTCTGTTAAATGGTTACCGTAATATAACGTAAACCTAAGAATAAGAACAATAGCCAACTGTCGGCTTAGATATTCATTTAGATATTCATTTAAATATTCAAAATATCCCTGCATATTTTCCGTTAAAAACCCTTTAAATATTCATTTCCGAAAGTCGTTGTCAATACCATTAAAGTGTGATAAATAAACAAACTAATATTGACAACTATGTCTTATGTAATGACTAATAGCCAATAAATATTAACTGATTAACTAATCAGATACAAACAGGCAACATCTGAATGCATTAAAAAAAAAACTCCAATGAGGCAAAAAAAAAAGAAAGAAAATTAAAAAATGACAGAAACGCGCAAATTAAAAATTTCGGCGGCTTATGCCAGTGCATATTGCGTCGATCGACGTGAAAAACTTGCCATTGAACGAAGTCAGATTTATATGGAGAAGTCATGTGACAATTTCAGAGTCAAACATATTGATTTTAGAGTCAGACTTCCAAGTTGACTTGTGCCGTCCTCAAACTTACTTGGACATGGTCAAGTCAGTTTGGATAAAGCCGTTTTCAACTTATCATTCTTATAAAACCATCTAAATACCCACATCGATTATTATTTTACTCTTAACCTTACAATTTATCCATTTTTTCCAGATAACCAACAAATATAATGCTTAGATCAAATATCTTTAATATTTCTAATATTTCAACCAAAATTCAAAGAATTGGATTCAGAAGTTATTCATCAGAGGCGCCATTATTGAAAACCCCACTATATGACGTTCACGTTGAATTAGATGCAACAATGGTTCCATTTGCAGGATATTCAATGCCAGTTTTATATAAGGGACAATCGCATATTGAATCACATAAGTGGACTAGATCGAACTGTGGTGTTTTTGATGTTTCTCATATGTTACAACATAAGATCAGCGGCAAAAATACCACCAATTTCTTACAAAAACTTTGCCCGACTGATTTTTCACAGTTGAAACCTTTTGAGTCACATTTGAGTGTCCTCTTGAATAATAAAGGTGGTGTTATTGATGACACAATAGTTACAAAACACGGGGATGAATCTTATTATATCGTTACAAACGCGGGTTGCAGAGATAAAGATATCGAATTTATTAAAAATGAGTTATCAAAATTCCCAAATAATGATGAAATTATACATAAGAATTTTGAAGGTACCTTGTTGGCCATTCAAGGTCCGAAAGCTGAAAAAGTTATGTCAAAGTTTACAAATTCTTCTTTAAAAGATTTATATTTCGGTAATTCTAAGTTTATTGATCTAAAGGGCTTTGGTACCGACGAAAAATTTCATATCGCAAGGGGTGGTTATACTGGAGAAGACGGTTTTGAAATCTCAATTCCAAACGACAATGTTGGTGTCGAGTTTTTCCGTGCTTTGTTGGAACAATCAGATGTGAAGCCAATTGGTTTAGCTGCAAGAGATTCTCTTAGACTAGAAGCAGGCATGTGTCTTTATGGCCACGAGTTAAACGATGATGTTACTCCAATTGAGGCTTCGCTAAATTGGTTGGTGTCAAAATCAAGAAGAACCCCAGAATTTGCAGCTTTTAATGGCTCAGAGAAAATCTTGAACCAATTAGCCAACCCAAAATCTGTTACTTTCAAAAGAGTCGGTTTGGTTTCAAAAGGACCCTCTCCAAGACATGGTAACAAGATCTTTTCCGCTGAAGATTCGACAAAACAAATCGGTACAATTTGTTCTGGTTCTCCATCGCCTAGTAGAGGTGGTAATGTTGCCCAAGCTTTTATTGATAAACCATATAATAAAACTGGTTCCAAGGTGAAAGTTGAAATTAGAGGTAAATTAAGAGATGCGGAAGTTTCGAAAATGCCATTCGTTCCAACTTCTTATTACAGACCTGAATAATCCACAATTCACCGTATTTAAAAGTTACTTATAGTCAATAGATTTGACCTTTTATAAAGTTTACGCGACTTTTTTTTTTGTATTTTGTTACTCTAAAATTTTCAGATAATCTTGTAATTTGATTTACTTTATTTACAAAGCGACGCGAAAGTTTAAATATTATTACTTGTATTAACTTGGGAACTTTTAAGGTAATTATATTATCATTTTGCCTTTTGATCTATATAGGTTTTTTACAAACAACTAACAAAGATGTATATCAAGAGGGTAAGTAATGATCCTAAGGAGAATACTTGAAATACTTCGGCTTTTTACTAACAAGTTTAATATTTTTATTAGATAATTATAAGAGGTTTTAAAACTTATAAAAATGAAACCGTCATTGAAGACTTTTCGCCACATCATAATGTTGTTGTTGGCCGTAATGGATCTGGTAAATCTAATTTTTTTGCAGCTATTAGATTTGTTTTAAGTGATGCTTACAATAACCTTAGTAGAGAAGAAAGACAATCTTTAATTCATGAATCATCAGTTTCTGTTATGTCGGCATTTGTTGAAATCATCTTTGATAACACTGATCGTAGACTTCCTATTGCAAAGGATGAAATATCTATCAGACGTACCATTGGTTTGAAAAAAGATGATTATTCATTGGATTATAAAAGTGCAACAAAAAGCGATGTGATGAGTTTACTTGAGGCTGCCGGTTTTTCAAAATCAAATCCATATTATATTGTTCCACAAGGAAGAGTCACATCCCTAACAAATGCAAAGGACTCCGAAAGACTAGAGCTAATGAAAGACGTGGCAGGTGCAAGAGTGTTTGAATCCAAATTAAAGGAATCTTTAAAAGAAATGAATGTTACAGGCCAAAAGCAAGATCAGATTAAATTAATGCTAAAAGATATTGAAAGTAGATTGGAGGAATTAAATATGGAAAAGGAGGATTTAAGAAGTTTTGAGAAGTTGAATAATTCAAAAAAAATGTTGGAGTATAATATTTATGATAAAGAGTTAAAATCACTAAGTGAACAAATGGAGGAAATTGATGCTGATTATAGTAAGGACGCCGATAGTTCGTATGATTTAGGTAGTCAGTTAGAACAAAGAGAGAAAAAGATTCAACAATTATTAGACACTGTTAGTAATCAAAATTCCGATAAGAAGCTTTTAGAAATTGATTTAAATGAAAATCATAAGGAAATACAAGAGATCTTATCAAAAATTGGTACTTTGAGTGTTCAATTACAAGAGTCTAAAATCTTATTGGAGGCAAATCCCGAAAATTCTACTGAAAAATTAAATGAACTTAGAGAAAAAATTGATGAAACTAAAGATAAACTAGAAATTTTGAAACCTGAGCATAAAAATTTAAAAGTGAAAGAGCAGGAGATTAAAATAAAAATTAATGAATTACAATTAAAACAAACTTCATTAATTTCACAAAAAAATAGTGGCTCTAAATTCAAAAATAAAAAGGAAAGAGATCTTTGGTTAAAGCATCAAATAGTCGAACTTGAACGTTCCAATGAATCCAAGCATGACCTTAATAACGAGACTTTGAAAGCAATTGATGAGGTCAATAAATGTATCAAAACTCTCAATGAGCAAAGGAATTCTATCAAAACTAAATTGAATATGGATTCAGAAATTTCTCGGCTGGATTTGGATCATAATAATTTGAAACTAAAATCACGTAACCTAATTGATGAAAGAAGTATATTGTGGAGAGAAGAAAGCAAATTAAATTGTATTATTACTAGTCAAGAAGAAAATAAATCAAACATAGAACAAGAATTAAGTGGCACTATTGATAGATCGTCGGCTAAAGGCATCGATGTTGTTAAAAAGATCGCTCAAAGGTTAGGTCCAAATATTGAATCTGGTGTCTACGGATATTTAGGTGAATTGATCGAAGTGTCTGAAAAATATAAAACTGCTGTCGATGTTGTTGGCGGTAATTCCTTATTTCATGTTGTTGTTAATACTGATCAAACTGCAAGCTTGATTATCGATGAATTGAGAAGAGAAAAAGCTGGCAGAGTTACATTTATTCCTCTAAATAGATTAACTGATCAACAAATAAATTATCCAACAGGCAATGACTCCGTCCCTCTAATTAAAAAAATTGCATACGAAGAATATCTAGCCCCTGCTGTTAAACAGATTTTTGGTAAAACTGTTGTTTGTGTTTCCCTTTCTATAGGTGCCCAAATTTCTCAAGCTCATAAACTAAATGCAATTACTTTGGATGGCGATAGATGTGATAGAAAAGGTGTTTTGAGTGGTGGTTTTAGAGATCATAAATTCTCTAGAGTTGATCTTTTGAAAAAATTAAAAAATTGTAAATCCGAAATCTTTAAAACAAATGACAAAATTGAAAATTTGAAAAGTGACATTCGCTTGAAAGATACAGAGATTAATAGAATTCATGAATCCATTACAGTTTGCAAAAAGGATTTGGAGTTAAAGCTTTCTGAAAGATCATCTTTAATTTCTACCCTTTCTAGACTAGAAAATGAGTACCTAACATACCAACAAGAACTTGAATCTAAAATTTATAAATCAGATAATCTTAAATCTTCCATTAAATTGATAGATAATAAAATTTCCCAATTCAATGAAGAATTAAAGTCCGAATTTAGTCATAATTCCTTGTCTACTCAAGAAGAAAATACTTTACAAGAGATTTTTAATAAGCTTCCTGGACTTGAACAGCAACACAACAATTTATTACAAAAATTGGAAGAGCTTGAATTGGAAAAATCGATGTTGTCTTCAACTTTATCCGAAAAACTAATTCCATTATACAACCAATGGAATACAAAGATTCATTCTGGAAATAACAATCAAAAGATTATTGTTTTTCAATATGAAGATCTTAAGAGACAACATTCAAATCTACTGGAGAAGAAAATTGTACTCGAAAACTCAAACTCATTGTTAAATGAACAAATTAAATCGTTGCAAGAAAAAATTACCTCCAATAATGAAGAAATTGAAAAATTGAATGGATTGCAAAGAGCTGTCCTAAAGGAAATTGATGAATATGGCAAATCAGCGGATAATAGTCTTGTCAAGAGGTCTCGTTTACGTAATAGGAGACAACAAATATCTAAAATCCTAGGTGAATTGGGTATTTTACCGGAAGAAACTTTTACTTCTTTTAAAAATGCATCATCAAATGAACTCTCAAAAAAACTAAGTGAGGTTAACGAACAGTTAAAGTCTTTCAACCATGTTAATAAGAAAGCTTTAGAACAATTTGTTAATTTCACCAGACAACGTGATTCTTTGGTGGAAAGAATGGGGGAATTAGAAAATGCTAAAGTATCTATTGAACATTTGATATATGTTTTGCAAAAGAGAAAAAATGATGCAATTATAAGGGCATTTAAAAATGTTTCTAAAGGATTTTCTGACGTGTTCGAAAAATTGGTTCCAAACGGTAAAGGTAAATTGATAATCCAAAAGAAAAGTGACGTTAACAAAAATGATTCAATATCTCTTTCCCAAGTTCAGCCTAAATATGATGATGATAGTGATGATGACGAAGATTCTGATAGTGAAAGTGAAACAAATGATCCACAAAGTCAAGAGAACATGGACTCTTACGTGGGAATTTCAATTTCTGTCTCCTTTAATTCAAAGAAAAATGAACAGCAACGTATTGAACAATTGTCAGGTGGTCAGAAGTCATTATGTGCTCTTGGTTTAATTTTAGCAATTCAAAGTTGTGATCCGGCTCCATTTTATTTATTTGATGAAATTGACGCAAATTTGGATGCTCAATATAGAACGTCTGTGGCTAATTTGGTTCATGAATTGTCCCAGAACGCTCAATTTATCTGTACTACCTTCAGACCTGAAATGTTGAAGATTAGTGACAAGTTTTACGGCGTTATGTTTAACAATAAAGTTAGTACCATTAGTGATATTGATCGTGAACGTGCTTTGGAATTTGTGGAAGGTCAAAATACGAACTGATCGACCTCTGCTTTGAATTAATTTTCATAGGTTTAATTTTCATGGGTTTAACTGTATTTTATTCTATAAGTGTTTTTATCAAAATGAATTTTTAATGTTATTTATAAAGTGATTAAATTATGAGTTTAAAAAAAGTCTAAAGAGTAAGAAATATATTTTAAAGCAATAGAGAAATAAATGAGTCCAAAGTCACATTTTCCGGGAATCTTTCATCAAGGCAAAAAAGCCTTTGTTTTTCTTCTTGTTTTTCTTAGATTTTCCGGAGACCAAGATGCTTGCACTTTTAGAATCAATAAAACTATTCTTAGAAACATCTGCTGAACCAGAGTCTGAGCTAGAATCGGAATCGGGATCGGAATCGGAATCAGAATCAGAATCAGAATCAGAATCAGATTCTGAGTCTGAACTTTCTTCATCTGATGAGCTTTTATTCTTTCCTACATCATTTGCAGAGATATTAGGGGAGTGCTTTTTTATTCTAACTTCAGGCAACTTTTTGTCTAAAAATGCAGATAACTTAGGCAATGATTGTCTTTTTGAATTAGATTCCATACTTGATGCGATGGGTTTCTTAGGTTCTGCTGAATTTAGAGATTTGACTGATTGGCCGATTATCTCAGGTTTTTCTGAAGCATGCTCTCTGATCTTTAAAGCTGATATCTTGGAAGAGGATATGGGCTTGGTGGTTCTACTTAATTGGGATTTTGGAGTTTTAACAACTTTAGGTTTTTTTTGTTCATCTTCGGATGTATCAGAGTCATCTTCGGAATCATCTGAACCAGAATCACCATTCGAGTCTCCAGATTCTAACGAATTACCAACTAATTTGCCCTTGCCCTGATTTTTAGTAGTCAAAGAGTTCATATGTCTATTTTTTGAGGGTAGAATATTAGATAAATCTATATCACCACTAATTTCACTCTTTCTAGCTGCATGATTGGAGGCTTTTGAAGCATTCTTAATCGATTTACTCAAAATTGATAATACATCTCTTTTAACATTTGATAAAGATTTTTCTTTTTCGCTTGTTTTAATTCTGTCTTTTTCTTTTTTAGTCTTTTCGACAAACTTTGGGATAACAGATTGAGATCTCAATAAATCTGTTGGTGCACCTTCATCACTAGAAGATTCATCAGTGGAAGATCCAATCGTTTCTTTACTTAGAACTGATCCCTTTCTCAGCTTAGTACTGCTGGTAGCCTTAATATTACTCTCATATTCAATTCTACTCGGAAGATTTTCGATTGCATCCAACCTTGCAGTAGTAACTTTTGGTTTTCTATTGGAAGATTTCATAGCTTTGACGGAAAGTTTAGTGATCTTAGTAGGTTTAACAGGTTTAAGAAATAGTTCATCCTGAGAATCGTCTCTAGTTAATGCATCAATTGAAGCTTCCATTGACTTGTCATCCACGTTCATTGGTTCGAAATTCACGCCGTCATCAATGAAATGGCTTGGCTCTACAATCATAGGTTCAAGCTCAGAACTGATTTCTTGGGATTTTGGAGCATGTGATATAGATGGAAATTTTTTTGTTATTGTCCCAGCGTCGACAGAAACCCTACCTTCAACATTTATAATATTTTCATTGGCTTTTTTATTTAAAATTTCCTGCTGAGAATTTGCTGGGGTGGTAGATTGCCTTTCTAGTGGTTTTTTTATTGGAATCTTTTCAGTATTATGTTCATTTGATATTATCTGATTTTTGGTGGTAAGTTTTTCCGATTTCTTAATTTCTCCCTGTCTTTCTTTGTTTATTTTTGTATCCCTTTTCGATGTTATTTGTGAATCAGCAGGGCCCGTCTTCGGAGTCATGCCTGAAAAAATGGAGTCGCTTTTCTTAAAATCGTTTATATTTTCGGGACTTTGCTTGATATCTTTGTTATTTGGAGGAACAATATTAGATTTTTCTGATGCATTTATCAATTTTGGCACGTTAGACATTTTTGCCTTTGTGACATTTAATGGTGAGTGTACTTTATCTTGTGAAACTTTAGATGTTTTTGTTGGTGTCGATATCTCCATTTTTTCAATTTTATTAACAAGAGGGGAGGAGATTGTTACCACGCTGCTTGACAAATTTTCAATATTGTGTGAATAATTTAATGACTGTTTACTAGCATTCAAGTCCGGACATGCTGCAACAAGAGGTGATGCTATTTTAACAACAGCAGCCGTGGTAGACATGCCAGGGGGAATTAATGATACTAATTCTGTCTTTTTTGAGATGAACTTGTTTTCATTAGGTTCCATTTTAGCAGTCGAAGTCGACTTTTTATGGATTTGAACATTTTTAGTTTTTGATGGCGTAGTCGCTTCAGTCAGTACACTATCATTAACAGATCTTTTTGAAGTTGATGGGGGTAGCATCTCTAAAGAGGAAGTTGATGGAGCTATTGTCGACACATCTTCATGTGTTATCACAGCATGTAACTTACCAGCAACTGATGGCTGAACTTTCGAATTGGATGATGAGGATTCAGAAGCAGGATATAAAATGACTGGGTTTGTTGATGAAGCGTCAGACACAAATGAAACCTTAGTATGATGAGTTTTATTCCTCATAACATCCTCTTTTGAAGGAACACTTGCTCGCTTAAAATGTGATTCGTCGAACGTAGAATTATCAGATTCACCTTCATGGCCATTTTTAGATAGATCCGGTTGAGAATTAGCATCCAACATTCCTGAGGTGATCCTGGTAGGCGAGCCAATAGCAATTATTGGGGATGCTACAAGAAGATGGTCTCTTTTAGTAGGATGAATAACGGTATCATCACCATTCGGGATAGCCAAAGACAAGTTTTTGGTAGAAATATCTGTATTATCTTCACTGATAGACATATTTGAATTATTTGAATTATTTGAACCTTTTAAAACAGTATCATTATTATTCCATATTGAAACAGATGCGGGAGTAATAGATTTTCTAAACTTTTTCATAACTTTATTTAAATCACCTGCTAAACGACGTTTACCATTCGCCTTGATGGCGTCTGCAGAATCTGTAGTAAATTCATTTTCTACCAAAACTCTACATATATTGCTGTTGTCAAAAATCATAGACACTTGATAATCCGGATCCAGGTCACACTCCTCAAAATCTTGGATTTTTATAATATCTAACGGCTGTTGATCGGGATAAAGCTTTAAGTACCTGTTGTTTATCTCTTCAGCTACTGTCCGTAAATTATTACTTGCTTTAGTGAGATGTAAAAATTTCTTAATTGAAGCCTGCTCGGGAGAAATTAGTGAACCAACAAATGGAGAGGGAAATAAATAACTATTATTGACACCGAATCTATTGACAAGCAAAGAATTTGGTATAGGTGTACTTATAGCATTAAGCGTTGAGTTCTGCATATAAGAGTGACCATTGTTTGATTCATTGATTTGTTGATTATGATTGTTACCATCATTTCCTAGAATTAATGAGGCAGTTAATGCGCTAGGAGGAATAATCAGGACTTGTAATTTGAACATTTCCAGAAGTTATAAAACTAAAATATCAGATAAACATAAAAGTTAAAAAGCGAAAAAAAAGCCAAAGAAAGAATGTACCCAACAAGCGTTTCGTCTCCAACGATGATAGAAATCCAAACAGTAGTACTTGAAAAAGTATTGAAACTTATTCATGAAATTCAAAAAAATTTTCCGTGAACGCGAAGAGAAAATATCGGAGGTTCATAAAGACTAGGTTAACATCACTTTTCATTATATTAAATCTGTAAATTACTTGTTTTATATTTATGTGTTTTATTCTTATGCTATGAAATCCAAATCAACCTGCTTAGATTTGGCTTCCATCTCATCATGAATTTGATCCAAAATAGACACTTTTACTTCGCTATCATCGTGATCTTCGTAATCGACACCATTATCAAACTCAATTTCCTCATCGCTTTCTCTATTTTGCACAGTACTATCAAACAATCTGTCATATCCCCAAGAGGATATCGAACCATCTTTACACCCTGAAAAGTATTTTATACTACTATTTTTAGCGTAAATAATGGTATTTGTTCGTTGATTCAACCTTCTACCATTCTTATTCAATCGGGCGACCAACTTACCATCTGTAATTCTATAAACTAGAATCTCACCACTATCTGAAGGGAACCATAAAAATGATATTTCTGTTTCCTTCGTAGGGCTTGCGCACATTCCAACATATTGTCTATTCTTGTTTCTAACAAATGGTCCTGAATTTATTGATTTATTCAATGGCTTATTCGATGTGCATAAATCCCAAAATTTTATCTTCTCATCCATACCTGCAGTTACTAATTCAGATCCAATATCGTTAAATATTATGGAATTAATACCACCATTATGGGCTTTCGGTTTGTCGCCATGGAACAACAACTTACTTTTTGAGTTTTTATAATTGGATATTGTTAAATTATTATTTAATTCAAACAATGAACCTTTAGATGTTCGAACATCCCAACCCGTACATAATCCATTTTGATTACCACTGACACATAAATATGGATTAGCAGGAGACCAAGCACAGCTTAACATGTAACCATATCCACCTTGCAACTCACCACCACCACCCAAATTTTGGGAAGTAGCTTGTGCCCTCAAATCAACAAGCTTTAGACCCCCAACTCCACCATCTAAACAGCAGGCAACTAAAAAATTCCTACCGTTTGGTTCAAAATCAAAATTGAGTACTCTAGATCCCAGTTTAAAAGAGTGAACAACATCCATTGTGGTTGCATCAAACAAATTCAAGCTGAAATCATAAGAAGATGATAGCCACATCCCATTGTCAACCCACCATTTCAGGTGTGTTATACCAAACTGGTGTTTAGATTTCGTGGGAATGATATAGCTGGGTTTGTAATTTTTTAAACCATTCTCTTCAGTTTCTTGCCCTAAGTCCCATAGTTTTATACTCGAATCAGCACTTCCTGAAAGCAAATATCTATCATATAACCTATCTAATGCTAAAGCATTAACAGAACCATTATGTGCTTTATCAGGGAATGTAAATAAATCTTTTCTGTAATCCAAATTATTTAAAGCACCATACTTTGCCTCGTTATATACCTGTAGGATGCTTTCGGGATTTATATTGAGCCCTTTCACGTATCTATCCAGTAAAAATTGATGCATTGTGGCATTGTGGTAAATCCTGTGCTAAAAAAACTGTGATAAAGTAGAAACTGTTGCTTTGAACTAAAATCTAAATCATTGTTATCAATAAGTAGTGAATTACCCGGACAGGAAAAGTTTACAGGGATCAATGCGCCAATTTCAGTTTTTCTATGCGATGACGGAAAGTATTATGCTTTGATCCTGAACTTGATTAGAACTGCCGTTATAGATTATCAACAATATTAGTCCATTGATCAATCTTTTATTTGCATTAATACCTGAAAATAGAAATCAATGAACTTTGAAGAAGACGATTCTGAAGCATCCTCCTCTGCTTTCCAAATTCAGAGGCATAAGCTTGAGGTGTCATATAGAAAGTTTCTTGATTATGTGACTCCACATATAATAGCTAGATGGATTGTGACCTACATCTTTATTACCATTTTCATGATTCGTATTTTATATACTGAAGGTTGGTATATTGTTTGTTACACATGGGCTATTTATTTGTTAAATATGTTTTTACAGTTTTTAACTCCAAAATTTGACCCATCTATAGAACAAGAATTTGAAAATGAATCTGTTGAGGCAGGTACAGGTAAAATGGATGAAAATGATGAAGAATTCAAACCTTTTATTAGAAGATTACCGGAGTTCAGATTTTGGTTTAAAGCTACCGTTTCTACTTTGCTCGCAATTTTTTGTTCAAGTTTTTACATTTTTGATATTCCAGTTTTCTGGCCAATTTTAGTTATGTATTTTATCATTCTATTTTTCTTGACAATGAGAAGACAAATTCAACATATGATGAAATATAAGTATTTACCATTTGATTTTGGTAAGGCTAAATATGGTTCTAAGTGAGAAAAAAATTATTTTAGTTAATACACAATGTATAATTTGATTTTATCATGTACCTACTTTTGTAATATAATATTATAGCCTGAAATATGAAACATAAATAATAAAAAAAAAATAAAGAATCAGCAACATCATAAAAATTTATAAATCAAATAACCTAATGATAATATACCTAAACCTAAAAGTCTCCCATTATTAGTAGTTCCAACGAACAAGAAACAGCCAAAAATAAAATCCACGATGCTTGATATATATATGAAATACAAATAACTTTTTCGGGGTTTCAAATAATTAGAATGATCAATCAATCTTGTTGACCTATCAACAAAAAATCCATGCTCACTGATAATTGATTTTGGTGCAACTAATGGAACATTAATTTGAAGAAAAACGGGTAAATGATCCGAAATTCTTAAAGAAGGCAATGAGTTATATTCTACAATATCAAAATCAGTATCTGTATTATCGTATGATAAATATAATATTCTATCACACCATGAAGGTTTCCTTTTGTAATTATAATAGTCGGTTCCAACTTTGAATTTATAAGTTGGTCGAAAATTAATAGGTGCTTCATCAAATTCTGGTAGGATAATATTACCTTTCCTCAAAATGTTCAGCTCATCGTCTTCAAAATGAAAATTTTGATCAATTAAGCTATGATATTCACCCTCCTCTTCTTCATCCAAAACTATTGTATCCAAATCAACTAGCCCAAAACCGCCAGTTGCTCTATAGTTCATATCCCCCATTATAAAACAATGCGAATTTGGTTTTAAAATACACCAACCATCATCAAATGTTAGACCTTTAAAAATGGTTTTCAGATCTTGATTTCTTTTTAGCATATGTTGAGCCTTTTCACCAGCATTTAAGTGCATATTAACAAAAGTAAACTCGGTTTCACGATTTGATTCATCATTGAATTTATACTTTATTCTCACACCAGTCGCCGCTTTAGTGCTGGTACAAAGAAATCCAATTGGAACACCAAAGCTAAGGGATGTTTTTGTAAATTTTGAAGAAAATTGGGAAATTAAAACAATGCCAGTGCTTCCAAAATGTGAAATCTCAATAACTTCAAAAGGTAATTGATATTTTGAAATTAATGCATTGATAATTGTGTCTGCCAAATCGATTAATTTTTGGTTTATTGTGTTAGATGATGTTCCATCAAGCAATGTTGAAAGCTCTTGAAAACCAAATACAAAGATTTCTGGAATCAATCTCGCAGTACTAGATTTCGGAAGAATTGAATTAACTTGTCTTGAAAATTCCTCTGAATTTGGAGTTTCTTTACCACAGTTGAAAGTTAGGAGAAAAATGGGAATTCTAGCATCTTTTGTATCTTTTTGGGTCATTTCAATACTAAAGGCTTATAAGTTGAATGTTCCTGACCTAGAAGAGCAAGCATAACAATAGAGTAACATGTTTTTTTTACATTTTATTTATTATTAAAAGACGCGCGTAAATAGCCTCTCCGATTTGCTTCAAAAATAGAAAAAAACATTAAAATGCTGCGTTAAAATTATACATTAGATAAATACAGAAGAAATAAACAGTAAAAATTGAGCAAAAATTAACCACATATCACTACTTATGGCAGGTAAAAATAACACAGTTATGGTACTGGCTTAAGCAAAAAAATTCTTATCATTGAATTAGAAAAAACTTAATCTCACACTCTAGTGTCGGAGCTTTGATGGCTTGAGCTATGAGTAACGTTATCTTTTTCCTCGTTATCAGCATTTAAAGGATTTTCCTTAATTCCAATGCATTTTTTACTAATCGAATCTGGTCTATAGAATCTTAAATCGACTCTACCAACCAAATACAAGATGTTAATAATTGTTTCCAAAGCACCCCATAGAACATACATAACAACAGGTTCGAAGATCCAACTTTGGGTTGCATATGTCATATCCAAAAAACAAGAAATACATCTAAATAAAGCACCAATGAACACAAAGATAGACGAGAATGTGACAATTAAAATGGAAATATTGTGTTTTGTAGAGAATTTCTGTTCGCCCATTCTTGAATACTCCTCCAATTCATCAGCTACAGTACCTTCATTATTATCGATCATTGGCATACCGCCACTAACTATTGTTCTTAACGGAACTCTTGGATCATTGGAAAACTTACTAATAAATAGCGCTTCACCATCTTTGCCAGCATTTTTCGGTGGAAAATAGAATGGAGAGAATGATTTGATCCAATAAGGTTGGTAGATCAAGGAAGCTTTTTCAGCTTTGGTAGTTGGGAAGATGAATGCAGAAGCAACAAATATTAGAGAAACTAATGAGTACAAAGTAATAAACACTGATGTGACTTTAACGACATTGCGGCACATATCATAATTTGAACGAGATAGGAAATATAAATACGGGACGACACCAGCCACAATTGTCATAACAACGACAGAAATAACAATTGAGTATAGGGTAATCATTAGAATCCAAAACCACATGTGATTACCAATAATTGGATGTTTCCAGGTGAAAAGTCTTTGGGCCAACACCAAATTGAATGAAGCTAGAAACACAATTGGCAAAACTAGTAGAACTGCAGAAGCTAGTCCCACATGTAACTTCAAAATGTCTTTCGCCCAAACAATCCGTAAAGCAAATCCTATCCATCTCAAAGTGCAGTAAAAACAGAATGCAAATGAAAGTAAAAACCTATGGCCTCTCATCCAATTTCGGACGAATAGAAACCCATGAGCAGCGCCAAAAATAATGAAAAGAGCCAAAAACACTGCACTTGGTGCAACATCCTTATGATCTGGATATGATCCAAATTGAGCCTGTTGTTGGCCTTTAACCGTGTTAACTAACACCTGGGGAATCTGGTGAGCATCGCTAAGACCCAAAAAACTTTTGGTCATATCGATCAATTTCACAATACCAGTACCATCGGCAGCGTTGTCTGTTTGAGCTTTGATTAATTGTGAGACAGCACTCATTGTTATTATTATTCTTTGTATTTATTCGAGCTCTGGTTTGGAATCTTATAAATATAACAATTTTGGGTATCTGATAATCTTGTTGTAAAAGAAATTATTCCGACCTATATTTAAACAAATTGTCTGTAGCAAAGATCGTTAAATTTCTGTTCACTTTTTATAAATGAAGTGTGGGGTTTATGAAAAAGATGACTTGTGACTTTTCTGAGGTTCAACTTAAGATTGCTCGGGTTATCTGCTCTTGTAACTGTGGAGGAGGAAAACAAGCTTGATTTATATTCATTATCAGTGGGGTCATACTAGACTTGACAAAATATATAATTACGAATATGTTGGTTTAGTGGGCACTGCAATGCTTAGATATAGTACATCTAGCTGTCAAAAATTGCCGTTTCTGTCAATTCGAGCCGCTGTAAGAAATTTTATTTGTGTTTATGTTTGGTATACACGAATTTACTTTATAATCGCCGAGTTTAGTGGCAACAAGTGAGACAAGTGAGATAGATACCCGTAACCTGTAAATCAACATTGAACAAGTATAAGAACCTGAATCTACGTCTTTGAATCCGTGAAATTACAAAGAAACAGAACAGATTGCCAGGTATTTTTTTTACTGACAGCATAAAACATTCACCAAACAGGCTACTTTTTGTGATCATCGGGATTTGAAAAACAGCCGTACCAAAACAAAAAAACAAGAAAATTTGGTCACATCTGCGCAGTCTCCAAGTCAGACGATAAAGCAATGAATAGTGGATGTTCTCTTGACAGATGCTTTTGTTTAGATATATTTTCAGATATATAACCTATTCAATTAAGGTTATATAAAACACTTGTTTTATTGCCCGGGGATGTACAGGATATTAAGTGAGCGTGGTTATATCTTAAATTAATCTTCATGTATCTTCATAAATCTTGTCGCAAATAAACTAAAATAAAATACATGTGGACTCCGAGTACGTTTTTATGCCAAATTTTTCGCAACATTTTTTTATTTTCATATTAGGAAAACATGCGACGCCGTTTTTGTTGTGCTTTTGTTTTTTTGTTACCTTTTATGATTGAAAACATGTAACGAAAATAATTGACTACCGAAGTGTAAATAAAATGGCTTGTTTGCAGTGTTGTACGAAGCAGAGTTTTGCCCTTTTTCCCTTTTGAAATTCCTGGCTTTTCAAAAGGCTCTATATAATGATTAAGTATTCAAAAATCGGTTTGGACCTTTTCCAAATTTTAAAGAACAGTAGAAATTAAACATTTCAATTTCACAAATATCTACATTGCTACTATATTACGGTTCTACATAAAACATAAAATAAGCCATGTCACCAGTTTCCAATCTGAAGAGCTTTTTGTCTGCTGAGCAATTAAAACATACTCATGAAATTACTATAAGTAAAGAGTTTGCCTCAGACCAATGCCAAGATTTTGATCATATCACGTTTTACGTCAGTTCGCCTAAAATTCTAGCAACTCACTTGATCAAACTTTTTGGTTTTAGCTTGTACGCTTATAGAGGCCTAGAAACAGGATCAAGAGAAATTTCTGCTACAGCTGTTAAAAATGGTAGTGTTATTATGCAGTTTGTAGGTGCCATTCGTCCATTACACGACGATCCATCCAAACCTATTATTGATGAAATTCACTGCCATGTGGCCATGCACGGTGATTCCGTCAAAGATGTAGCTTTCCAGGTTGACGATATTTGTTCTGCGGTTGCATCCGCAAGAGAAGGCGGCGCAAGCATCTTGATGGAACCAACGAAGTTTAATGATGAGTTTGGTTCTATATTAATGGCGAAAGTCGCTGGAATAAATGAAACAACCCATACGTTTATTGATAGGAAAAATTATAGTGGATTTTTGCCAGGTTATTCAATATATGCCGAATCTGTGGATTTTGAACCAATTATTGAAATGGAGGCAATTGACCACTGTGTGCAAAATGAGGATTGGAATGAAATGGAATCTGCCTGTGAATTTTATAAAAAGGCTTTCGGTTTCCATGTTTTTTGGTCTGTTGATGAAAAACAGGTTTTCACAAAGTATAGTGCCTTAAAATCGACCGTTATGGTCTCAGCTAATGAAAAAATTAAGATGCCTATTAATGAACCTGCAATTGGTTCAAGAAAATCTCAAATTGAAGAATTTATTGAATTTAATAAAGGTGCCGGTATACAGCATATCGCTATTAGAGTTCCAAATATTATTGATGCAATTAAGAAAATGAGAGATTATGGTGTTAATTTTATTGAAGTTCCCGATGAATATTATAAAAATGTTGAAGAAAAAATGAAGCATTCCAAACATCCAAAAATTGAAGAATCAATGAAAGCAATTAAAGAACTCGGTATTCTAATTGATTTCGACGAGAACGGTTATTTACTTCAATTGTTTACTAGACCTTTATTTGAAAGACCAACTTTTTTCCTTGAAATAATTCAAAGAAATAATCACAATGGTTTTGGAGCTGGTAATTTCAAAGGGCTATTTGAAGTTTTAGAGAACGATCAAGAAAAAAGAGGTAACCTTGTCAGGCAAAATTCCGATGATTATAAAAACAGCCTAAATTTAAAAATCTCAGCTGCTGCCAAAGAAGCTACTGATAATGATATTCAACGTGCTTTATAGTATACGAATTAGCTAACAATAATACCAAGTGAGTGCGTAAACCATTTCTAAATTCACTTTTCGATGACACAAACACTTATCTAGTTTTCTTTCTCTATATAAATATTAATAACACACATACAAACACTGAATTTTTTTTCTTAATTTCGAGTTCAAGTGGCAAAAGAGACAAAAAAATATTATGCCATGCGTACTCGGCGGATACTATATTCAATATAGATTAACAATGTAGAAATGGTAGGGGAAGAAACTTTGGTTCCTAATTTATTGTTGTTCATTATTTTTATTTGTTCCAATTCCTTTTAAGTGATCATGTGGTAAATATATTTTTAAAACTTTACAGAGTATTTAACGTTAAATCTTAAAAGCTTATAAATTAGTATAACATCTTAAGTCCGGGAAAACTTTCAGCACTAATGCATTTTTTTTTTATGAATAAATATAAAAATTTGAACAAAATCAGCAAAATAACGTACCATATTTAATAAAATAGTACTATAACAATCAAAGGCTACATGAAAAAAGGAGACTTAATATGCATCCTGCCAAATTTATCGGTTAAGAAAATCAATATATTGAAGTGAATGATCCAATATAAACGCTATGAAGAGCTAATAAGGAGCAAAAAAAACATAAGTGTACGAAATCATTAAAGTGAAAAACAAGCTTAAACTGCAAGTTGGCATGAAAAAAATCGGTGAAAAATAAAAAAAATAAAAATGCAATGAATAAAATATTATGCTTGATAATAGTCTTCAAGCTTGGAATAAAAAACACAAAAAAGTCAGCATAAAATAAGTCACAAATAAACAATGAATAAATTATAATGAATTGATTATAGATTAAACTCGGAAAAAGTAAATGAACCTAACTAAATAAATTACCATGCTTGCATTTCTTCATAATAGTCAACTCTTTTAGTACTCGAATTTAATCTATTTTTAACTGCAACTCTGACGGTATCAACGAATGTTGGATGAGCACAAGTACCAAAAGCAATTGAACCATTTGAATCGTTTAATTCTTGAGTAACAATTTCTACAGCATCAATTCTACCCGCTCTAAATTCAACAAAATCAAAATCTTCCGTTATTGACTTTTCATCATTTGTTTTTTCATTATTTTCATTATTTTCAATACTTTTTTCTTCTGATGATGTATTACTGTTCGAACCATTTGAACCATTGGAAATGTTAATAGAATTTGGATCCGAAATATAGATGATTGGTGAAACTTTTGAATTTTTGAAAGCCATTAGATCACTCTTAATCCATTCTAATGCAGCATAATGTCTGATACTCCAGTAGAATCTCAATTCTTTTGATGAATCAGATTGTAATAATTTTTTAGCATGAGCAAGTGGACCAGAAACACCAGTACCTGCAGCAAAGAAAACAACCTTATCATAATTTTGGTAAGGACTTTGTTCGCCGTAAAATCCTTCTATCAAAATTTTGAAATCCGAAGTTTTGTTATCAAGATTTTTAAGTTTATTTGCCATACGTCTTGTAATACCCTTTTTAACTCTACAGAAAAAGTGAATTTCACCGCTATCAGTTTCAACAGCAGTAAAACAATGTGATTGCATAAATGTTGAAGGAGTTAAGAAATAAATAAATGCATGGGAACCTGGATATTGTTTCATTACAGCTGTTTTTGGAACAATTAATTTTAAAACACCATCATCTTCAAAATATTGAAGATTTGCAGTTTTAACGCCACCAGATAAAATAATTCTCACGATTCTAACAACTCTATCAAAAATCCAAATAGCACAGCAGGTCCAATAATAGTCTTGGTATCCTTGAGAGTATGCATGTCTCCAAGCGGTCCACAAAAACATGACAACAAGGATGATATGAGAATACAAGAAAAATTCATACCAACGGCTTCTAATTGTATAACAAGCAACTAGAGCACTACAAAAAGCAGCAACTGTTGCTGTAATACCTTCTCTATACCAAGCAGTAGCGAATCTAGTATATTTGGCCAAAGCGTAAGTTTGGGATGACATTGCAAAAGCATGAATTAAAATTTCCATCAAAATGATTCTTGCTAACCATTTATGGAAAGTAACAAATCTTGAGTACTTCCATCTTGTGACCCATTGGAAGAAATTATTTCTACCAGGGAATAAAAATAAGAAAGGAATTTGGTAAGATATAAGAATACAACTTCTATCACCCCAATATCTTGAGGTACCGGCTTGATAGGTTGCAAAAGTAGTATCACCTTCCCAATAGTTAGAACCAATTATACAACAACTTAAAATTGAATATAAGAACATGATAAAAATCATTACCGATTCAAATCTATCAGGATTTAAACCAATAGCATTTGGCTGCAAATGTCTATTCTTAAATAATGGTGCCAAAACAAAATTTTTTCTTAAGAGATTAATGAAGGAGCCAGTACATGAATTTGTAATACCAGGGAATAATCTAATCGTCCAATTGATGACACCACAGATAATTAAGAATAAACCAGTAGCAGCAACAAAAGCAATACCAAGATAATGAGAGGTATTAACATTACCCCATCTATTTTTTAAACTCTTATAGCTGTCTAAATATAAAGCATGAAGCTTTTTACTTGTGACAGGAACATCAACGACATCAGTTGTTTTATTGTAACCCGAAATAGTTTCAATGCTTGTAATATTATTTTTTGATGAATCATAAAGGCTATGAATCTGATCAGCAGTTATTGGAGTTGCAGTATCAGCACACAAAGTAATCATTTCATTTGTGATTCCTGCATCGTATGGAGAAGTGACATTATAAGCGCAATTGGCCCATGAAGCTAGACCATTATCACTTGAACAAATACAAGTGTAAGTCTTGGCACTACTTTTCTTACAAAATGTAGCTGTTGAATCTAAGGCTGCTTTACAGCCAGATGCCCTAAAATAGCTTTCTTTGAACACAGTCCAACCCGCTATTGTTTGAGCAAATAATAGAAAAGCCAGCGAAATAAATGTTGAAATCTTCATGATTGAATACAATTGATTAAATTAGTTGAATCTATTGTAATTTAATTAAATTTGATTGAATTGAAATTTTGTTTAGACAATTGACAGCTAGTTGAAAAAAAAATCAGTCTTTAACTTCTTTTTTATTCTGATCATGGCTTGTTAACGAAATAGAGGGAATTTATGCTCTATTAATACAAAAATAGCTTTTAAAGGAGACCGAATTATAGCTTACTAAATTCAAACAAGATGACGAAACTTGAATTAGGAATCATCTTTTGTCAAATCAGAAACCAATAAAATGAAGGATTTTCGCATTTATCTAATTGAACAAGGTAATACAAATGGTAATTAACAGAGGGCCAAGGCCGGAAAAAATAGGTACTAGATTTTAATTGACCACTCTATACCAAGCCATCTCAACTAATAATACCATTATTATGAAAATATTTGCAGAAGGTAATATCGGAGCAGTAACTTAGATCTACTCTCCCGTTATCTCCAGTCATGAAGTATGATTATGTCAAGAAATCAACCACTGTCGTGCGAGGAAATCTTAACATTTGGAACCCTGAAAAATTTAATCGACTCTCAGTCGCTGCCAGTTTTGGTCTGTACCTTTTCTCAGCCATTTAAAACAATATTATCCGTGCTCTGTTCCTACGCTTGGCACTAAGAACCAGTATACGTTTACATTTCATGTAAGTAGTAATCCGAGTTGTTAATGTGGTGGTTGAGCTTATGAGGGCTTAAGCTTGAGCTTGGCTTGGAGCAGAATTTTGGCTCAAAGTCGGCTCAGCTCATGGGCAGTAGTTTTAAGAGTATCCAGTTGAACTATAGTTTGTCATTTGGGATACTGCTTGCAATTTGAAACTGAAGATCCACATGCGGATCCTTAACTTCGATAACTCCCTTTGGTAGCCTTTTATTAATGTAATTAAGGGAATTTTATGCCTTCTCGATATATATAGCCAGCTGCTATTTATAAGCGGAATAAATGTCCCCAAACACCGAAAAGCACTTTTCTGCTGACGTAGCAGGGTCCAAATGAACAGCAATAATCACCAACTACAGAACTTACGATTGCCACATGTAATTGGTTAGCTATTGCCAGTGGATGAGCGAAAAATGCTACCGTGACCGGATTGACATTTAAAGCTTACTGTAAAATGGACTGGATTTTTACTACGGCGAAGAATTTTCTAATTTTAGTCCGAATAGTAATGCTTAAAGTATCTAATTAATAATCAACAATCAACAATTAATAATTAATAATTAATAATTAATAACTAATAATTAGTAATTTATAATTAGCAGCCAATGGTTTTTCTCAATTGATTAGCAGGTAAACTGAACAATACAGGAAATGAACGAAACATTAGCGATCGTCATAACCTAAGGAATCGATTGAGCAAATAAAGTTTTCAGTTTTCAGAAGTTGCGCCGGTCGTCGCGAAATGATATTTATTGAAGAGACACTGAATGTAATAGACTTATAAGTGAATATATACATTCATATACGAATATCTATAGTGAAATGTCAAGAAAACAAACAAAAACATCAAATCCAACTCTTAAAATTGTCACAAGCGCATTGGTTTTGGGCGGAGCATTATATGGAGCCTATCAATATTTAAAAACATCTACAATAGATCAGATAACTTCGGGATCCGTTGTGCAGAACATTGATGATTCTGGCAATAAGGATCTGAGAAAGAAAAAGGATAAAGGCACGTCAATCTCCTTTGTTGTTACCGAATCGATTTTAAAAGATATCAGCGATTATAATGATTCACACGAAGATGGAATTGATTTACAAAATTATCTGAAATACTATGAAAATTTGAATTTAATTTTATATCCCGGTTTAGATAAGAAAAATCTTGAGGTTTTTTTCGAAATTGATGATTCCTACAATTATCGAATCTTATTAACCGAAAAGGAGGAGAGTATTTTCCACATTTTAAAACAACTGCGTGCATCCGTGAATTTAATATGCTTTAAAGATTTTAAAAGTTCCATCGAATCAATAGAGGAAAAATTTCATATTGATAACTTTTTAAATATAGTTTCTCTAGACGACCAAAGTTTTACGAATATAATCTAAATATAAGGATAATTTAAATATAAGTATATATACCAAAAACCCACGTAGTTAGCCTAATTTATACTAATTATCTTTCTTACTTATAATACCTCTTCTAGCACCAAAGACAACACCCTCGGTATTTTGGTTACTACCTTTCATATATCCATATTCAATTGAGCTCCATGGAACTCCACCACTACCGTTTATTGAAAGATTTTTAGGTTTAGTAGGAACTTTGGGCCTTTCATGCTTTTTGGAAATTGATGGCCCAACAAGTGAATATTTACCCTCAAATTTTTTATTAATTAATCTCGATAGTGATTGTAAGGACATTATAACTTGATATGGGTCTTTTCCCTCGTACAAATCAATTGTTTGAAATAATTCATCCTGGGGAACACCTTGAACTTTACAAAAATTTAAAAACTTTTCAATATTTTCCATTTGGACAAATGCCAAATTGCTCGTTTTGAATTTAACTGAATCATTACCCCAAATTTTATTAATTAATTGACATAGTACCGAACCATCTTTTAAAAATTCTAATAAATCAGTTTTATATAACAAATCGCAATCAACACTTGAACCCAAAATACTACCTAACCAGTCTTTAACCTCTTTTTGCAACTGTGGATTATCATATTTAGAGTACCTAGATATTTTCAAATCTTGATCTAAGTTGCTAACATCCTTTTCTTTTGTAGAATACATATCTCGTGGATCATATAATAATTCAATACTTTCATCGCAAACGTGTAACTAGCATTAAAGGTGCTTTTTTCTCTTTTTTATTCGCCCAATTTTAGACGGCTAAATTGCCTTGTCCGCAAATTGAGGGCATCTAAAAATGTTCTCTCGACTGCAAGAATTCTGGAAACAATATTTTTGATAAGCTTTATTTCCGATTTTTCTTTTGTCCTACAATCAATCAGTCAAGTCAATTATAATAGTTAGAAAGAATATAACATGAGTGCTGAAAACGAAGTTAAGAATTTATTGCAGCAGGCTTCAAACACAAATGATTCAAGAAATGCAAAAGAAATGGTTAACAAGGCAATTCAGATTTGTGATCAGTCACGTTTAGATCCAAATTTATATTGTAAAGCTAGAATTGCTTTAGGTGACATCCTATTAAATGAAGGTGATCATCAAGGTGCAACTGATGAATATCAAAAAGCTGCTCAACTGGACGAAATTGATGGTAAGATCGATTCACCAGAATTAAAACAAAAATTAGATAACCTGGTCCAAAACGTTTCAACCCAATTGCAAAGAGATGTTAATCAAAATACATCTTCTTCAAATGAAAGAGACATGGCCTCTTTATTATTAGGTCAAGTTACCGGTGCTGGTGGCTCTAATTCTAGTAAATTGTCGATGTTATCAGGCCTTTTGAAGTATTCCTCTGGTGGTAACAATAATCGCGGTGGTAGTGGTGGTATATCTTCTTTAATTCAAGCTTTATCATCTTCGGGGGTTAATGCTAATCAACAAAAAAATTCAGGTGGTTTCAATATTTCTGCTTTAATGGGCGCTGCAGGCGCTTCCGGTTTGATGGGCGGTAGCAGTGGCCATGGTGGTAGCAGTGGCTTAGGTTCTTTGGTTAGTATGTTAACATCCAGTAACCAAGGCCAGGGGTCAAACTCAGAAAACAATCAAAGTAGTTCAAGCTCATTTGGTGGTTTAGCATCACAATTTTTAGGTGGTGGAAATTCAAACCAACATCTTCAACATCAACAGCAGCAACAAAATAATTATGGTAACCAAGGTTATAATAATTCAAACAGTGAAAGTGAAGGTTTTGGTAATAATAACAATAGTCACGGTCACAGCAGCAATAATGGTCAAAGTTATGGTCAAAGTTATGGTAACAGTAACAACAGCGGTTACGATAATAGTAATGATAGCGGTTATGGTAGCAATAATAACAGCGGTTATGGTAACAGTAATAACAGCGGTTATGGTTCCGATAATTATGGAAATCAAGGCTATACCAATAATAATTCTAGTAATCAGCATAATTACAATGGTAATCAATCATCTGAAGGCCTGTCTTCTACATTATCATCAATGGCATCAAGTTATTTAAATAAGCATAATAATTCGAACCAAGGCTATAACGACAGTAACAATGACTCTAATCATAATAGTAGTGGTTATAATCAAGGTTCCAATGACACTGCCAGTGAATTGTTTAACATGGCAAAAAAGTTTTTGAACTAGATTTTAATCAGTCAAATTTTTTTATTTTCTTTCTATTTCCATCTAATTTCCTCCTAATTTTCATTTTTTTGCTTTTAAGATAGTTTATAGTTTAAACTTAATATTGATTTTTGAGTTTACAGTTTTAGAATAAAATTAAAAATAATTATATTGGCCAAAATATAAAAGATTAAAAATGAAGTACAATAAAGTAAAATAAGAGAAAAGAAAAGAGGATAAGATAAATTGAATTAAGTCAAAACTCAATGAAATTAAAACTAAATTAATCAAATTATTTGAAATTAAACTAGGTTGAAAAATATTCACCAAAGCGATCAAGAAATAACTAAAATATAATCGTTACATCAAATGAAAATTATTCAAGCGATAGTGCAAATATGATCATAAGCACAGCTATTTAAGGCTTGACTCCATAAGCTGTAGTGATCGGCATCATCAGCATTAGAAGTGGTGGAAGTGTTTTGGGTAGCAGCAATTTTCGAGTTCATTTTGAAGGTTCTAGTGATAGTTTTGATTTAGATTTTTTGTTTAATGATAAGAATTATGAAAAAAAAATAAACTTGAAAGTAAAGAATTGATACGCATATTTATAGTTTCCATCTTTAATAAAATTATGATATAATCACGCAAAAGCAACTCATAACATGGATATAAAACGAAGTATCAAAATAGATCTTATCACCATATTTGGATAATTCAATGTCCTGTCTGCATTGATATCCTATAATCATTGATTTATCCGAAATAGGAAATTCGATGAAGTTCGAAAATTAAAAATATTTCAACGCAACTAATTCAACAAGATAGTATAATATTATTTTTTTCTTTTTTTACTAGACAGGTGTTAATTTATTAAAATTAGATATTAGAAACTTAACCTATAATATTTAACTTAATCATTTATAGGGTGCATATGCCTAATAAGATGTGAAGTAGAAATTGTATCTTTACCAGTTTCACGCCATTCTTCAAATTCAGGCTGCAACACGTTGTTGAATATCTGTTCTTCTATTTGGCCAGTGATCTTTTTAATTTCAAAATCATCAGATCCTTTTATTGCAAACTGAAAGACATTTCTACCACCCTGATTCTTTTTGACAAAATTTTCAATGAAATCATACACAGTATCCAATTTATCAACAGAACGAATAAACTTTTTATATGAACTACTAAAATGTTTTTTATAGAATGGAATTAACTCTTTTTTAACATCTATTTCCTGAACAGCAAGAACATTAAATGAATCATCACGAATACCAACTACCAGATAAGGGGACATACCAAAATAACATTGATATACCCACTTTTCGATCGTAAAACTGGAAGATCGACTACTATTTTTTAAATACAACAAAAATTCGTCAGTAGATCTAATTGACTTGAATGGATGTTTGTTATTTCCTTTAACCAATCTTAGTTTAATTTCAGTATATCTATCCTGACATTTAACATTGTTTTCAATTTTTTTTTCATTGGCTTCTACTGTTTGCTTTCTTAGAGCATCAATTTCAACGGCAGACCAATATGTCCATTTTCCGTAATTTCCTTCAATTAAACTTTTGAAATGTGTACGACCGTCGGTTTTATCAACCTTGCACAATAAATCCTCAAATTTTAAACCAATATAAGAAACCAAGTTATTCTGATTTGTCCTTCTATCCTGGCTAGAAAAAATCATTTGATCTTGGTAATAAATTAAATCATATGTTTCTTTTGAACTTCTTGCAATATCATTATGTAAACCATTGTGACATAAAATTCTAGGTTTATTCTTTAGCTTGGAAAAAATTTCATCATCTTTTAAGGATAGTTTTTCAAGTTCAGATGCTAATGCTGTATCTTTACCATTTATATCCTTTTTCTTTTCAAAGTTTTTAGAGTGACAAATTTCATAACTTGCTACATCTAAAAGAAAATTTTTTATCCTCGATTCATTTTTTGGAAATATATATCTCTTAAAATTACACACACCATCTTTTACATTCCATCGTTTTTCCTTATTTATAAAATAATTTTCACCAGGTTTCAAGTTCTCTGGTATCGTGAATTCACTTAGAGCTCTATGTGTAAATTCTATTAAAGGAGGGATATTCGAATAACAGTAAATTTCATTTGGTGATTTATGTTTTAGTATGGGCGCTTTTTTCAAAAAGTAATTATAATGTAAGGTTTGCATTTTTCATTAAAGGTATAAACAGGGGAAAATATCAATTGATTATAAATTAAGAAATCAATTGTTTTATGTCGATAATACCGGCACAATCGTAGTTAATAATGGTTTCGACAAAATACTCATTATGCTTTATCATTAGATTTTGAGACGTTCATTTTTGTTTAGGCAGATTGAAAAGCCGACGCGGAAGCAAATCATGAACTGATTACGTCAAAAAGGGTTAGAAACAACATCCATTAATCTAGCTACTTTAGATATATACTTCTAGTTTGGATAGTTGTTCACGCAAAATACCTAGAGTAAAGCACGTGAAATTTTTGGTGTTACTTGTGTTACTGGATAGTTACTATCAGAGACAGCTCAATACCTTTTTTTCTCCTATAATGATCATGGAAACCTTATTATGTGATAGAATCTTTATATGCGATATTAAAGCTGATTAAGGGTCTTAAGAGTCTTCTACTCTTGCCTTGTTCTGTTTTAGAGAATTATAATTTGAAAAAAAAGGTAACGCTTAATGGATATAATTAAATCATAACACTGTTCATATGTAGAATTTATATTGCAGCAAAAGATATTAATTCGGATAAGTTACCCAAATATATAGATACTTGGTTAATGAATAGATAGTGGGTTAATTTATAAGTTAGATGTCATCCAATTTTTAAAAGTCCATAGTAGACCACGTTGCCACCCATCAACAATGAAAATAATCACCGCTTATGTTTCATGGCAGACTTTTACTATTTTGGGATGAACGTCAATTAACAATGATTACACTGATTTTCTTTCCTAATATCTGTCTAACAACAATTAAGTTTCTAAAATGTCTGGTTTTACTCAAATATGTAGAGAGCAATGTTTCAAAAAAGTTTGCTTAGTACTTAAAATATAAAACATAAAGTTACTATCTAAAAGACATAATCCTCATACTTTCGCATAGTCAGTTACTACAAGGGTATGCTTAATTTTGCATTCATATAGTACGATGTACTTTTGTTCTCTTATCTATTTATTTGAAAAACATAAAACTTCTCACAGTTTCGAATAAGGTAACACTAAACAAAAAGGCCTAATTTTCTTGTATTGATTTTCACCTAAAATTGATGCAAGTAATCAATAATAGTGTGTAGTTTTAGAAAATGAAATCACACTTTTATGTAAAAGAAATTGGAAGAAAAAAAGCTGATAATTTAAAAACATGATGCCTGAAAGTTTAAAATTTCCTATTTCGGCCATGTTAATGAAGGTTGATCTATATACTGACTTGTAGTAATTGAAACAAAACGACTTTGATAATACTATATATGAGATTGGTTTCGTTACTTTGAAGTTATATTTTTTCATTACTATTTATCACCAAACAATAAATCTAAACCAAAACTACCACTACACCTTTCAAAATGAACTCCAAAATCGCTGCTACTCAAAACACCTCCACAACATCTAATGCCGATGATGCTGATCACTACAGCTTATGGAGCCAGGCCTTAAATAGCCGTGCTTATGATCACATCTGCACCATTTCTTGAACTTGATTGCTGGACATCAGATACCTTTAGATTCAAGCCAGTTGTTTTTCTTTAGTTTAGCTTTATCCACAATATATATTTTATATAAATTTTAATATAATGTACTTACTCAATTTAATGAGCAAAACTTCCTCCTGGACGTGCATTCAAAATTAAGTTGTTCCAAGAGAAAATCCCTCTTACCATTATGTCCTAATAGCAAAACTTAAAGACGCATATTAAAATAAAAGCAAAAATCTTTAAATCAAAAAAATGATATATAAAAAATAAGTAAAAAATCAACTATTTGTGTAATCTTTTATTCGTTAGCATGCTAGGAGGAACACCAATGGCTCTTTTCACAATAGGAGTCTTAGCCTTAAGTAATGGCTTATGCACCTTCGATTCTTTATCTTCGACAAGCACTTTTTTGATTGGTAATGATCTATTATGATTTATAAAATTTGATTTTCTAATTTGCGTTGATTGAAAGGATGCATCAAATTTTTGGGAATTTTGCAGGGTTGGATCTTGACAAATTTTTTCTGCAATTTTAGCTGGAACAAAACTAACTTGAGCTGGAATGTTCACAGGGACATCAGGCGAATATACTGAAGTCACATCTGTATGTGTGTACTTGTTCTGCGATTTGTAAGCGTCTTGCATAATATTAGTTATTTCTTCTGGAGAAAGTTCATCACCATTAATCTCAGGATCCGAATCCGGCGATCTTCGTTCACTATTTGGCTGCTGCTGTTGTTTATTTTCATTTTCTATTTCTTCTGGCCAATCATCACTAAATACAAATGAATCCTCAAAGTCATCGGTAGACTTTTTCCTTTTTGCAGGTTCAATAAATGTAGAATTCTGTTCTTCTTGTTGTTTATGTATTATTTCAATACTACCTGGTATACTCTTTGTGGATGCTATCTGATTGTACTGTGGATTATCACTAAATTCGTTTTCTCTTGGTTCATTTATTGGTGGTAATTGTTTTTCTTCTTCAATTTTTACTACGGAGTTTGTTGATCGTCTCATTAGTTTTGATTCATCAAACTCAAGTGGCTCGCTTGTAACTTTCGTTATTTGTTGTAAAAAATCTTTATCATAAAGACAATTGCCCAAAGCATTACCAAACTGTCTAAGGGCCCTTTTCATACCATCAGTCATCGCTTCTTTTTTACATTTATCAAAAGCTGCGCTTTTACTTTTACAGTTGTCAATTGACCCATATCCAATATCTTCATGAAAAGTACCATCTTTTAAGATAACTCTTACAATAGCACTTAAACCCAAACTAATTGTACCGTTTTTTTCATCGATATAATCAACCTTAAAATCTCTTAGTTCAGTACACCACCCATTTGGACCAAAAATTTCATTAGCCAAGTTAATTGCCTTCCAGCCTTCTAGATACTGAACACTATTATATCCAGGCCCTTTTCTTTTACTGATAAATTCAGGGCCAAGCTTCCTGCTTAAGGCGACCTTGATTCTCTCCAGTTCTTCTTTCGAGTATCCAACAATGGGAATTCCTAAAGAACTACTAATGGTCTGTCTTGGATCTGTATCAGACTTCTTGTACATGATGTCCTGTTGATCTTTTGAAATAGAGAGAAACAAGAGAACCAACGCGTTAATCAAGTTTAGATTCTCAATCGTTGCCACACTCGATTTCGTTTTCCATCTGCAGTGTCCGAGAAAAAATTATTTGTTCATATTTTATATTAACTTCACTGTTGGTTGAATAGTATTACTGACTGCAATTATCAACAATATGTCTGTAGCCGCAAATAGAAATAGAGTGTTTATGAATCCAAATACAGCCATTACCTCAAAGACGACGATACAACCCAAAATTGTGCCCTATTCCAATTATTTCAATAAAGCCTTCAACGTTAGGCTCAGATTTTACTCAAGATTATCATTTTTTATTGCATTCATCTTGACAATTTTACTTATAGTACCTTATAACACAAACATTTTTTTATTCCCTGTGAAGTTTTTATTGCTATGGCTATCTTTTCATTTAATAAGATTTGCTCGTGATTCATCACTTGAAGTCGAATCATCAAAATGTGCAACTGATATCCAGAGAATTCTTTCTGATCTGGCTTCATATAAATCCATTACATTGCTTTTTGCATTTTTTGCGACAAACTTAACAATATTTAGTATTATATACCTTCAATCAAGCTCGAGTTTGGATTATTTTATTGCATCTCCAACAAAAACAATTAAACCTTTTTTGAATGACAATTTTATGTTTTTTTGGTTCTTCAATTTGGTTTCCAGTATTTTTTATACTATTCATTTTTTAACTTTTGAAAAATTCAAACTTAATATTCCAATTGGACTGTTTAGACAAGATCCTGTAAAATATTTAAAAAATCTCCCATATATCAAATTAACTGTTTTTACAATGTTAAAAAGTATAACAGTATCATTAATTATACCATTATTATATTTGATATTGCGTCATTCATTTTTTAATACTTTACTTTATCCAATGATTCCATTACTAAATCTTAATCATCAAATTCCCAAGCCTAATTATAAAATTTCAACTTTTTTTATTCTAGTCATATTCAATACAATCTCATATCTAATTTTTGATATTTTATCTGAAATATATAATGCTTATGCATCCATTGGCTGTTTAGTTGTTGATAAACCATTGAGCTCCTATAGTAATACTCCTATGCAGACATTACTAACCGGTGTTAAAGATTATAAACACCAACTGGTTCGTTTAACTGCATATCAAGAATTGGCATATTTATCAACTGCGAATGATGTTAAAGCTAGGGATCATATGTATCAGGGTCATAATTGGACCTTAGTTTTAGAAGAAATTGCATTTGTTTTGAGTAATGCCGCTAAAGCTGCCAAAGCTGATTTACCTAAAGTTACTAGAAATAATGAAGATAAAGCTAAAAAATTTAAAATGCAAGAAATGAAGAAAAAAGTTAGCCTTTTCGGCAATTTAGGAGAATATAAAAAAGGATTTAATTTTGATATCAATATTGAAAATAATAATCAAGAAAATGGTGGTGGTGGTGATATTACAATATTAAAAAGAGATAACGAAGAAGAATTATTTTTGAAACCTCAAAATATTAAAAATGAAGGAAATATTAAAAAAGACTCACGATCAGGATATTTACAAATATTTTTGGCATTGTTATCCACCCATTTAAATAGATATTTTGGCATTTTACACAATAAGATAAATACCTACTTAAAAAAGCATATCGATGATAGTCCCACATTTCTTCAAATTGATAATGTTTATACACATTTTACGCATTTATTAGATTATTTATTTTTTGGTTCATTAGAAAGACAATCAACCAAGAGAATCCCAAATAAAGTGATAATTGGTAATTCCATGATTATTATATCAGAGATGTTAATTCATGCTAAAGTTGAAGACAAGAAAAATATTGTAACTGGTACTTTGACTGAAACATTGACACTATTAACGAAAATTTACAAAGGTAGTTTTGAATTTATAAACAATCCACCTGTTAATATTTTAGGTGACGGCAAGTGTACTATGATTGAAATCAATGAATTAGCAATTGGATATTTTTTCAAGTTGGTCGTTTTGTACAATAATATCTTAAATGATTTAATTCTTGCTCCTGAAGTTTTTAAATTAGCAAAATGGTGTACTGATTTAGCTTTGGAACAACAAAGAGAACAAAAAGCCTCGGTTGATTTATGGAATTAACAGATTATATAACTTTAAGCTCTTGTATTTTTATGTCTGATAATTTTTATGTATCAAAAAAATTAAGAAAAAAATATCAAATCCTAAAAAATCTGAAAAAACCATGATATTAACCATTTATTTATTTACACTTTATGTACTTATAGAGTTACTTATTTACTTAATTATTTATTTATTATCATTTTTATTATCAGGTAAACTGTCCAAAAATACCGGTTTTAGAACATTTTCATCAAAATTGGTAAACCATTTAGCATGTTCATCAACACTTAAAATATCTCTTAGATGAATCGCGCCATCAGTATTATTATTATTATTCATTGATTGGGTTTGTGTATCCGTTAAATCTTCATCCTGCGAAGTATTTGGGAATGCTGCGAAGTTATTGTTTGGCTCGGAAGATGGCAGTTGCATCTCCATCAATGAAGTGTTATCAATACCATCATCTTCCGAGGCAGCTCTTGATCTGGATCCATTAACCGGATATTGATCAAAATAGTGCGATTTTGCAGTTGCACCATTACTAGATCTTGAAGGTGAACCCGGAATTTGGGTCAACGGGGTTGGTGCTGGAGCTTCAATATCAAATTCATCATCACTGGTATCTTCCTCAATACAACCTGTTTTAATGTTTAACATTTCTAGCATCCCAGCAGTTGTACCACCAAATAAAATCACTGTCAAAACAACGACCACTAAGACTGTTGCTAATAAAGCAAATTTTGATTCACCTTGTAAACCCATTGCTAATGCGACACCAACAGCACCACGTAAACCCGCCCAGAATTGCATCATTTGATAGTTGTAAGGAATTTCATCCTGTAAAGAAGCGACTGAAGTCAAACCACGAGATTGTTTTCTGTTACGTGTAAACCAATTAATAAATCTTGATAATGGGAAAACTGCAGCCCAACGAGCAACACAAATGCAAACAAATGTGACAATAATTAATAAAGGTTTGAAAACCAATTCGACTTCTGTAAATAATGATAAACCAAGATAAATAAAAATGAAATTTTCTGATAATTGGGCAAGTAATTGGAAAATGTATTTAGTTGCAATTTGTGTACGACGTGACATATTATAATAAGCATAGTGTTTCATTGTAATTCCACAAAATAACAAAGAAACTATACCCGACATATGACAACCGTTTGAAAAAAAGTATGATTCATAAGCAAACAATAAGACAAGGCAAGTTTCAGTTTGTGGATGACGACGAATATGTGAATGCTTCAAAAGCAAAGCAATTAAAACGCCCATGACTAAACCAATTAAAGTACTAATTGTAAATGTGACCAAGAAAAGTGAAATACCTTCAAAAAATGATGAAAATTGAGCATGCTGCCCATGGAACTTCTGACAAGTTTCAAACATGACAATACAAATTGCATCATTAAGCAAAGATTCACCAAAAATAATTGTATATAATTTTGGGTCAACTTTATAGGAATTAAAAATTGATAAAATCGTAACGGGATCAGTAGCAGACAAAGTTGCTCCAACAGCCAATGCATCAACAAATGAAATATTTATACTCTCAAAACCGAGCTTTGTATAAATAAACAGAATTATACCCACAACAATTGCACTAATAAAGGTACCAGGAATGGCGAACGTTAAGATCGAACCTATATTTCGGAAGAAATTAGCTTGATGAAGTTCATAACCTGAATTTAGAATGATGGGTGGCAATAGAATGTTGAAAAAGTAACTTGAGTTAAATTTAACTGCATCTTGAATATAATGACCGGGTGAAACTCTGATTATTAAACCAACAACCATACCATAAAAAATTGATAGAACGGTTTCATGAATTGCTTTGATTCTCTTTTGCTGTAAATAGTAAGAAGACCATAAAGCTGCACATAACAAAAACATGACAATAAACAATGCCCAAGAAGAAAATATTTCTTCAGCAACAGGATTAACATCTTCCAAATTATTATCATCTGGTAAATTGATATCGGGGCTATCATCTATTGGTGCCTGATCGATTGGGTTGAGTGCATCATCAGAGGACGGCAATATACCTCTCTTGTTGAGCATGACAACAGCACTGAGAATAATAGACGACATCTGTTGATATAATTAAACTTAATCGAAAACTACTATAGATAAGATAGACAGAAATATACACACAGTTTTCCCGAAGAAAAAATATTCTGAATTTCACTTGTTTTTACTTGTATTTGATTTTCTCGCTGGTGTCCTCATTGGCAAGCGTGATAGTTGACGATATTGATTGGGGGAATAGTATTTTGCTAGCATATTACGTTATTACGTGTTATTTTACTATATTATTTATATTAAGTATTTGGATATCAATTTAATTTGGGCATCCACAATAGTTCTAGTAAGAATTATTAAAATAAACACGGTTATAAAAGTTAAACACGAAACTCTATACTAAAAAAAAAATTCACTTACTCACCAACCAAAAACGACGTTGAAATCGAGATTTATTTTTTTTTTATGTTTTGTTTTGGTTTTTTCTGTTTTATTTTATGTCTCTGCATTATAGTTAATTCCAATTTCCCTGGTTAATACTGTAGATTTGCAAAATGGTTGGTCGTCCTATCGTTATTTCTGGTCCATCAGGAGCAGGTAAATCCACGCTTCTTAAACGTCTAATGGCTGAATATCCATCCACGTTTGGGTTCTCGGTTTCTAATACTACAAGATCACCAAGACCCGGTGAAAAAAATGGTGTGGATTATAATTTCGTTAATGTTGAAACTTTTAAGAAATTAATCAATGACCATGCATTTATTGAGTGGGCACAATTTTCTGGTAATTATTACGGTACCACAATTGCAGCAGTCAAACACGTTGCAGACAATTTGAAAAGAACATGTATTTTAGATATTGATATGCAAGGTGTCAAATCTGTCAAAAATAGTGATTTGAATGCAAGATATTTGTTCTTGTCGCCACCTTCGATTGATGAATTAAGAAAAAGATTAGAAGGAAGAGGTACAGAAACAAAAGAATCATTGGCGAAGAGATTAGAGGCGGCCACTGCAGAGACCGAATACGCTAAAACTGGTGCACATGATAAAATCATTGTTAATGATGACTTAGATAAAGCATATAAAGAATTGAAAGAATTTATTTTTGCTGAAGAAGTCTAGATTCTTGCTGTGATATACATTTTATATTTACTAAATTTCCCATAATTTTTACTTTTATAAGCAATGAATATCTAAACCTTTCATTTTTTCAAGAATATCATCCAATCGCTGATCAATCCTTCCACTGATATATTCCTCCCTTGAAGACGCATCAATATCATTATTGAACTGTAGCTTTTCATACATATCGTTGTATAATTTTAATTGAATTTTGATAAAACTTTCAAATGATGGGTCCAATAATGAAAATCTCAACGAGATGTATTGATCAATTTCGTTCTTTAATCTACCATTGATATCAAGGTATATTGAGCTAACCAAGCTGAACTCTCTTTTCAGCTTTTCCAGTTTCTCGGACTGTTTTTGTAGTTGATTTTTAGTATCCATGCCGTCTTCTCTGATTGATAGCTCAAGATGATCATAATCATTCTGTAATTTTTCCACTTTCGACTTTAAAACGTCGTAATCAAATTTCTTACGACCTCTCTTTTTAATTAGCTTGTGGATTTCCTCATTATATTCGTTCAGTTCTTTGATTGGTTGAATAACCGTAATCTCCATTGGGCTCATTAGCTGCGGTAAAACTGACGTCTTAATCTCATGTAATCTTTTCAAGTAATCTAGTGATATACCATCTCTCGAATTGAGCCTGTTTTCAATGCTGTTTTCATTTTTATTTTGCGTGCTATCGCCATCATTTGTCGTCAAATCTGCATCAACAATTTTGTCGCAATGCAATTCAAAGCTATAATCTCCATAAAACGAATCAAGTGTCTTCACTAGTTGTAATTGTGTATTAATAAAGTCAACAAAACCATCTTTAAATCTACCTAGTTCCGAATCTAACTCCTGCGTGAGTGATTCGAATTTTTTAAACTTAACTTCTTTATCATCAAATTCCGGATCGGAACTGGATTCATTATTTTTCGAAGTTTTCATAATAACATGAGCTCCAGCTCTATTAACTGCTTTTTTAAATCCCGACCAAGACATGATGATGCACGGTGTTTCAATTAATTATTTCGTATAAACAAAGAAACTAACAAGCAAACAAACAAAAGGTATCTAACAATAAGAAAGTCCAGAAATCACGACAATCAAATAACAGATGTTTCATAAATTAAAAAAAAAAGCATCCGCCACATCCATCCGCAATATATAACCGGTGCACGGATGTTCCTTCAGCAGGCATGTCAAGCCATTTAAAACCGTCTCTGTGGCTGATGATCATCACGTCAGTGATGATCGGCATCGGTTCAGCTAGTTTTTGCAAATACTGAGCGATTAAGAGGTTGACTCGGTGTAGAATCGAGCCGTTCCGATCCCTCCGCACCGATTTCAACACCAGCCGTATTAAAATACCTGGTTGTTTTTCAAATTAGTATTTAAATCAACCTAGTTAAAGCGTCCAATACTTGAATATATATAATTTGAGTCATATTATTTGTTAATATATATATACGACAACATTTTTCCTGTTTTTCGAATAGTTTTTCACTTCAATACACAAGATTTAATAGTTATTAAGGAGATAGCTAACTAGTTTGGATAATCAATCATAATCAAGGATCAAGGTTTTGACTTTTGATAAAATTATCTATGTTATCAACGAATTTCTCGAATCATCTTGGCTATAACTCACCTAATAACACCTTTACAACGTCGTCAAACAGTTCTTCAGGATCATCTCCATCTTCATCTACATCTACAAGCTACAATCCTTCTTCAAACTCCAACTCCGGTGCTATTGGTGAAAATTCAGCAGTTTCGTACTCCGCTTTCAATTCTAACAAGATTTTGAAGCGTTCAAAGAAACAAAAAAAGCAGACACCACCGGAGAAGAGAAGAGTAAGAACAGGATGCTTGACTTGCAGAAGTAAACATAAGAAATGTGATGAAACAAAGCCAATCTGTGAATTCTGTAAGGCAAAAAATTTACAGTGTATTTGGCCAAAGGAGGGTATGACCCGTCCTTCACAGTTGAACGATACATTGAAGCAATTGATTTCCCTACAAAAACAGCAACCACAGTCACAATCACAGTCTCAACAGCAATCACAATTTCAAGCTCCAAATCAACCAAATCTACAGTCCCGTGCACAGTCACTGTCATTACCGAGCTTAGATTATATTCAAGATTCGAGTTTTGATCAGCTGCTATTCCCACAATTGCAGGTTTCAGCATCTCCACCTACTAGTAATAGGAAAGTAAATTATCTGAAGCTGCCAACTAATTTTCCGTCGTTACTTTCCATAATTCCTGCTATCCAAGCCGGCACATTATCATTAACCTCACATTCATTCATATTTTTTAATGATAAACACCCATCGGTCAAAAATTCCATTTTCTCCAACTCTCTGACAAGTCTATTGTCAAATTATTTTATAACCGATCCAGCTTATCTACTGCACTTAAAAAACCCACATCATATCTTGTCACTATCAAGAGATTATAAACCTTTGACTTACTCAATTCTGGCAATAAGTTCAAGAATCTTAGAACAGTTCGATGATTCTTATAACGGAGAAAATACAATTGATTTCTATACCCTTAGTGTCCGAGAACTATCAAAAAGTCTAAGAGAGGGAATTCACGGAATCTTAAAAGAGTCAATTAGAGGTAAGGAATGCATTTGGTGGACAGTTGTTTTATTAGGCTGGTTTGAAATTTTAAGCCTAAAACCAACGGATAGCTGGGAAAGATTGCACGGTATTTTGGAATTCTTTGAAACTTTGGGTATATTAGGTATTGATGATAACATGGAGCCCTTAATTGGGTTGTTAATAATTTCCTTTGGGAGCTATTCTCTTAAAAAAAAAAAAAAAAATATCAAGAATAGCGATAATAATGGTAACGATGAAACTGAAAATGGAAATGCAAATGGTGATAATGAAATTCGAAACAAAATTAATAATGATAGTAAAATTAACGACGATAACGATAACAATAACGAAAATGATAACGACAATGACAATGACAACAGTGATGAAAATTTCAATGATTTAAATCTAATTCAAAACTTCAAACATCTAACTAATAAAAATAATAATGAAGTTCTAAATATTCTTTGTAAAATACTATTGAATAAAGTAGCTGATGATATTAATGAATGGGTTGAAATTTGGAATATGCTACTCGATTGGAAGTTACGTTCTTCAACCGATTATGATAGCTATGCCCAGGATGATGGTAAAATTATTTTCTCCATTGATAAGATTTTATTCAATAATTTGTTATATCATGTTTCTTGCCATTATATGTTAAAAAATAAGCCCACAAATATTAGCTTAGTTTATCAAAATTTAAGTGATCCAACGAGTGTTGTAGCATTTGCAATGTGTCAAGATATGAATGAATTAGATGAATTAATTAATTGGCATAAAAATAAACTCATTAAAATAATTGAAAGTAATATGGCAAACAAAACTGAAAAAAGTATTTACTGTGTATTAGCTTGTTGGTTTTGTTGTTTAACATTAATGAACGATAAGAATTTTGATAAAATTACCATTGGGAATGTCCTGAAAAAAATGGAGGACTGGAGTGGAATGTGTTTTGTTGGCTGGCTGGTCGACAATTATATTCATTAACTAGATTAATACAAACTTTCGCATGGTAATATATTTTTATAGATATATAGAGAATGTATTCAATACATTATATTTTATGGAATAAACCGATAATTGAAATAAACGGTAAAAATTGAATAATTTCCGCTTACGGTATGGACAAAAAATGCCCGGATTGAAAATGGCTTAAAAATGCTAAGATTATCGATAAATTAATTATGGCGGCTGCCGTTTAATCTAAAGACGTGTGTGGCCATTCCTACATGTGTATTATTATTATACACACAATTAACATAAACATAAAAGTTGAAGAATAATTAATATACATATATCGACGTATTTATTATGATACTGCCCGATAATTTCACAGGTGTCTTATTACTTGACTACCGAGATCCCAGAAAGTCGCCTATAAAACTTACATCGGAACAGAAACTTTTACAGAAACAGACTACAAGTTTATTAGCCTCTATGATCAGTAAAAACGTTTCAAAAGATTCAAATAATCAAAGAATTTTGTCAACCTTAATTATAATTATGAAATTAGAAAGCAATACAATAAAGAATGTTAATATATTGTATAAATATTTTAGATTTTTTCAATTATCAAAAGAAGGAAGATTAATTACAAATAAGGGAGAGTATAAAAATACTAAAAAGGAAATACAATTGATTGGAATGGATAATTATCAAAATGTTTCATGTTACATTGATTCAGTACTAGTTGCGCTATTTTATTCATCCTCTTCATTTGATTTTTTATTAGATAAGGATCCTGATATTGAATTGTCATTAAAATTACAAAATGAAATTGAAGAATTGAAAATTATTTTAAGGTTTATTGTTAATTTAATGAGGGCTGGTGAGCATATTAATACTAATATAATGTATCAATTATTTTTGGTTTTAAATTCTTTAGGTTGTGATTTAGCTTTAAGCGGTAAACAACAGGATTCTTTACAATTATTCGAATTTTTAGCAGAATCTTTATCATTACCTTTACTAACAATTAAATTAGATATAATTCATTCCGGTAAATTGAACATGAATGATGATATGAGATTAATTGAAGAAAGAACATTATTAATATCAGTTCCAAAATCTCCAACTGATCCAAAATCAAGAAATTCCGTTGATCCTCCTGTATCATTAGAAGAATGTTTAAACACTTATTTTAATAATAGTGTAACTGTTAGAAGGCATTTAGATAAAAAGCGAATTAATTCGAGTTTAATGAAAAAACCAGCTGAGAAAGATGTAAGTGAAAATTTAAATAATTCTTCAGATGATTTATTAAATAATAAAGATAATGATGAAATAAATGAATATGAAAAGCTTGGTATCATTAAAACTAGAAATGATCCAAGTTTTTCCGGTATTAACACTATTACCCCCATTGTTTCATCGGTGTCGGATTCATCTTCAAGTAAATCTCCTAATGCTTCAATTAAACAAAATGTATCACCAAATTCAACGCCAAACCATCAAATACCGTCTGCTATACCTGCCCCATCCCCATCGCCTGGCATCGATTCTGTCATTAATTATACTCCATCCCTTAAACAATTTTCAACGTTTTCAAGTAGTTCTGATTCAATAGCACAACTAGGTTCAATTAATAACGTTAGTGAAAAACTAGAAAAATCTAGAACGAGGTCTTCTACTTTAGTCTCAGTTTTTAATAATGTTCCAGTTGCAAATCCAACTAAACTAACTAGAAGATCATCATCCATCTCAAATATTGAAGTTTCATTGCCAGCGTGGATGTTTTTGCAACTATTACCGTATTATACAGATCCGGGCATTAAACTAAAGTTTGAAAATCATGAAGAATCATATAAATCAACAATTTATAAAGTTAAAACACTTGATTCAAATGATATAAACTCAAATCAAAATAAAAATGAAAAATTAGAAACATCTAATTTTGAAAAAAAATTTAGTAAAAATAGACCAATTGTACCAATTTGTCTAAAGAAATATTATTGGAATGAACGAGGGCAATCTACTAAAATTGAAAGAAAGGTTGGTATCCCCGAAAAAATTGTGTATCCATACTTTATTGCGGAAGATAAAACAAAAGATGGATTTGTTGATTTTAAAAGATCTTGTGACAACAAGGCGCCATGTGGTTCATTTATGTTAGTCTTGCAAAGTTGCGTTTGTCATAGAGGTCCAAGTGTTAATGCAGGGCATTATGTTACAATTACAAGAAAACATCCTAATAGTAGTGATTGGATTTTATTTAATGATATGGAAATTGGATCAGACAAAGTTAAAACTTATACATTTGATGAAGTCATGGAGAAGGAAGATGCGTATTTATTGTTTTATGAAATTGTTGAAATCAAAGATCCTGGAATTAAAACACCTATTGGTGGCAAGGAAAGTTATTGGGGTAGAAAACCAAGTGTTATTTCTGGAATAAGTGGATCATCAGAAATTACGCTTCAAGAAAATGAAGAAGAGATTAAACTTGGTAGTCCAATAAGCAAAAATCATCTGATGCACATAAGTTTACCAGGATTAAACTTAAGTAAATCACATTCAAAGTTAACTGAAATTGATGATGTGATACATGAATATTATTGGAATGATAATGTTAGTGATCCTGATTTTAAAAATACAAATAACGATAATAACAGCAGCAACAAGAACAACAATAATAACCATAATAACATACTAATCAATTTAAATAACATAGGTGTTAATAGTATGAACTCTACTGGATCTAGTAGTAGCGATGACCATCTAGCAAGATCCAATAAATCTGGTACCATTGAATATTGCAATGATACTGATGATGAAAATAATAATAATAATATTGTGCTCAAGGTCGAAAGTAATCGTAATAGTGTTAAAAGTAACGGGTACAATGATAGAGAAAACGAATATGACCTTCCAATGGTGAGTGTTATGGAAGTTGAAGGAAGCAGTTCAACACAAAGTATGGATGATGATGAAAAATTATGTGATGGAGAAATTGAACTATTTTCTGACAATTTTCAATCCAGAAATCATGACAATGGCCGTTCAAATAGCTCAAAACATAGCGTGGCTACAGTTGGAACTAATAAAACAATTAAAAAAAAAGAAGATATTGATGAATCCAAGAAAGCTAGCAAAAAGAATAAGGCTAATGATAATGAAAAGAAAAAAGGCGGTAAAATTAAAAGAATTTTTAAAAAATTTTTAAATTAAAATTGACTTTGAATGTTTAGAATATACATGTATAAATAAGAAATCTATTAAGACAGTAATAATGAAGAAAAATAGAATCTAATTCTGTAAGTTAATGTTTACCACCCTTTGATAAAAAGTCAAGTTCAATTTCTTTGGTGAATTGGTCAACAAAATCCAAACCAGGTTGGTTATTATTTGACGAGAACCAATTAAATAAAGTTTCGGACGGGTTTGTATTAAAGAAATCATCAAACAATTGTTGGTTTGCATTGCTGAAACCCATATTATTATCAAAACCAGGGAATGGATTTTGTTGGGATTGCGGTGGGTTATTGAATTGCTCATTTTGACTGAATGATTGTGATTGAAAAGTTGCTTGCTGGTTAGTTTGGGTTGAATTATATCCTTCTCGTTGGTGTTGTTGATCTTGCTCATCTTCTTGATCTTCTTGATCTTGCTTATCATGTTGATCTTGCTTATCATGTTGATCTTGCTGAGTTTGTTTATCATGCTGAAATTCTTGCACTTCTTCCCTTTCTTCATTTTGATCTACATTTACTTCTCTTAATTTTCCGCTTTTTTGTTGCTCTTCTCTTTCTTGTTCTTCTTTCATTACTTCAGATTCATAATCAACAACATTTTTAACTTTTCTGTCTTTCATTTTAGTTTTAAATTGAGAACATAAATACATTAAAATTGTCGAATATCGTGTGCATAGATGTAATTCATCTGGAGTTGCATCACGTAAACAAATGGCGGTTTTTTGTAATAAAGTTATAATTTCTTCAACTGGAATCACACTTAATTTTAAAATTTCATCATTATTATTATCATTGTCATTATTATTTTTATTTTTATTAGTTTTGAAATCTGTTGTCAGAGTTAAATAACATTTAACAATAAAAGACACTGATTTTATTATACGGGTTACCCACCTAACTGGCATGAATTTTAACAGTCTTAATCTTTTGACTCTTTGAGTAACATTTAAAACTTCTTTTGCAGCTTTATAAGCTAATTCAACATATCTTGAATACCTAGCTAATTCGTCGAGTCTTAAATTACGACCTTTTTTAGAATTTTTTAAATTTCCTGACACTGCAGTATCCCCAGATAAAGCCAAAGAATATAAATATAATTTTGTATAATAATAATCTAAGATTAATGATTCCCTTTCAATATTTTGCTGAATATCTTTTTTAATTTTTTTGTTTTCAATAACTAATTCAATCCAATCTGGATTATCTTGATTAATTGAATGAAAATTTGAAGGTTTCAATAATTTAAAGTATTTTCTATACCAGTTTTCTAAAATAGGTGATAGAATATCTAAAATTGCTAAAGATTGATATTTATCCAATGAACTAAATTTTGGTCTTGATCCATACAAAGTTTCATAACATAAAGAAAAGAATTGTAATAATTCAATTGTTGCCTTTTGATAAGTTGTAAAATTAAAATTTTTATCATTAACATCGACCTCACTTAGAGTTTGTGATAGCATTGATTTTTTATTCAAACCAACTGAAGTATAAGTTTCAGAAATATGAGTTGAAATGAAAATCAATGGATGATCATCCAAAAGAAATGATAAACGAGTCGCAGTACCAATTAACATAAAAGACATTATTTCACTTCTCTTCATTGCTGACAACCCTGCAAACTCTTCATCAGTATTTTTATTTTTATTTGCTAGAGAATCATCATCATCATTATTTGCATAATCACTCCATCTAAAATGTATTGCCCTTGGGTTCCATTCCGTAAATAACAAAAAGGAAAATAATGTCCCTATACTCCTGCTACTTGATTCACCCCAAACTGTCATACTCATTAATCTCTGACAATATATCCACAACTGTTCATGAACTTTAATATGTCTATCATTATCATTTGGGAATGGATTGTATCTCAAAGAAATTGTTAACAAAGCACATAATAGCATTGGATATCCTGGTAAAACATCGGGATCTTGTAATTCATCTGGAATAAATGGGTAAAATGGATGCATCGTTATAAAAAAGATATTTATCAATCTTCTTGCTTCAAATTCTGTTAAGATACCATCAAAACCAATATATTCAATATCAGTTAATTTTGATTGGGGTTTCGGTCTAATATTTAATACTGATTTAATTGGTGGAACTGAATATCTATTTTGTTTCATGATAGGAAATAGAGAATTTTCATGACCAAAACTGTCTAAAATTGGCTCACTATCTAATGACTTATTTGAATCATTTCTTGAAATTGATATTGCTTCATTACTATTTGAATTTGGTATCGATAAATTTGTGTTTGAATTTGAACTTGAACTTGACACGGAATTCGAAGAAGGAAATGAATTTTCCAGTTGCTTAATTCTTTCCTTTGCACTAATATGATCTCTATCGTCAGCTTTTGCTATTTTACCAGCAACATGAGCTAAAAATACCATTGTAGCATTATTATTTGTAATATTTTGAATTGAATTAGATTCATCATCATTTTTCATTATAGGAGAATTCAGTGAGGAGTTGAAAGGAGAAGTTGAATTTACTGAATTAAAGGGTAAAGCATTATTACCTTGATTATTGTAGTGAAAATTACTTGATAAAGTTTTATTTAGTAATAAAGGATTTGGATTAATGTTTGAATTTAAACTTGGTTGATTTGAGTTTGGATTTTCATTCAACAATTGAAAAGGTTTCGATTGAAAGTTGGGTATCGGTAATGGTAAAACTTTATTCAAGTTACTATTTTTTTTAAGTTTATTATTCGAATTCAAATTATTAACTCCTCGTTTTGATTCTATAAACACACATTCTTTACGCTCTCTTTTACATCTTGCACATGGTGGATCTAGTGGGTTATCAACATCACCTAAATCACATTTAACTTTACGAGTTCTGCAATTTAAACAAGCAAGATAGTTTCGTTTAAATTTAGTCTTTTTTTTTAATGGCTGAGAATTATTTTCAAATGTGAAATTCATAGATAATATTAATGAATTTATATCAAAGGAAAGACAGATGAATCAGTAAAATATGAACTATCTATGATGAAGGAAATATAAGGAAATGTAAGGAAATCATCGGGTAAGAAAAAAAAAATTTAAACGAGAATTATCTGCATTTTTCTGTCTGTTATGGATATGCCAAAAGCCAACGATAAACTAACATGAAATAATGAAGTCAATGATAGAAGTAGCGATAATAGTTATCAAACTAGTAATAAAATTAAATGTAAAGTAGAAGCACTATCAAATATCCAAATAATGATATAAAACAGATTCCAAATTAAAACTAAGCCTTTTTAAATATTCATATAATGATGATAAACTACAAAGATCTACAGCCAATATCGATATTTATGCAAGTTATTTTATAAAAATATAAAGTTCATATAAACTTAAAAAATTATAAACTACTATATATATACAGATATATATTTGTAATTGGTGATATAATATACTAATTTATTAATATATCATATCATAATAAATTAAGATAACTATTAATGTATCTATAGATGAACCTTATATTAATTTAATCTAGTATAATAATATTAATATAATCAATATATCAAATTGCAAATTTTTTCGTCCATTCTCTAGCTGTAGCTTCATATTTAGCACGATCAGTTTTATAGATATGAGCAATCTCTGGCACCAAAGGATCATCAGGGTTTGCATCTGTTAATAAGGAACAAATCGACAATAAAACTTTAGAGATTGTTAGAGCAGGTGACCACTGGTCTTTTAAAATATCCAAACAAATATTACCATTTGAATTAATATTTGGATGATAGATTTTTGTTTCAAATTGGATCTTTGGTGGTTTAAAAGGGTAATCAGTTGGGAAATGAATTGCTAAAAAAAAGACACCTCCAGCATATGGAGAATCTGGAGGGCCAATAATAGAAGCTTGCCAGTGGAATAAATCATCGCCAACCGGTCCTGCTGAACATTGAGAAGGTGGATCTCTTCCAATATCTAAAAGTTCTTTATTAATTCTTTTTAAAGACATAATAGTATAAATGTGTGGGTATGTGTGTATAAAAAATTAGATAACCTATACAGATAAAAAAAATATGATATAATTAAATTGAATATTGTACTGTTGTTGTAGTGTGAGAATTCTGAGTGGAAAACAAACGGAAACGACGAAATTAAATAAATTTTGCCACTGGTAAATTGATTTTGCTCTGCGTACACGACATTTATAATCAATTTCAACTGATTACGTAATTCAAGATATGGAATCGAATTCCTTATCACGTGATGTCTTTTAAAAAATATATTCCGATACATCGACGCGTCGATGGGCAGTCGGGATTACGTAAGCAGAAAACCAAGTGAAACTCCCCGTTTACGAAATTGTTCGATATTTTTTATTTTCTCACTTAGTTTCTATTATATAATTTAGTTTATTTATTTTATTCGTAGTGCATTATATTGAGGTACCCTAAAAGTTAATTTGATATAGAAGCAGTACTTGTATTTTGTTACATTACATTATAATATACGATATCATACAGTATATTATTGCATATTTCCTTATATTACTTCATACAAACCTATATTGTTTAAATGCTTGATAGTTATAGATACTCCAATTACCACTCTCCTCTGTCAACGAGAACTTCTCTATCGTATAATTTGAACGATGAGTTTGATAACGAGAATACTACACATGAGGCGTCAAATAGTAACTTATTGCCCCAGACAAATCATGTGAATTTGGGTTTGGATATTATTCCTACACAAAATAATGGTGGAGCAGACGAAGATGGTCAGACGGGAAATGACGGCGACGGGCGGGGAGAAGAACTGGACGATGGTGATAGCTATAACAATAGCAGTTATGATACCAATAATGCTACAAATGTTAATGATTTCAACAGTGCCCATCATATTAAGAGTGAAAACGATAATGTGCTTGAAACCTGGTTAAATGCGGGATCGGACAATTTTAATGGTACGGTCAACTTTTTTCCTCCATTATCAGCAACTTTACCACTACAAGATAAATCAAGCAACAATTCGAATATTAACTCCGCAAATGATCACATAAACAAAATTCCGACCCCTACCTATTCGCCTCAAAATCGATTGTCGATAACGGTCACAAATTCTTCTTCAGCTTCTTTAATCTCGCAAAATGAAATAAGCCCAACAACGTCTTCTTTCTCGGGTTTAAACTCGTCAATTAATTCGAAGTCAATCAAACCGAAGAGAGATAGATCCACGCATAATATAATTGAAAAAAAGTATAGAACAAATATTAACTCAAAAATCTTACAGCTAAGAGATGCTGTGCCAGCTTTAAGAGCCGCTGACCCTAAGAATAAAATGGATTTGGATGAACTAGAGGGTTTAACACCAGCCAGTAAACTAAATAAGGCAAACATTTTGTTCAAGGCAACAGAATATATCAAACACTTGGAAAAGAAAAATAGTGCTTTAATGGATGAGATTAAATTATTAAAATTGAATAATCAAAGTTATCAAAATAATAGTACGAACTATGACATTAATAATAAGCATCTACCAGTTGAAATGCTGAATCGATTTCCAAATCAAAATCAATTTGAATCTCAAATACGACTACAACAACAACCACAGTATGAGTTTCAACCTCAAAATCAGAACCAAAATCTGCAACAATTTCAAGACCCCTCGCAACAAAATTTACCTCCTCATATAATGCAACAAATTCATCAGCAAATATACCTTCAGATGCAACAGCAACAACAACAGCAGCAGCAACCACAACACCAGCAGCAACACCAGCAGCAGCAACACCAGCAGCAACAGTTCCCACTTCCCCAACATCAAATTCAGCAGCAAACTCAACGCCAAGATCCGCCACCGTCATCGCTACAACAAAATCCTTCTTTAGTTCAAATGCAACATCAAATACCTCCCCAATTATCCACGCAATTACCATATCAAGATCAAATTCAGAATCAAAATCAAAATCTGAATTCAAATGCAATGCCTTTAGCCCAGAAAATAATGGTGGGTGGTATGACAGCGTTAGTTGGCTCCCAGTTATTTGGTAACGAAAACTCAGATTTCAAGGGTTTATCCATTTTGCCTTTCAATTTTATTTCTTCAAGTGTCTTACCAAATTTTATTCATTTAGTTCAATTGGCTACATTTTTTTCCTGTGTGTATTATTTCATTAGGCCTTTTATTACATTACATAATAAAAAGCAGAAATTTTCAACGGATAGTTTTTACTTAAGTTTATTGTCAAAAATCACATTTATCAATGTTAAAGAAAATAGTGAAAAAATTAATAATAATGAATTTTTATTCTCTTTAAAAATAAATAATTTATCGAAGATTCCTACCTCTAATTTTCAGTTATTTAACTTATATTTTAAAACATTATTGGTTGATGAAAATTATTTAGACGATAAAGTCGGTTACAAATTTAATAAAATAGTTTTATTAAAGTTAATTTCGACTAGATCACCAACTTTGGCATATTTATTTAACTTTTCTTTTCAAATATCAACGCTACAAGCTTCAATAGTATTACTAGACTCTAAAAATTCTTCAAGTTGCAAAATTATCAATCTTTTTAAGGAAGATAAAAGTATTTTAAAGTCAGAGTCAACTTTCATTCAATTTTCATCAATTCTAAATTCTATTAAAAAATTCAAATCAACAGAAAAAACTGCCGCTAAATTGTTTGACAATGCAAATTATAATTCAATTTATGAATATTTAGTTAATACACCAGTAAACGAATTAAATAAATTTGAATTAATTTCTGTTATAAGAATTGTTGAACTATTAAGGTCAACAATGATATATTACTTGAAAATCTTGATTGAGTCTAAATCAGATGAGAAAATATTCGAACTTGATAAGAATAATAAGCGTTTGATTGAAAAAATTTCATTTATCGAAAATTTTATTCCAAGTTCATGTATTAAGCTAATAAAATGCTGTAAAATTTTCAAAAGTTTATTAAACTCAAAGAATAATGCTTATTTGGAAGATTCTTTAAAGATTATTCTATTAAATATTGAGCAAAATGTTGAATTTATTGATGAAAATGATACTCTATTGGATATTTTGAATTCGAATGATGATGTTTTAGATAAGGTTTTAAATTTATTAAATTCTGAAGAATTGAACAATAAAAATTTAATAACTGATACAAATAGATTGAGTTTGATTTGCTCCATTATTTTGCATTATTATAGTTTGAATAATTTGGAAGACGGTGAAAAATTAATTAAGTATTTAAAGAATGATAAGTTCAAGAAATTTCAATGTGCAAATTCTTTAAGTTTAATGAATTTAATTGCAAATTTGAAAACGGTAATTGCAGTTTTGCAACATAAGAAAATTGATGATGAAGTTAGTAGACATATTTTGGAAGATATTTTATGTTGTTTAAGATTATATGTCGGTCAGAAACGTGATTTGGTTTTAAACAATACTGATGGTGTCAATGATAAAGACAATCAAAGTAAAATTGAAGAAGATAGTGAACCTTCCATTGACATTGACATCGACGCCGAGAATGATAATAATGACGATGATAAATACGATGATATTTTACATCTACATTACGAATTGAAAAGTGAATTAAGTGAAAAGTTACTTGAATTAACAAAGGGTTTGGTTGGTTACGACGGTATATAAGTTATTTTTGTTATACATTTCTGTATTTTTGTTTAATTTTTCTTTCTGTGCTTGTTTTTTCATGTTCATATCCGTATATAACTTTGGTTTTAATTTTGAGTGGTTATATTATTATCCTATTTCACATTCTAGTCAAGTCTAGTTCAATACATTTTGGGTAAAGTTTTTATATTCGCGAATTCTGTAAATTGGAAAATAGAAACTACTTTGAAAAATTAACGAAAACAAAGAGTCGATATATTTCAATTTTAGATAACTATTATCATTATAAATTTTGTTACCAAAATTAATATCGACAGCAACTCTCATTTTATTTTATTGGCTTAATAATTTTGGTATTCATCTTAACATTTTTTCAAAAAATCATGTCAAGTATTAAAATATCACCAGAAGTTGAAAGAGAAGGACTTGGTTCAAATTCTGATAAACCAATATTGAATATTAAGTCAGATAACGACGATGAGCCACAAATTAATCTTCAACATTGGAAGGATTTGGGTAACTATATTGAGACATTACAAAGAGTTCCAATAAATACAACAGGTGTTTTAAATTCTAATAATCCACTAAATCAAGCTCTAACTTACAGAATTTGTAACAAATGTAATAAACCATTATTTGAGAAAAATTTAGCTGACCATGTTATTAACTGTAATGCCGAAACAAAGAAATTAAATAAAACAAGTGATTCTGTAAATGCCATTGAATTGGATGAGGAAGACGTTGAAATTATCAATGGAAACTATAGTGATAATACTACTAATAACAATGTTAGTAAAACTAATAATAATAATAAAAATAATAATAATAATGAAATTATAAATAAGGAGGATTTGAAATCACAAAATGAACAGCAAAATAATACCAAGAAACAGTCAACAAACAATAAGAAGAGAAAATTAACTGATTCAAGTTCTTCCATACAATCTGATAATAAAAAAATCAAACAAAAAGATCGTAAACCAAAAAAGGAATCTAAACCAAAAGTTGCTAAAGTCAAAGGTCCCGTTGATGTTGAAAGACAATGTGGTGTTCCATTACCAAATGGTGGGTATTGTGCAAGATCATTAACTTGTAAGACGCATTCAATGGGTGCAAAACGTGCAGTTCCAGGTCGTTCAGCTCCTTATGATCAATTATTGGCTGCATATCAACGTAAAAATCAGGCAAAAATTGGTGCTGCAGCTGCAGCTGCTCAGCAAGCAAAGGATGATTTAATGCTTGGTTCTTCTGTCCCGTTGGATGATGAAGAAGAAACTCATCAAGTTTTAGAGGGTGTTAGTAAATCATCTCCTTGGCCATTGGAACGTAAAGTTGTTATGCCCGTTAGGATACGGAATTCATATTTGAGAATGCGAGAAATGTTTGCAACTTCAATACTGCCAAGATTAAGTGTTAACCCATTAGGTCCAATTCATGGTAGATCTGCAGTTATGGATATAGATAAAATTAATGATTTTCAGGTTTTCCCAGTTAGATCACAACATCAAAAAAACCAGCAGCAGAAAGCATTGCAATTAAAACAACAGCAGCAACAACATCAACAGCAGTTAAAACAATCTTTGGAACATCTAACACCACAACAACAACAATTATTAATTATGGAACAAGCAAAGCGTAGAGAACAAATGTTGAAGCAACAAAAGCAGAAATTACAGCAACAGCAGCAACAGCAACAACAACAGCAGCAGCAGCAACAGCAACAACCGCAGCAACAGCTTCAACAATTGCAACAAAATCTACCGTTTACTTAAGGAAATTAATGGGATATAGATATATTTTTTATTTATTTTTTACCTCTATTAGATTCGTTATCTAGTTTTTTTTGTGCTAAATTTATATAATTTTGTTGGTTTATTGGTGATTAATGTATTTTAGTTTTGACTCATAACCAATCAACGTTCTTTCGTACTTTCATCAGCATTTTGAACTTCACTGGCTTTATCAACTCCGCTGGCCTGAATACTACCTTTTTTCTCCAAAGGAGCAACGTGTTCACTGAATCTGACTTTAATAAATGATGAACCTTTCCAATTTCCATTTTCATCAAAGTTTTCCGGGTTTGGAGGTGAATATTTAATAAGTTGATAATCTTTCAACAAGTAAATACCATATATAAACCCAAACACTAAACCAATGGACATAACATTGAATCTACCTGCAACTGACTTATGTGACATATTTATTCCTTTCTCCTATAATTTTAAACACTTTCTCTTAACATAAACTTCACCAACTGCGGAAAATATTAGCGAAAAAGAAAAACTAATTTGAAAAGATTATTCTTTATCGTTTGACTACCTTAACAGTTCCCTTTAACTCTTTCTACTTCCAGATTCCGAACACGATAATGTCTGCTTTACCCAAGAGAATTATTAGAGTAAGTTGATTCAAATAATAAATATTATATACAGGTCAAATTTACTAACATCGTTCTTCTAGGAAACGGAACGTCTAATATCTGATCCTGTTCCAGGAATAACCGCCACACCTCATGAAGATAACCTACGTTATTTCGACGTTACTATTGATGGACCAGAATCATCCCCTTATGAACATGGTAAATTTAAACTGGAACTTTATTTACCTGATGAATATCCAATGATTGCTCCAAAAGTGAGGTTCTTAACCAAAATCTACCATCCAAATATTGATAGATTAGGAAGAATTTGTTTAGATGTTTTAAAAGCAAACTGGTCACCTGCATTGCAAATTAGAACAATTTTACTATCTATTCAAGCCTTATTAAGTTCTCCTAATCCAGATGATCCCTTGGCTAACGAGGTGGCGGACCAATGGAAAAATAATCATGATAACGCTATAAAAACGGCCAAAGAATGGACAGAAAAATATGCCAAATGAAAAGAGTATGCATTCTTTCTATATATATTTAGTTCACATATTTATGTATATATATAGCAATTTTTTATCTTCATTTTTTATATAAGGTTATAAATGAGATTTTTGGGGTTTAGTTAATTTAACTGAATTTTTCCATGCTTTATGAACAACATCTGCAAAATCATCAACGTAATGAATATCAATACCAAGTTCATTTTTAAGCCAATCTTCGGGAGAAGTGTCAAATGAATATCTTTTAGAAAACGATAAACATTCCTCTTCTTCCTTGATCAATCTGGTTAAAACTTGTTTAGCCTCTAATCTATCCGATATATTTGAAACATAATCCTCAATAATGTCTTTACGATTTAGTCTTGGAACAATAACTGTGTCAATTTCACCTGTAAGGTGGGCTCCCAGTAATTTCTCCTTTAATCCTCCAATTGGCAAAACTTTACCTGTCAACGTAATTTCACCCGTCATCGCCAAGCTTGAAGGAACTGATTTTTGTAATAACAATGATAGGTAACATAAGGTCATAGTTATACCTGCGGAAGGGCCATCTTTAGAGATTGAACCTTCTGGAACGTGCATATGAACATTGGTATTTTTATAAGTTTTAATTAATTCTTCACTATCATAACCTTCAACCATTTTGTTGTTAATAACATACCCAACTAATGTATCCGCAATTTCTGAACTTTCAACGATGACTTCTCCTAATCTACCTGTTGATGCAAATCCTTGATTACCTGGTAATCCGACCATTTCAAACTTTAATAATGAACCTGATCCATCACTGTTATAAGATAGACCGTTGACAATACCATAGTTTTCTTGTAAGGCAGTCTGACCGGCTGAAAATTTGTCAGAATCTGATAAATGAACGGGGACGCCCAAATATTTGACTAAATCATCCAATGTGATTTTTTTTTCGTAATCATCAGGACTATTCAAAAATTCAACAGCTTTCTTTCTACAAATCTTGCCAATTAGTCTTTCTAAATTACGAACTCCGGCCTCTCTTGTATAGAACAATGAAATTCTTTCAATAACTTCATCATGTATGACAACCATGTTTTCCTTCAATCCGTTACGTTCGCATTGTCTTGGAATAACAAATTTCTTGCATATCTCTACTTTTTCTTTGAAATTATATCCCTGCAGATCGATAACTTCCATTCTATCTCTCAAAGGTTCACTCAATTCCCATTGATCATTACTTGTTGCAATAAATAAAACTTTGGATAGATCAACGGGGAAACCAACATAATGATCCATGAAATTGGTATTCTGTTCTGGATCTAAAACTTCCAGCAATGCAGCTTCAGGATTGCCTTTATTACCCATTGTACCAATTTTATCAATCTCATCTAATAATATCACAGGATTCATACTCTGGGCACGACGTAATGATTGAATGATTAAACCTGGAATCGCACCAACGTATGTTCTTCTGTGACCCTTTAAATCAGCAAAATCAGAAACACCACCAAGCGAAATCCTTTGAAACTTACAATCTAATGCATTAGCAATTGACTTGGCTAAAGAGGTTTTACCCACACCAGGTGGACCATTTAGTAGCAAAATAGGAGCCTTTGAAGTAGAGGGTGAGTTACTTAATTTTAAAATTGCCAAATATTCAAGAATTCTCTCTTTAATTGATTCCATACCGAAGTGATCGCTATCTAAAGTTGCTTTACACTTCAGCAAATCAATATGTGAAACAACAGAATATTCATATGATTTTTTCATCCATGGTAGATCAATAATAACATCTAAATAGTTTCTTAGTTGTTGATATTCTGAACTACTACTTTGCATATTCTTCAATCTTCTAAAATCCTTCAAAAGCAAGGATTTACCATCTTCAGACATTTCGTATTGAGTAATTGATTCCACAAACTCTTCAATATTAGCTAGGTCATTATCATCTTCCCTATTTTTGGACGAAAGTTGTCGATTAGGTTTAAAAGCATTTTGAACATTAGATGTAGTCTTAATTTCACCTAATAGCAACTTTAAATCACTTAAATGAGATGTAATAAATTTGGATTTTAATTCTTCACCATTCTTTGCGTCCAAATTCTTCCAACTGTCCAATAAATAGTCCAAATTTAAAAATTCGTAAAATAATTTATGAGAAAAATTTAATAACTTATCCATAATTCCAAACCTAGCTTCTATATTAGTTTCATTTAAAAATTCAACTTTTTGTTCAAAACTAAATGGAAATAAGGCAACTAAAACATCGAAATATTTTAGGAATTTATCTCCATTATTTCCATCGACACTTTTAAAAGCTTTTTCTAACTTTTTGAATCCATCTAAAACGTCCGTATCAACTAGTTGCAAGTATAGCAGACCAACCAATGGATTCAATCTCATAAATATATTCTTCAAAACTATATCTTCTTCCTCTTCTTCATCTTCATGTTCTTCATTACCTTCATCATTATCTTTTTCATTGTCTTTTTTATCCAAATCAACCATACCTGCATAGTCAGCTAAAAATTTATTAACATCTTTAAATAATTGTAATGTTTTGTGTAAAATTGAATCATTTGAAATGAATTGCTTATTGATTGCATCATCTGTGATTTCAAAGAAACCTTCATTTATATCCAACACATTGTAAGAAGCCCGCGCAATAGCACGACAAACAAGAACACATTTATTTTTAATTATGTGGACACCAGTAATACGACAAATGGTACCCACACTATTGGCATGATTGGGTAGGCATACAATGACAGGTTTGATTGAATCTAATGGTGCAAATAATTCATTTACTTTTAAAACACCTTCTTTTGCGTTGTTTGATAGTTTTGCTTTGATACTCTTCTCACCCTTTTGAGCCTTTATTCCAGCAGTTGCCAATGCATTAATAAATTTTTCATTGAAAATTCCTTCTGTATTGATAAATCTGTTTAATAAAGTAACAGATTTCAACAATGATAGTGTTGTTCTATAAGTCACACCAGGTAAATAGATGATACGCGGTGGTAGTGTTATATAAGGTAAAGTTATACCTCTCGATGACTCTTTGGACGACATCAATTTTCAATAGTGATCTCTGTTCATGAAGAAAAAGTCACAGAATTAAGATGAGAAATGAAATCTTATCAAGTTTGAGTGGTTCGAGTTGTGTGGATCAAATTTCTCTTTCTGGAAATTCAAACTGTTAATCGGATAGCGCGCCAAATTAAGAAACTCTTATTTTAGCTTGATTCGTATCAAATCAAAATTAGCAAGTTTTTACAATGCAGATTAAATATATATTTCAAAACAAAGCAAAAAAGCATGAAACATGAATATGTAAAAGTATATAAAACGTAGAAATGAAATGAAAAAAAAATAAACAAAGATGACTAAAAAAATTATTAGAATATATGATACTGGATATTAGGACTAAAACGAATAACAATGAAAAATAGAAAAACAACCTAATATTGATGTGTATGAATATCATCAGAATGTTCAACCTTAATCATTGGTCTGTAAATTGGCCTCCACATCTGTTCCTTGACCCAGTCCAAACATTTTTCAAAATCTCTTGGAATCTTAACTTTACCACCAGATGGTGCATCTTCTTCTTCGACTCTAGCAACTCCTTCCTTAGCAGCTTGTAGAATAACTGCAGTGGCAACTCTTGCTGATGTTTCGTCGATTTCTTCAAGTGGTGCTAATAGACCAGCTTTTGGATCTTTCATAGCCGGTGATAATGAAGCTAATTCATCAACAGCAGCAGAAATCATTGAATCAGAAATAGTTGAAGCTCTGGAAAGAACAGCACCTAAACCAATACCCGGAAATGAGAAACAGTTGTTGTTTTCTGAAATAACATGACCTTCAACAGGTGGGAAAGGAGAACCAGTGGCAACTAGAGCATTGAAATCGGTCCATCTTAGTGCATCTTCGGGTAAACATTCATGTAATCTGGTTGGGTTTGATAATGGGAAAATCATTGGTCTTGGGTTGTGTTTATACATTTCCTTAATGACTTGTTCATTGAAAGCACCGGCTTGGGTAGAACACCCAACTAATGTTGTTGGTTTGATTTTTCTAATAACTTCCACTAAACTCTTGGTATCAACACCTTCCCAATCTTTTGGATCGTCTGCATAATCTTCTTGAGCTGGTGAATTAGTTTTCATACCAACCAAAATTAAACCAAATCTATCCAGACAGTGGATTCTAGCTCTAGCTTCTTGTCTAGTTGCTCCGTGTGACACCATATGATTACAAATTTGATCTGCAATACCTAAACCGGCAGAGCCAGCACCATAGATAATAACTTCTGAATCTAGTAATTCTCTGTTGGTTAATCTTAAAGCCGCAGACATTGAAGCCATAACGACAGCACCAGTACCTTGGATATCATCATTGAAACAAGGTAGGACCTCTCTATATTTATCTAACACTGGTCTTGCAGTTGTAACACCGAAATCTTCAAAATGAATAACTGCATTTGGGAATCTTTTTTTCATTGCTCTAATAACTTTCTCAACAAAATCGTCGTATTCTTTGCCTCTAACTCTTGGGAATCTATTACCCATGTATAGTTCATCTTCTAGAAGTGTTTTATTGTTTGTACCAACATCCAGAACACAAGAAATAACTCTACCTGGGTGTAAACCACCACAAAGCGTCATTAATGCAGCCTTTGCAATGGTGATTCTGACTCCACCAACACCTTGATCACCGATACCCAAAATACCCTCTGAATCTGAAATAACAATATAGTCAATATCTTTATCTTGACCAAATGGTTCTAATCTTTTATCAATGCTATCTGGTTCAGTAATGTCCATGAAACAACCTTCCGGTTTTCTGAATCTATCGGAATAAGCAATGATGGCATCACCTTCAGTTGGTGTGTAAACAATTGGCAATAATTCTCTAATATGTTCTCTAACAAGCTTGTAGAACAAAACTTTGTTTTGCATTCTCATTGAAGTACAAAAGTCGTTCTTGGCCAATAATGTTTTCAAAAAATGCAATTGTTTATAAGCTCTTTCGACTTGTTCATCCAAAGTGTTGACAACCGGTGGTAAAAGACCTTCTAATTCGAAAGCTTTTCTTTCTTCATTGGTAAATGAAGAACCTTTATTAAATAACGGAGAATTTAACAATTGGAATCCACTCAAGTCACACTCAATTGGACCAGTCACTGACAATCTGGTACTATGAGGAACTCTGACTTTAGCTTCTTCACCAACTGGAATTCTTCTAACTTCACAACAATTATCTTTTGTCATTTTTAATTTGTGATGATTTAATTTATTTTACTTCAATTGAATTCAATTATTATTATCTGACTTTTATGTTGAAATTACAATAATGTCAACTATAAGAAACAAACTGATGAAAATATTTTAAAATCAAAAGAAAATACAGTCTTCAACAATCGATATAATAAAGTAGGGGAACTGTTGTTATTTAAACAAAAACCATTGAGTGAAAATATTTTTTTTATCGTTACTAGGACGTAAGGAGATGCTAACCCAAATGTGCTATAATAAAAATTGTAAACTAAAGGTGGTTAAGAAGGTTCAGTTTCTTCGTACGATCTCGGAAATGCTTCCCCCTCCTGTTTGCTCCGGTTTTGCTTATGTCAGCATCCCCATCGGACATAATTTTTCCGTGTCCGCTCATCGATAACGGAGAAATATCGATCCCGGCAAAGAAATTATTTCTTTTCTTATTGTATATGCTGTGAAATATCGGACAAAACGAACAGACAACCAACAACCAGCCATTTATACGAATGTTGTATAGTTATCGCTAGGCTAGATGATGTAATACGCCAGTATCCAGATCGATTATAACCGATATAAAACAGACAAAGCCCTACATTGGCCATTGATTATTGATGGTTGATCAGATTACATGAAGGCACAAGCACAACGTGGCTAAACCAATATGAAAGAAGAAGCGATTATGTGGTATACTAAAAGCCTTTTGTTTTAATTCCTTGCCACTATTTCTATGACGGTGTTAACCTAGTAAGGAAACCAACAAAAAAACAAAGAACAAAAAGACCAACAACCAACAACCAAAAACAACAGAATACAGCATATTAATACATAACTCTACAATATTCAATATTCAATATACAATATACAATATACAATATACTTCAAAATATGTCATGTTCAACAAGTGCAATCTTAAAGTTGCTGCTACACTGCTACTCTGCTACACAATGCGTACTCCGAAAATCCTCTCAATTTACTAAATTAGAAAACTGTAGCCACACGACTAAACAAATTCAATACAAAAAAACTCATTTTAGTGCGGGATAAAGGGGAGACCCAGGAGACCGTGGAAACTCGGAAAGATGATATTTTCAATTAGGGCTCATCCGAGGTTCGGTTCAGAAAGTCCGTTAACAATCCAAGAGCTAAGGGTGTTTTGTTAGGGATTTCCTGAATAATTAGAAATACAATTTAACTCAACACTGCGATAGTAACATATAATATACATGAAATAATACATGAAATACAAAATTCATCACCCACCAATTATAGTTTATTACTATTATGGCTTTAATTGCCATGATTTGATATTACCATAGTTATTCTTGCCTTGTGGTTTATTACTTATCATAATTTACCACCCGCCATATAGTTTATCATTTATCGTATGGTTTATCATTCGCCATATGGTACATCATTTATAGTATGGTTGTCATTTACCATATGGTTTGTCATTCTCCATGGTTTGTTGTATAATTTGTTACTTATCATGTAGTTTGTAGATATCTCGCGAACAAAAAGGAACATCCATCATTCCATCATAAGTATATCTTCAAAAAACACATTATCATGTGGATTTTTGAAAAAAGAATCCAATCGTAAATTATAGTAACTAATTAAAGTATGCATTAGTTTTGGAGTCTCGTGCATCTTTTCAACAGACGATATCACATTAGTAACTTCCATGAATAAATGATAAATTGACGAGGAATCAATATGTTTTTGATTTGCTTGTTTTGAAATAACACATAATTGAATGGCGGATTTCATTGCTAAGTGTAACACCAAAAAGTAAAATGGATTGTAGGTAATCAGTCTACCAATATCAATTTGATCAAAAGAATGAATTATGCTAATTGTACTGTCAACACATTTCTGCTTGATCTCTAAGTATATATCATCCATATTTGCTGTAAATTCATTTGGATTTTTCTCAAGTAACTTGGTAATAACAAAAATAATTGCATGTAGTAATTTTAGTTTTGTAACTTTCCCGACTAGATCACCTAATCTGTTATATAATTCTAATTGTTCTTTATAATTTAAACACATGAAATCAACTTGCATTGTAAATTCATTCAATTTAACAATAAAAGAATTTAGCCTTTGTTCAGTCAATTTGTCTCTTGAAATGCAAATTTCTCTAATCCAGTCGGAGGCACCTGAAACCGTGGATAATAGTAAAACGTGAACGGCTAATGGACTCAAATCTTTAATAAATTCACCTCTTTTAATATTATCTAAAATCTCATCAATAAAGGGACTGTATTTATCCTTATACACCAATTCTTCAACTTCATTAACATTAATTTTTTTGTCAATTTTATTTAAATCCAATCCATTAGGCAACCTCGTTAGAACCCTTCCAAGTGGTATTGTTTGAGCGATACCTTTGTACAACGTAAAATATTTTTCAAAGCAAAAAACTTTAAAAAATGTTCTACGTGATTCTTCCAATAACATCCATATCGGAAAACCTGCAGACTCATCTCCTGATTCTAAATATTCTTCTTCTTGTTTTCTATTTAATCCAAATGGATTATATACATCTAGAGTATATAATCCCCTCATATGGCTAAGCATCAACCCCTCCGCAAACGTCAGTCCAGCTTTCGCCCACTTGCCACTTTTTAATTCATAATCTGAAATAACAATCACCGCTTGAATTGTTGAAATAGAATGAAATGTTCCTGATGAAAAAATGTCACGAGCAAACATTTTATTTTTATCTGCTATGGCTTTTTTATAACACTTTTCTGCTCTTTCTGGCTGATTCAATGCCAAATAAATCTGCGACAGTATTGCATCTGCCAAAATCATTGTTATTGGTATTCTGCGGGCATAATTAAACTCAAATTTTTCACGAATCATCATATCCGACATGTACGTCAAATTTTCAAAGAAAAAATCAAACAATGATTGGTTGTCATTTAAGTTAATACTCTTGGTTAATTGGGGATCAGCTTCTGTTGGATTTTCAAACGTAGGCAGCTTATTAGCCAAAATGTTAGCGGATTTTTGAGTATGGCCTTGGTTTATTATTGGAAATGCGGTATATTGCTGAAGCGGTTTTGTCGATGTTGATATCGCCGCAATCTGATTCGTAATATCATCATCCTGAGTCGTTTTATGTTTCCATCTAAATTGTACCTGAGATTTATCTGAACTGTTTTGTGTAGATTTGAGGTAAGTACAAACAAGATCATGCTTCAAACAACCTTTACAATTCGACATTCCTGGCACTTTAATGCATTTCACCTTTTTGCTTCGGCACCTGTTACAGGCCCTTTTTATTGTATTCTGATGCAAACCTATTTTGGAAAGTTCCTCAGGGTCTGGGTTCTTCTTCAAAACATTTGAAAACATTTATTGAAAACTCACCTTTTGCTATAAATAATATTCAGATATGGTGGAAAAAATTAAAGTGTAATAGAGATAGTTGAAAAAAACGCAGAGATTTGATTCTCCGATTTAAATGGAGTCAGATTGCACTTACCGAAAGCCGAGCACTAATCGGAAAAGTTTTCGGAGTGAATTGAAATTTCAGTTAGTAAATTTTTCACTTGAAGAAGATATTGCTTCCTATATTATACTGTTTTAGATACGTTAGTAGATGGCAAATGTCAGATAATTTGACAAGTAGTGTTGCTAAAATTAACCAACCAACCAATGCTAAAAGAGACATCATTATATCCAAGGCTCTTTCTAAATTGCTCAGACACCAGGCGGAATCTCAGGGCTTGACAATTGATAACAAAGGTTTTGTTTCATTACAAGATTTAATCAAACATAAATATTTAAAATCTATGCATACTACACCTGATGATGTCTTCAGAATAGTGAAAAATAATTCAAAAAAAAGATTCAAAGTGGTCATTCGGGATAATTTACAAGACAAAGAAATTGACCAACAAATACCCAAAGTACCAATTTCCAAATATTTCGTTTGTGCTCTACAAGGGCATTCAATGAAATCTGTAGATTCTAGTTTTGGTATGATTCAATTAAAGGATGATGATTGGCCAGATATCATTGTACACGGTACCTTCTTTAATAAATTAGAATTGATTAAAAAAAGTGGGGGACTAAAGAGAATGGGCAGAAACCACATTCATTTTGCATCTGGATTGCCTAAGTGGATAACAGGTAACAGTAATGAAGTAGTAAGTGGAATTAGAAAATGTGATGTTTTAATTTACCTTGACATTGAAAAAATAAAAGAAAGTGATTTGGTTTTCTATAAAAGTGGCAATAATGTTATACTTAGTGATGGTGATGAAAATGGTATTGTAGGAAATTGTTACTTCTTGAAAGTAACAGACATCAAAGGAAACCCTATCAATTGTGAAATTTTATAAGTATTATGCTTACCGAAAAAAAAAAGATGATGATAAATATAGTTGGGTATTAAAGTGAAAAATATATAATCATGCCAATGGTAAAATTTTAGGAATTAAAGAATATTAATAAGAAGGATAATAAGAAGAAGAAAAATAATGTTTATATAAGAATCCATATTTCCATCTCTAACGTCATAAATGTTATTAAACTATTATTCATTATGTCTAAAAGTCAATAAATTTGCTAAGCCTGTAGTTGGACAAGCTTTCTTAAAAAAACGATGCTGTAATAGCTCATCCGCATTAGCTCTATATTTAACTTCAACACAAAGACAAACGCTCAAAAAGTCCATGATTTCATTACTCAGTAATTCTGGATGTTTTAGAGTTGGGGTACCATTTGATGCAATTAAATATAAAGCTTTCAATGGCTCTTCGTTTAGATATGGAGGTTCACCTTCAATCATTTCAATTGTCATAATACCTAAAGACCAGATATCAACTTTTTCATCGTATTCTTTCTGTCTCACAACTTCAGGTGCCATCCAATATGGTGTACCAACCATTGTGGCTCTTTTAGACTTTTCAGTTGTTAGTTTGGCACAAAATCCAAAATCTGTAATCTTAACGTTACCCCTTGCATCAAGTAAGACATTATCAGACTTAATATCTCTATGAATAAAATTTTTCTTATGCAAATGTTGTAATCCCTTTGTTGTCTCAAAGCAAATACAGGATATCTGCTGTTCGGTAATCTTTGGATTATTATCAATAACATCAGTCAATGAGCCACCTTCCATATATTCCATAATAACCCATAAATCAGATGGACCATTCAAATAAGCTTCAATAAAATTGACAATATTCTTATGTTGGGAATCTTTCATCACTAAAATTTCATTAACAATCAATTCTTTACGGCTTTGTTTTGTCAAATCAATTTGTTTTATTGCAACTCGTTGATCATTCAATTTTTTAGATTTGGCTAAATAAACGGAACCACTTGCACCTTGACCTGCTTTAGAAATAATTTTGAAATAAGCTGTTGGATTAGCGTTGATAACAACACTTCTCAGTTTCGCCATAATTTGTGCTTCAGTCATTGAAGAAATACGCTTATCGGTAGGACGTTGTGGAGGATTCCCTTGACCGACTCCCATAAGTTTGGCATTGGCAATATTTTGAGCATTATTGGTCTTGGTTGCAATTGCGGCAGCTGCAATGGCCATGTTACCTTTTGGAGCTCCAATATTGTTTTTAGTTGATGAAAATTGTGATTGGGGTTGTGGTGGTCTCGCTGGTGGTGCACGCATAGGCATCATGTTATTATCTTGACGTGGGATTAGGGCTGGATTTGAACCCGGTATTGGAACAGGAGGCTGTCTCTGAGGTTGATATTGTTGAGGCGGTCTTGGTGGTTGGCGCATTGGCTGGTAAATTGCATTATTTGAGTTTTGATATTGTTGATGTGGTTGCTGGTAAGCCGAAGGTATCTGTTGTGGAGAGTATGGGTTCTTATCATTAAAGATATTCTTTTTAGAAGATGAAGATATCGAGGAATTTGGGGGAGTAACATGATGCGGAGGGAAAGAAGTGTTTAGTTTCAAATTTGGATTTGGATTAGGACGATGGTTTTGAATTGGAGTTGACTTCTTATCATTTTTTGAAAGAGAAAATTCATTATTAAATCCAGGTGGATTAGGGGGCAGTTGTCCTTGTGGTTTGTGAACATGTGATTCATTTTGAATACCTAAAGGAGCTTGTTTTATTGGAATTCCTGGCGCTTTTCTCATTGGGACATATTTATCTTCGGATTCTAGCAATCCATTTGATGATTGCTTATTGTTCGAGGGTATAGGAGTTGATGTTTGCAATAAATTTGATGGTGGACTATTATTAGAGGGTGGAACTGGAGGTGCTCTTCTTGGTTGTAAGAATTTATCATTTAATTGAGAATCTTTTTGAGAATATGGCTTTGTAATATCATTAATTAGCTTATTTTTATTTTTACTTGAATTTAAATTTAAATTTAGAGAGCTCAAAGGAGAAGAAGACGAAGGAGACACATTTTCATTGTTGATTGCAAAATGTTCTTCATAACCTAACTCGGGACTAACCATTTCACTATAAGTATTTAAAACATCTATAACGGCAGATGGGTCGGCTGCAAAATCCTCGTAAGTGATATTCGAGCCTTTCAATAAAGCCACCCATTCAGGTGGTATACCTTTAACTTTGAAAGTACCATTGGATGCATCGTAGGAAACTTTTGCTTCGTGGGTAACTCTAATAGGTTTTGAAAATCCTTCTTTAGGGCATTTTGCCAAAATTGAGTTAATCCACATATTCATTTCCTGGTCAGTTTTGGCAGTAACAAATGTTGATTTTGATTTGTGTTGAATTTCAAAACAGTTTTCCTTAATCTGATTTTTAAAACAAGATGAAATATGAAGTAGCGGAATTCTATACCAGATTTCAGATTTATCGTCACTTTTATAAAAATCCAGACTTGACTCACTCAGCACTAGGTATTTTTTAGGCCATCTAAAAGAGATGAATCCATCATCTTTAACGTGAACCCATCCACTTTTTCTATGAACCGTGGAATGAATCTTCATTTTATCGTAGTTTAAACTAGTGCTTGAAGTACTTGAATTCTTGCTACGAGAAATAGGAGAATTGAGCGATTGATGATCACGTTTGAAGAAGTCTGAGGTTGATAAAGACATTCAAAATCTGTATGTGATATTGATCTGAAACAAGCAGCGGTATGGTATTATTATTCAATAATGTGATAATGGAATGAATAGTAAAGATAAGTAAAGAGAAGCAAAGACTAAAGAATTGCTGATCAGCTTTCTAGATATTATATGAATATAGTAGTTAGGTATACTAGTTATATAAACAATGATATAAGTAAAAGGAAAATATCTTTGATTATGTTTTTCTCTTAATACGTTTCTTTATTGTACTGGCCCTCCAGTAATTTCGCAGGAGATGAAATTCTATGGTGTGCTAACTGCTTACCACTGGAAAATCGCGTTCGCATCTCCCTTTTGTTGTCTTTTTTCCTGAACGGGAGAGACACGGGAGAGCATCGACTAAAGGAGACGCGCATATGTCTTTATGGTTAAGTTTAATACTTTGTTATCTATTGCTTACTTACAAAGATATTGAGAAGACTTTGATATATACAGTAAGATTAAGATGAACTTATTCTTAACTCTCCTTCATCTTCTTATGCTTCCAGGTCGGATTCAGCAGTTGTGAGCATACGTCCCAGGGAGATGGTGGTGTTTCGTCTAACCATGGTAGTTCCAGAAGCTGCCAACGTGTCCAACATTTCAATCTCTTCCAATCTCCAAGGCGGGATGCTTGATGAAGCCTGGACCATACTATCAATGTTATCGAGTTCGGTATCTCCAGTATTATTGATTGATTCTTCTCTGCTTTCGTCGATGCTAACGTTTAAGGACGAGGATATAACGCCTGTTTCATCTTCAGATTCTTCCAAGTCTGAACGAACTAAAACATTGTTATTATAATCTGAAGAATCCAGCATATTACTTCTTGAAACTGATGACTGCCTTTTTTGATTTCTACTTTCTCTGAAAATCGACATTCTATTCAAGGTTATTTGTCTTTCGGAGTCTCTTCTTATGGGAACTACTCTACTATCAGCAATAACCATGGGCATCATAGAACATTTTTCTTCCTGGCTATGCATTGAACGTGGACATGAAATCGAAAACCGACTGCGACTATCTTCTGTAAATTTGTCAAGCAAGCTCTGTCTTCTTTGATGTGATCCGCATGGTCGACTACTTAATGTGGTTCCGTTTCTTTCTAGCTCAATTGATTTATTTCCAGGTATATTCAAACTTGATACTTCAGTATCAGGTTCGTCTAACGAGAGATTAATGCTAGTTGTGTCCAAATAATCAGCTATAATTTCTTTTCTTTCAATTTTAGCTACATCCGTATTTTTTTGCTTCCTAGACGCCATGAATGTTTTAAATAATGTAAATAATTTGGAGATACCCCTGCAATTATCACTATCGAGTTTGCTAGCATCGTCCTCGTCTTGTTGATGGTCTTTATTGAAATCCGCTTGATCTCCACTTTCAAGTAAAATAAGTCTTTCCAACATTTTCTCATCCTCCTCATCAGGAATAAATCCGTCTAGTTGTACTGTATAAATTTCGGAGCTTAGTCTTTTTGTTCTAATGACATCGCTGTTGCCTCTAAATCGTTTATCAATTCGACCTTTTCTATGTTCAAGACATGCATTTCCATGTTGCTGATTTTTTAAAGACATGATACTTTCAGGAATAGATAGTGTTGAGTTGTTATCATTCGGAGATAATCCATTTTTAATGTTTCGAAAAAGTGAGATTAAATCAACTTCATTAAGATTTTGGAACACCTCATGTCTTTCAGTGGAGATGGTAGAGTACTCCAAACTTAAGTAAACGTTCTCTGACATTTAATGGTTGCCGCTAGTAATTTATTTTATATGCTTCTTTTTCTAACTTATATTAAGGCCTGACTATTAATAATCAAAAGGACAAGACAACAAAAGGGAATAAAGAAAATGTTCACGACAGAGGGCTCGTTGCATAGTCGCGACTGTGTATTTTTTAGGCTCCGCATTCCATCAACACAATAACAGATGACAAGCACAGAACTGTAAATTTATTTCTGCATCAACTGTCTTACCACTAGTTATTGTCCTTCAACACTCCAAACTTATTAAAAGGCATTGTGTTTCCTCCGCGCCATATTTAAGACTCTATAACCACTTACTCACTATAACATTGAATCAAGATATCTGGTCATATTATTGAATTAATATTATATCTCATATTGTTTTTTCCGCTATTTATTGTTATTCTTTGTTTTTACTGACCAATTTCACTTTTCTATATATACCAAGGCAGAGCACATAATATTATCATTTATAAAACATTATAGTATACTTATATTTTTTTTGGTTTCACTTGATTTGGTTTTAATTTCATTCAATTTTTGTTTCCTTAACTTATTATTCTGTTCATATTATAAAAATATTTTTTGATAAAAATCATTTAACTCTAAAACTGGTTGCATTAAAAAATTCTATATATTTAGATCATAAACTTTATTTAATAAAAGTTTGACATAAATGACAGATCAAAATAATAGATATTCCGATTTTCAGTCTCTTGATCCTTTGTCACCAACAGGAATCGGAGAAATTTCCGACCTTTATGATGATTACATGGACTCACCAGGATCACAAAGTCCCACAACGTTAAATTCGGGTGCTGCAGTTTATGAGCAATCTGTCGGTCCATCATATGAGGATATTAATGATATTCCCGATATTCCACGTCTGAATATAGGAATCGATCACTCTTTTGTGTCGGATGATTCATTAGATTCTTCGTTTGCCTATCCTTCAAATGACAATTCAATGCAGATTAATGACAATACTAATAGGACCGGTACTCCTCAATATTCTTCAATAAATCGTTTCTATGATTCCCCTAAGACTCCATTAATAAACGTTACAACTGCGAATAATCAATCCGAAGATGTGAGCAGGCCGATTTATTATTACTCCAATGAAAATGGCTTTACACGTGGAAATCAAGGGGAACATGGGCAAATGAATGATGAAGACACCGATGACGGACAAGAAACAGAAGAAGAGGAAGAAGAAGAACTAGGCATCAATAATGTTGATAACGACGACGATGATGATGATGATGATGATGATGAGTACTATGATGATGAGGAAGTAGCATATTTACAGGCACGATCAAGACAAACTCAACCTTATAAACAGAATACCGCACCATCATTGAATGATTGGGAAGAAAAGGGAGCAGCTAAAATTTTAACACAAGTTAAAGATATAAAAACCGGTAAAATTGTTACTAAAACTGTCAGAAAATCAATGAAAGATTTCAAAATCGGTAAAGAATTAGGAGAGGGTTCGTACTCTACTGTTGTTTCGGCTACCGATGTAAATTCTGGGACACAATATGCTATTAAAATTTTAAACAAAAAGCATATAATCAAGGAAAAAAAAGTGAAATATGTTAATATTGAAAAAAAGGCATTGAATAGATTAGCCAATAGAAGAGGTATTGTTAATCTGTTTTACACGTTCCAGGATGAGCAGAGTTTATATTTCGTTCTGGATTTTGCCAAAAATGGAGAACTATTAACTCTCATCAAAAAATATGGTTCAATGGATGAAGATTCAACTAAATATTATACCATTCAACTGATAGATAGCTTGAGTTACATGCATAATAATGGGGTTATTCACAGAGATCTAAAACCTGAAAATGTTTTGATTGATAGCAAAATGAAGATTCAAATAACTGATTTTGGTACTGCTAAACTAATGGATTTAAATGATGATGGTACTTATCCAGCTGATGCAAGAGCAGCTTCGTTTGTTGGAACCGCCGAATATGTCTCTCCGGAACTACTAAATGATAAATACTGTGGTAAAGCTGCTGATGTTTGGGCTTTGGGTTGTATTATATATCAAATGATTGCAGGAAAGCCCCCGTTTAAAGCTGTTAATGAGTACTTAACTTTTCAAAAAATTATCAAATTACAATATGCCTTTACTGCAGGGTTCCCTGTTATAGTTAGAGATTTAATTAAAAGAATTTTGATTACTAAACCAAGAGAAAGATTGACTTTAAAAGATATTAAGATTCATTATTGGTTTAAAGGATTCGATTGGGAAAATCAAGATTCAATTTGGAATGTTAATCCTCCCAGTTTAAAACCTTTCAAACTATCAGCAAAATCAATGAAACCCATTCCTGGATTGGATAAACAATATCCTAACGGTTCGTCAACTTCTTTAAAAAATATGAAAAATAGATCAGCCAGATCAAGCTCAAATGGAAGGATTACTGGTTCATCAAATGTGGTGAAAAGTACATTGTCCGATTATGGTTCGGGAAAAAATAAATCTACTCCTTCTTTACACGCAGAATCTTCAACTAATCCTTCTTTGAAATATTATAAACAAAGATCAGCTAGTGCTGGTAATGCTAAAGGTAAAGGTAAATTGAAAATCAACACAACTGATGTTATCAGCAATAAGCATTCATCTTCACCTGCTACTACCACTACCCCTACTACAAAAAGAAAAATCAGATCTGCTAGTAGTGCAGCCCAAGCGGCATTATATGGTAATCCTAAAAGAACTGGTTCATCGTCGAAATCTAGAGCAAATTCACCTTCTATACCGTCCACCCCTCCGAGTGTAAAAGCTGCTCAAGATGCCCCTCAATATACTCCACCAACCATCCCAGCACAGGTCCCAACTACTGCAGAACTTAAACAAATGACAGCAGACATAATCATTAAAGCTCGTCAAAATAGAGAAATTTCTTTACCATCTTCATCTAGGAACAATAACAATGATAATCATTCTATTCCACATTCACGTTCTGCTCATAATGTATCGCACTATATTCCGCATTCACAGTCAATGCAGACTGTGGATGTAATACCTGGTACAAATATTCCACGTCCCGTTTTAAATACGAAAATTACAGCATCGAAATCTATCAATACTAGTAGTAAATCAAGAAATAATTCCTCATTGAAGGTTAAACAACAATCTGAAATTCCATCACGTTCAATTCTTGATATGAAGTGGGTTCAATTCATGAAACATCCTGATGAAAGAATTGTTAAAGCTGGGATTGTGGATATTTCTAGAGAAAAAACCTCACGTTTTGAAAAAAAATATAGGGGAATGCTGGCAGAATCTCCATTAGGTTATAGGAATAGAGATAATATTGCAACTAACTTCCCACATCATAATTTATTTTCTTCAGATGATACTGAATCTATTATATTTAAAGAACCGCATGTGGACACAGAATCTGAAGAAGAAGATGATGATCCATCCACACAATCATCAGCTACAAAGTTTAGAAAATTTTTCACTACTAAACAACCACCAGTACCTGCTGAAATCAAAATTCAAAGTAGAACTATTGTTATTACTACTTTCGGGCGAGTTTTAGTATTTGTGGAAAATCATGATATATCTAAACCAAAGTATGAAATTACATCTGAGGTTGACCTGACTAACACTAATGTTCACTTTGCTGAAGTTATTGGTGATAGGAAGATTAGGCCATTAACTGGTTCCAAAGGCGTATTTGCAATCATGTCAACAGGAGTATCTCTTGCTATTGAAGTAGATAGACAGGATGTTTCACAATGGACCGGTGCATTGGCAAAGGCTAGACTGATGGAGAAAGAGAGAAGATTGAAAGAATTAATTGATTCATCCCCACCTGCTGGTTCAGGTATGACTACAGGCGGCGAAGCTGCATTTGCGGCTGCTACTCTTGCTGTTATTAAAAGCCCAGGATCATTATCATCTGAAGATTTAATTGGTAGTGACAGGAGTCCAAAGAGTAGATCACAATTCCCGAGTACTTTAAGAGCTGCCACTAATGAAAAGTCAACTCCACACTCAAAAACTAAGAAAGACAATAGTGATTCCAATGCTACAAGGTCTCCGATGATAAATGCAGCCATTAGTAAAGCTGCCTTAGGAGCAAGTAATTTTACCAACCCTGGAACTAGCATTGGACTTGGGCTTGGATTTGGATCTACGGAAAACGGAGGAGGAAAGAAGAGGATAATCACACCAAAAAACTCGAAATTTTTAGCCAGAACTAGAAACCCGTAAGTTTAAGTTTTGTTGTTAAGATAATGAAACTAATGAAATTTATATTTTTGCTTTGTTTTTACATTTATATGTTATATATTACATTTAATATACTGTAATTTGATTTTTGAAATAGTTTTAAATGTACTTGTCAATCAAAAAAAGTTCTTCGTCAAATTATCTTATCACTAAATGAATTGACCTATTTAAGTAATTCTTGAAACTTATCAATAAATATCTGTCAATCGTTGCCGTGTCTATAACGGATTCTGGAATATTTATTTTCATGTTTTATTTCATCTTCAGTGACTGTGTTTTCAACACCCGCACACCTCACCAGTTTAAAAAATTGATCCCCAGAGAAATTATTCGTTGTTGGTGCGACTTCTGCAGATTCAGTAGAGCAAAATTTTTTCACTTCCTTTCCTTTAAACTATATATTATAGAAAAATATTACTTCTGTTTCATTAACTACATACACATACATACTATAAACAAAAATGGCTAAGTTCATTAAATCAGGTAAAGTTGGTATGTAATAATTCAGTTTCAATTTTCAATTAGTATATTTTGCAAAATCCTTAAAGAGAGAACTTATTATTTTATTTTTATTAAACAACATTTATTTGAAAGTTGGAAGAAAATTATGATAAAATAAAGACTTTTTTGTATATCTCAATCGAAGAAGAATGTAATGGATTAATATTGGTTTACACGGATAGTTACATTAATCTAATTTTTTATGAAACGTATTGAATGAAAAATAATAAAGAATGTGAGTTAATCAATGATTGTCCAGTTATTAGCCATTGTTATGAATTAATGTTTAAAACAATTAGGGTTAGAATGTTAATTACCAAGCGATTTTCCCATAATCCAATTTTGAAATAAAAAATGAAAGTGAGCATAGGAGTGTAATATAATCTGAGTTCTAACTAGTCAGGTCAATGAAAAAAATATACTAAATGATTATTAAAAAAAAACATGAAGTCAGAGTCTTTTACTAACATTTTTTTTTTTATTATAGCTGTTGTCGTCAGAGGTAGATACGCCGGTAAGAAGGTTGTTATTGTTAAACCACATGATGATGGTACCAAATCTAACCCATTCCCACATGCCATTGTCGCTGGTGTTGAAAGAACTCCATTAAAGGTTACCAAAGGTATGGGTGCTAAAAAAGTTGCAAAGAAAACTAAGATCAAGCCATTTGTTAAATTAGTTAACTACAACCACTTAATGCCAACTAGATATTCCTTTGACATTGAATCTTTCAAAGCTGCAGTTTCCGCTGAAGCTTTATCTGAACCATCTCAAAGAGAAGAAGCAAAGAAGGTTGTTAAGAAAGCTTTTGAAGAAAGACACCAAGCTGGTAAGAACAAGTGGTTCTTCACTAAACTTGCTTTTTAAATAATTTTAAGGATAAATAATGTGCAATAATATAACTTTTTGTTGTTTTCTATAATTACTTTACTTTATTACTTAATGTTACTTATAAATATTAAAGTCAATTTACTATTGGGTCATATAAAAGGCAGCAAACTTTCGTCAAACGGAATTATTTTTTCAAGTTTTCCCATTTAATGTCAGTAATATTTGTTTCTTCAGCTGCAGCATCGTCGTAGTCATACCATTCATTATCACTTAAATCAACTTCCCTAAAAACGGTTGTACTGTTGGTGCCTTTACAAGTGAATGGGCCATCGGGAATAAATTTGACAATTTCAAAACCTCTACTTTCGATTTCTAGCATTTTAACTTTTTTGCCATTTTGTTCAACGGTATAACCATTATAGTTTTTTGGTAATTTAATATCAATATTTGAATGTGTGCCACAGAATGAGCATGCACCGACAAAACTAGCTTCACCTTTACTACCTTGAATTTCATGCTTTTCATATAAATTTATTGAAATTTCTTTATCATGTGTCTCACGACAAGAAGTACATTGAATTTGAAATGTATATTCATATGGGTGATCCTTAGAATCTGTTGGTTTGAGCTCCGTAACATTTGTAAGTTCGGCCGTCAGATACAAAAAATTAACCATTTTAATTTATATATGATGGTATCTAATTTATGCTTCTTTCTTAATCATGTAATGGTTTTGCTTATAAGTAACCAATTAGCCTAACATATGAATCCGTGTTGAGGTAAATCTGGGTCGATCGACGCTAATGTATTAAAATTGTTTTGATTTGATTGGTTCTCGTATGGAAACCACACCACAAATTTTGTGCGTGTTTCCTAATTTTTTTGATTTTGTTCGCTTTGTAGATTTGATATTCCAAAAATCATCAAGTTGTGTTTGACATTTCTAACAAAAGAATAGAAACTATTAGCTACATAAATGTCATCCACAAGCTTTTTAAATAGTTGGTGGAAGACGACAAAAAATTTAAGTTTTGGTAAAAAGGCTAAATTTAAATTCAATAACAATAACAATCATAATAATAATTTTAATAATTTCAACCGTAAGATTCATACATCAACTAAAAGGCCAAATTTCAATTCAATTCATTCAACGAGGGCAAGTAAATACAATTCATGGTCGGTTTATGATGAATTGAAATTATTTTCATATAGTTCACATTTTGCATTTTTTTTATTATTACCACCTGTTATTCAACTATATACAACGAAAGTTGAAGTTGTTCGTGATGAGACATTAACTGAATCGCCATTTACAAATAATTCAAAAGATGATGAAACTAAAAATTTTGAGTTTAGGAATTTTAAAGCACTAGGTGGTAATAATATCATTGATATACTTCAATTAGAGAAGAAAAATCTATTACCCAATGAAAAAAAGTCGATCGATGCTAATATTGACTTGAAAGATTCAAAAAACATTGAGAATGATAATCAGTTTAAGGATAGATTACCTAGTACGCCTGAAGAATTAATAGGGTACTTAAATAATAATAATAACAAAAAAAGAAATCTACGACATAATAACCAAAATTATTACTATTATAAAGATAACAAAACAAATAATCATATAAGTTATAATGACAGTAACAACCACTATTTAAGCATTAGTGAATTAATTAAACTATTTGAATTAGTAACTGAAAAAAAAATCAGCGAGAAAGAGTATATTAAAGAAATAAATTTAAGGGTGATAAACTTAATAAAGATCAAAAGAAGTTATAACAATTTAAAGAGTATAAATGAAATATTTAAAATATTGTTTGGTCAGTTGCATCGTTTAAAACTTTATAAATTAGAGAATGAGTTTTTTGGGAAACTTATAATGATGAATGGTAAAGAGCACTTAAAATTTTTAAATGCAAGAGAAAAACTCATTAAAGAATATGAATTTTCTAAATCGACAATAGTTAAAACTAAAAGTAAAAATGGCAACAAGAATAAAATCAACAAAAGTCTTAAATTCAGAGATTTGATAAGCACAAGAAAAGATAATAAACATGAAAGTAATAGTCATTCAATGATTGACAAAATGATGATTAGTTCAGACTGGTTGTGGAACTATTTAGAGAAATTTGAATGTTTTCAGCAAATTTTAGATATGTTTATTATGGATATAAAATCTAGAGACGCGTATTCAATTTTATTTTTCATTGGTTTGAGGAGCAAAGATGTTAAAAATAAATTACAAGATAAAGATGTTGTCGTTAATTTGTTAAACAAATTACTTGAATCTGGTAAAACTCGAGAAATGAAGATGTTGATACCAAAGTTAGAAAATTTGAATGTAAGAAACTTTCAAGTTAAAGAATATATTAAAACATTTCAGGAAAAGTTATAACACGATATACTTTTATAGTTATTTTTTTTCATTTATTTAATAGACAATCGGTGGTAAGTAAATAAATTTCTGTAAATTACAAGTGTACTATCGCTATGGCCAATTAGATCATGTATCCAAATGCTAATTGAATTCCGGATTTGAACAAGTTTAATGCACAAAATATAAATGTTATGTTTATTACTTGTATCATGAAGATATTCATACTAATTTTCAGGGAGGATAAAACCTAAACAATCAGTATTGCCAAACCACCGAAAACCACTGCAAGAGTATCCTACTGTTTCTGATTCAATGGGTAGTGTTGACAGAAATCAATAAACATGTATGGAAAATATTACACTGCTGATCAACAATGCATATGTATGTATGTATGTATGTATGTATATATGTATGTATGTACATCGGATTGGATAGCGCTATTTAAGAATATATGTGCCATTAAGAAATATATGAAGCAAGGTATTCCTTTGTAGCTCCATTTGGATATATTTAGTGTTGTAAATTCTACAACTCTTTTCATAATTGAAAAACCAATGTATTTTATCAGCATAATTAGATTTAAAGTACAAAGTCTAATACTCGATGTGCATGAAAACATATTGTTGTTGTTTATCATAAGCTTTACTCATTTTATAACTGCAATGATGTTTTGAAGCAAGCAGTTCTCAAATCCAGGTGTATATGTATAAGAACTTCCACATTAAAGAGTAAACACCAGCATTAAATAGTAGATACTGAACACTAAATCTATCAAGTGCTATTAAAAATAGGCTGCATCCGTGCACCATCGGGATTGTAGAAAAATTTTATTTCTTTTCACAATGCTGAAAAGTAATCTCTAGTCCTTTAAATCAGCATAACCAACAGAAGCTTTTGTCATAAAAACAATGAAATTTTTAACTACAAACTTTGTTAAATGTGCTGTCAAATCTTGTGATGGAACTGAAGGTTGTTTCCCCTTAAAATATGAAGAATGTAAACTTGAGTTAGAAGAACAGGACTTTAATCCAGATTTCATAATATCAATGTTAGAAAGATTAAATTGGGATGCTTTAGTTAAAGTTGGAAATGATTTAGGGAATAATTCTTTACCAATTCAAAAACCTGAAAACATTGAACAAAATGAAATTATTTTAAAAGATTTACATTCTTTATTATTAGAAACACAAATTTTGGAAGGTAAAATGATCTGTAATAACTGTCAACATATCTATTATATCAAAGATTCAATTGCAAATTTCCTCTTACCTCCACATCTTGCTAATTAAAAAATAAAATATGTTATGTGTATATATATATACCAAATAACGAATTAGATAAATAATCAGATTATATACATTTCTTTTAGTTGATTGTGTATTCTAATAAAAAACTTAGATAAATAATTATTTAGCGTCGATCGACGCTTACGTAACCTGAAAAACTCTCTTGGAGAAGGGGCAATATGACTTCTGTTCTGTTTCTTGGTGGTTGTTGTCGGACTACTGAAAATTGTTGTTTTTCTTTCAATTTTAATAAAAAGCAATTCAAACTTCTAAAAGGAGTTGATTATATTTAAAAGTGATTTTCATCAAGTTATTCATTTACTTTATTTGTCAAATTTAAAGTAAAAATAAAAAGAAAAAATATACAAAAAAATTTGTTTAACAGTTATTTTGACAACTATAAACTGTCAATTTTATTGTCATCAAACAGCATATTGAAATATTAACTTTCTAGTTAAATCAGCTACACGTTATTGAATTATATATCTATTTATTCATATATTTAATTTCAAATATAATAGGTATACTTGTAATCACCTTATGACTTTCATTATTGCATAGATCAAAACATAATAAAACAATTCTTGGAATAAATAATGACCTTTTCACATAAACAAATTTCAACAGCATCTCCTGTATCTTCTTTACAAGCTCCGGATAAGCCACAATTTGTGTCAGAGACACCACCGGGCTCACCATCACATCAACAATCAGCATTTTTAAATATCAATATTTTTAATCATGATCAAGATGAAAATATATTTAATTCTTCAAATAAGAACAACAATAATAATACTAGTATATCACAAGTATCACAATCATCGCAAACCTTTGAACAGCCGCCAGCTTTTAAATCAAAATCAAGACCGAGATCAAATTCTCGTAAATTGTCCATAGGAAGATTGTTTCAATTTGGTTCGGATTCTACAAATAATAATTCGAATACGAATAGTAATAGCACGAATAATAATAAAATAATTGAAAACATTACTTTAGAAGATCAACTTCAAACTCCACCTGATACAAGTGAACAAAAAGACTATTTTTCTTTTACTAAGCCGATACTTGAGCAGCCAGTTGATGATTATTGTTCGGATCAGGAGTATAAAAAATCTCCTCTACAGACGGAAATTATTATTGATGACGAAATTTCAGAAGAGTTTCATGATGATAGCAAACCAAAAAAATTATCAAAAATTAAAAATCTTTTTAAATTTTCAACTCTTGAAGATATGTCACCATTTACTCTAGATGATAATCATAATAATCATAATAATCATAATAATCATAATAATAATCATAACAATAATCATAATAATAATAGTACTAATAATAACAATAGTAATAATAATTATAATAACAATAATAATAATAGTAATGATGATAATAATAATGATAACAATAATAATAATAATAGTAACAATAATGACAATAATAATAATGATGATAATGATAATAGCACAAATTCAAATGATAATGATCATTCAAAAACTGATAATGAGAAAGAAGATCATTCATCTTCATTAATGAAAAAATTTAGAAGAATGAGAGCGCCTTCAAGTCCTGGTATCCATCAGAACCATAACCCATCATCTGCAAGTAAATTACGTTCACATAGTCACACGTCTCATACTAATACAAAAAATGATCAAGATGAAAGTTTTAAAAAAGCTGAAGAATTTCAAGAGTTTGATTTAACTGATCTGAAGAATTCTGAAAATGATTTGAATAATTCATATAATAAAAATTTAGCCCAAACTTGTTTGCCAAATAAAAATGAGGTGGATGATAAATTAGACGAAAAAAGGGACGAATTAAGACCTTTAAAAGAAAATCATGAAAATAAAACTTTTACACTTCATAAAAGGCTTAAAAAAGTCGCCTCAGCTCCTTTGAGTTTAAGGCAATTAGCTGAAAGCACAAATTTAACTGGCAACTCGCTGCATAAATCTAGTGATAATTTAGATGATTTAACTTTGCATATTGGTGAGATTAATTTATCAAAAGATCCTCAAAGATTCAAATTAATAAATTCTAGAAATTATTCAAGTAATTCCGTTAGAATTTCTGGAATTGAAGTTTCACCTCAATCATTTGAAAAACTAAAATTATTGGGGAAAGGTGATGTTGGTAAAGTTTATTTAGTTCGTGAAAAATCAAATAAAAGATTATTTGCAATGAAAATTTTAAATAAAAAGGAAATGATTGAAAGAAATAAAATCAAAAGAGTTTTAGCAGAACAACAAATTTTAGCAACTGCAAATCATCCATTTATTGTTACTTTATATCATTCATTTCAATCCGAGGATCATTTATATCTTTGTATGGAATACTGTATGGGTGGCGAGTTCTTTAGAGCACTTCAAACCCGTAAAATGAAATGTATTTCGGAATCAGATGCTAGATTTTATGCTTCGGAAGTCACAGCTGCTTTGGAATATCTACATTTAATGGGTTTTATTTACAGAGATCTAAAACCTGAAAATATTTTACTTCATCAATCTGGTCATATAATGCTAAGCGACTTTGACCTTTCAAAACAATCTGGACAAACCATAAATCCAACTCTGATTTCAAGTTCAAAATCTTCAACAAATTTACCACAGCTTGATACCAATGCTTGCATAAATGGTTTCCGTACAAATTCCTTTGTGGGTACTGAAGAATATATTGCTCCAGAGGTCATTTGGGGCAAAGGTCATACTTCGGCAGTTGATTGGTGGACACTTGGTATTTTCACTTATGAAATGATTTTTGGTATTACACCTTTCAAAGGCTCCACGCGTAATCAAACTTTTTCAAATATTCTTAAAAATGAAGTTCAATTCCCTGATTATAATGCAACATCAAGTAACTGTAAAAATTTAATTAGAAAATTACTTATTAAAGATGAAACTAAAAGAATTGGCTCAAAAAGTGGTGCTTCAGAAATTAAGTCACATCCGTTTTTTAAGAATGTTCAATGGGCCTTATTAAGAAATCAAAAACCTCCAATGATTCCAGTATTGACTTCGAAAAAGCGTAAGGACGGTGGGAATTCAGCAAAGAAAAAAAGCAACCATTCCTCAATAGGAACTTTGAAAAGTAAACGTAAAACTTCAAGTTCGACTCTGCTCACAAGTGATCCAGATCCGTTTAAAGATTTCAATTCCATTAGTATTCACCATGAAGATGATTCTGATGTTATGACTTTTGAAGGCAATGATGTAGGTGATATATCTTACACTTTGTCTACAACTGCATCTGAAAGCCTCAGTAAGAAATTTTTAAAAATATGAATATATTGTCAATTTTGCATTTTTTTGTTTCTTAAATTATTATTCAATTTTCTGTTACTTTTATATTATATGTCTTGGCTTTTTCATTTTAGTTATCCATAAATGCATGTTGCATAATCATTCGGTTCCCATACTTTTTTTCTTTTTTTTTTTTATTTAATCACTATTGTTTAGTTATATATGTATTCAAGTTTGATACAATCTATAAATAAGTTTAAAGTATTTTAGAAATAATAGAAATTTATAAAAATTATTTTATTAAACATGATTAACTAATTCCAATAATTCTTTAAAATTGCCAGATTTAATGCCATCATTAAATTTACTAATCATCCAACCCAATCTTTTTAACTGAGCCTCTCGTTCAACATTTTTTGAAATTTTATCTGCAGCCTTAACTATAGCATCATTCAAACCCGCCATTTTGGCGCAATTAACACCATATGAACTTTCACAAACGCCTTCCATTAACTTATAAGTGAAAAGTAATTCACTAGTTTCATCCTTATTAATTTCTTCGTATCCCATATGAAAATTTTTGATAATTCCATTACTTAAATCTTGAAAATTTTCTAGATCTTTAAAGTGTGTAATAAACAACACTAAGACTTTATTTGAAACATAATTCCAAAAATAATCCAAGACCCCCCAAGCAATACTACAGCCATCTAATGTTGCCGTACCTCTACCTAATTCATCCATAAGTATTAAAGACTTATCATCGCTATTTGAACAATTCTCTAAAATTTTTGAACATTCCATTAATTCAATTAAAAAACTGGATTTGCCAGCAAATAAATCATCATTTGATCCAATTCTAATAAAGATTTTATTAAAAACTCCAATTATTGAATTACTGTCTGATGGGATAAAACAACCAATCTGTGATAATATTACAATTAATGCAATCTGTCTCATAAAAGAAGATTTACCGCCCATATTTGGCCCTGTAATTAAGGCAATTCTTGAATCTTTCTCATTTTTTTGTAAGGTAAAAGAATTTGAAATGTAAGTAGAAGGCTGAAGAATTTCTGTTATCGGATTTCTAGAATTTTTTAATTGAATTGTTGGGAAATCAACTATAGTTGGTTTATTATATGAATTATTGATTGATGATATAGATAATGAAATCAATGCATCAATAATTGATAAATTTTGAATTAATTTAGACAGTATTGGATAATATTGATCAATTTTGACTGAAAATTTAGAAAAGCTTAAGTCACATTCATTTTTTAAAATATCTTTGAAATATTGCAATTTTTTATATAATGATTCAACTCTTGTTGTACGAAATCTGGATACGGTTTTAGTACCATTTATTTTAATCCAATCATCAGGTAAATATTTAATCTGGGTATTCCTAATTTCTATAAGATATGGTTCATTGTTATTTGTTACGTAGTTTGAGTTCGGCTTTTTAGTAATTGTTTGAATTATTTTTAGTTCATCTTGTAATAATGATTCTACATTCTCCAATTCATTAAAATGATTTTTAATTAACTCATAATCAAAAAACTTTTCATTAAAATACCTTGTTGAATGATCTTCTGATTTATCATTTATTGCAGCAGGTGAATATATCATGGAAAACAATTTTTGAAAATCTTTTAAGTCATTTTCAATCAAATCCTTAATCGATGAAAATAAATGTGTTAAATAAAATGATTGAAAAACATTTTCAATAACTTCTTTCCTGAAACTCTTGAAAACATCGAAAATTTCATTTAATTTTTTAAGAAAATTGTAAACCTCTTTCCTGTTTAACCTACTATAATGAATTTTTGTTAAGGCAAGTTCTAAATCCTGACAATTATTTAAAATTTTAACTGTTCTTTCAACTGGTAAGGTATTAAATTTATTAATTAATGACTCTACAGCATCTAATCTCTGAATAATCAATTCTCTATCAACCAATGGTCGAAATAGCCAACTTTGTAGTCTTCTTTTACCAAATTTTGTGTAAGTATGGTCCAAAGTCCACATTAGTGAACCTTTTTCATTGAAATTTGTTGAGTTATTAAAAATTTCTAAGTTTTTAATTGTATTTGAATCTAAAATCATTGTTTTATCAAGATTTGAAAAATAATTATAATTTTCAAAGATTTGAAAAACCGATTGTAAATTAAAATCTTTTAAGTATGTGATTAATTTTTCAAAACATATTAATAAATTAAAATTTTGTTTTACAATAAATGAAAAAATATCTTGATTTAACTCAAAACTATTCAAGCTTCCAATGCATTCATTTAATGGTTTATTCGGAAATCTCAAAATGTTTAATTGGTTTGAAATATTTTCTGTTAAATGTTTCTTGAAATTCTTCAAACAATTTTCAGTTTCGACCGAAATATCACCAACAATTAAGATTTCAATTGGTTCTAAATGTGATAATCTAATTTCCAGATTAAACCTTGTAAAATCATCCTTAAATTCATCATAGATAATCTGGCCAATGTACACATTAACAGAAACCAATGAAATCAATCCATCAGTCGACTCTTTCAAACACAATATAGAGTTGCCTGAATTTGAACCATTATTTTTTTCTAAGTCTTCGTCATCAATATACGTACCAGGGGAATAGACTCTAGAAACAATTCTCTCAAAAACTTTACTTTTAACTTTTGTTTGTGATCTGATCGCAGCGGTTTCTTGTTGATCAACAACACCGACTTTTAGTCCTGCATGAATCAATCTTCTTAAGTGAATATGTAGTCTGTTATCAGGAATAGAGCAATAAGCAAACCTATCAAATAATGATTCTTCTAATGATGAAGTGCTTAAATCAAGTGATAATCTACCTTCAATTAACATTATATTTAATATTTTTGAGGCAATTTTAGCATCATTCCCAAAAAACTTATATTTATAACCGACCTGAATGGCTAAAATTTTGTCTTCATTATTTAATTTCAGTTCCACAAATTGTTGCTCAAATGGAGTTAATTTAACTGATTTTAACTTTTTAGTTTGTTTCTCTGTTGTCTTATTATAGGACAAATCTTTATTCAATCTTTTTTTCTTGGTTGTATCATTTAACTGATTTGTTGGGGATTTGTTGTTATTTTTATTGAATGCAAATTTATCTAATTTATTTGGTATTATGATATTTATAGAAGACTTGTTTGTTTCATCATTGGATTTTGTTAAATTTGTATCAGACTCAATGTTCGGTTCTTTTTTTTTTTTGTTTTCTTTGGAAGCAAAGAACTTACTTATGGAGGGCTGAGCCATCGTTATTATAATAAGCAATGCAGAATCTTATAGTAGTTCGTCAGGGATGGAAATCATATAACTTTTATTTATCAGTGGTTGCTTTTTTTTTTTTTTTTTACGTGAAAATTCTCAATTCTCTTCTTTTCTTTATGCTTCAGCAATTCTTAATTTGATATTGACTGCATATAAAGAGTAAGTTTATAATTTAAAATAGAGATTTGAGATGTCATACAACGGTATTGGATTAAATACGCCTAGAGGATCGGGAACCAATGGTTACGTGCAAAGAAATATATCTAATCTTTTTAATGAAAAGAAAGGCGAATCTCAAGGTAAGCATTTTTCACAAAGGAGACTGAAAGAAAAATACAAGATGAGAGAAATGAAACAAAGGAAGAAAGCTGATCAAAAAGTGAATAAAGATATTCTGGATCACGAAAGGAAACGAAAATTAGAAATCAAGGTAATGGAATATAGGGATAAACTAGAGGAGGATAATGATGGTGATGATGACCAGCGTAATAATGAGTTGGATGATAAGGAAATCGATGCAAAAGTGCAAGCTTTTAGGGAAAGACTGTTGGCTAGGGAACTTAGAATTAACAAGAATAAAATAGACAAGAATCATAAAAAGGGCCTATCATATAATACCAAAATTAATCCATTTGGCAGTAACAAACCAACTGTTACTGCCGATGCTGAAGAATCCGATCACATCGAAGAATGAAATCTATGCTATGAGTACATTATAGTGTAGTTATGTGATTATATGATTTTTAATGAACCATTTACTTCATGTATGATGGTACTATGAAACAATTCAGCATGCGTTCCTATATGGATACAGAACCATATTATAGTCTAGACACTTTAAAGGGTAAACGAGTCGGGCATTGTTTATATCTATAAAATAACATCTTTGCATAACATGATATCTCCCCTTCACAGCACTGGTCTTATGGTACATGTCGGTGGTCGTTCGGTGGAGTCAGGTATTTTAAGACCTAGAAACCGAAGATCTTCACATTATTAAGATAATATTTACATAATATTAGCATGATCTCTGTCCTTCATAGTGAGTTCGTCTACGGTAGATCTCGGTAGATGGTCGGTGGAGTCGGACTTTGTTAATGCCTCAAAAATAATTCTTAACAATATTAAGATAATAGCTCTTTTTCACGGAGGTCGTCATACAGTGGATGTCGGTGGATGGTCGGTGCACATTCGGTGAGTTATTCAGAACTGCACACTTGCAAGAAGAGTAATACAAATAGCATATTATTTTATCGTGATCCTTCCCTATGCGTAGTAAAAATCCCATGTTGAAGAATTTTTCTGTTTTCTCGTCAACCGCCCACAGCTGTATTATGCACGAGAGTGTATGTCATATTTTGTATCTTTTTTTATATTAAGTAGTGTGCCATTTACAATTGTAATCGTATTATGTGTGCCGACGAATATATTTAGTATTAGCAAGAGTTGTATGTCAAGCGATTGTAAAATAAAATTATACATATATCCAAATATACTACTAGATGAAAAAAGATCATGGAAAATTTAAAAATGAGAAGTACATCAGCAAAAGTTAGCCTCGATTTCGGTCTCCCCGATTCAATATTTCAAAATTATCGCAAGTTTACATAAACAACTTTATTTCCAAATAGATTATCCTTAGTTTTTTCCGGAACCTTGTTTTCTTTTTTGCAACGTTTAGTTAGCTCAAGATCATCATCATGCAAAATATCTTCTTTAATATCCCATAAAAGCATCTTTATATCATTATAGAGAATAAAATTCTCTTGTGTTTTTAATAAATGTATATTCATACCACCTTTATATCTTGGGTAACAAATTCTACGTTTAACCCATTCTGCACTGTATTCAATTTCGCCATTCTCATTAGTTGGAGGCTTGATGGATTCAAGTTTTAAAATATGGCCACTGTTATCCCTAATTGTCTTAACAAAACTGTAGTTTTCTAAGTTGAAGTTTTTAACAATTAATGTATGGAAATTAAATTTGATATCACAAGTAGTATGGTTTTCCGTGATTTGGGGATCTTTGTTCAATAAAAAATTGATAGGTGTATTCATGCTATTTCCTTTCTTTTCCAGGTTTTCCTTTTTGTTATTGCGTGAAGCTGAATAGCATATAATATTCTGAACTGGATTCCATGAAGTTTTCTGACCTTCAACCTTTAAAGTTCCTTGATTCTTAAAATCTAAGAACCTATTTAATGATTTAATGGATACTTTGAAATTAACTTCTTTATCCATAACGCCATCTAAGATCGTTTCCATGTTGAGTATATCACCAGCATTTTCAGTTTCTTCCTTTTCGTAATTTTCGTCGTCATTTGTATCACTACTATGGTCGCTGTTTTTGTCACTGTTATTGTCATCATTTTTAAGTGCACAGTCAGCTCCATTTTTATAATAATTATAAATGACAAATTGGTTATTACTTTTTTTATCAGCATAACTTAATAGAAAGCACAATCCATCATGCATTAAAAATCTACTGTTAATGCTGCTTGAAAAAGGTCTACCTTGTGATTTTGAACTTGATCCCGTTTTATTGATTTTTTCAATTTCTTCCTTCTCAATTGATGACGATAGTTTTAGTCTTTTGTAAACTGCAGATGAATTATAAACTACACCTGCAATTAAAGATCGTTTGGGGGAAATTGATTTCCTCTTTTGGTCCATTTTTTTTCTATCTTTGCAAGGTAATTGACCCAGTGACAATCGCCTTTTGATTTGTTCTTTTTGTTGCTTGTTTTGATCTTGCAGTTTGTATTGATGTTGTTCTTGTGCTTTTGGCAGGGTTGGTGATGCTGGCATTTGTTGATATGATTGTAATTGCTGCTGTTGGGACAACAAAAACGAAGAATGAACATTTGGAAATAATTCCGTGTTGTTTATTAAACTATTATTTTGTATATAACGTGCATCCTGTTGATTTTTTTCATTCAGATAAGCTGGAAGTGGCTGAAATGATTTATAATGAATTGATGATTTCCCGGTCAACAGTTTTGGGTATTGGGAAGGATATGCGGGATAAGGGTAAAACTGTTGCGGTGGTGCTGGTAGAGAGAGGCCTTGGTAATGATACTGATGTGGTGGTTGAAATTGCGGTTGATTTTGACCTTGATTTAATGATGTCGAGGGTCCTGTAGTTTGAGCCGGGACTTGATTTCCATATGTATATGGATATGGATATGGATATGGATATGGATATGGATATGGGTATGGACATGAATATGAATAAGGATATGGGTATGGATACTTTAGAATTGATCCAGAGTAAGGAGGCTGGATATTTTGGTGATCTGGTCTCATCATGTTATAGTATGTTTCTGCTGGTGACGCATATGAAGTAGTAGTGGTATTTTCTGTCAAAGATGATTTTGACGATGACCTTTGTAGGGTTGTTTTATAGAGGTTTTCAGCATCAATTGAAGATTGACTTTGTTGTGGTTGTTGTGGTTGTTCTTGCTGCACTTGCTGTTCGTGCCGCCCATTATTATAAAAGCTTTCTCTAAAATTGGTATTGTTGAAATTATTGCTGTGTGGAATTGAGTCTTCATTTGCTTTTTGTGTTTCCATTGCTCGGGGAAACTGAATTTTACTTTGAGTTGTGAACATTTCAAAATTTTGTACAAAGCTTATGGATTATTCTTATGCAAATATAGATGTGTATACAGGAAGAAGTAAAGAATAAAAAATACAAGTTAAGAGTCAAAATGATAATGATAATGATAATGATGATAATATGATCTGATCTGATCTGATGTGATGTGATGTGATGTGATGTGATAACCTGGAAAAAAAATGGCAATAAATTGTCCAATTTTAAATTTTGATTCTAGAGACTGGTTTAATCAATAAATTAAGCTCCACTAAAAAAATGTTAAAATACTGTAATTCTTCAAGAAAACCAATCGTTAACAAAATATGAATGTGGAAATCAGGGATTTATATGAATAATTTGCTACCATGTAATGGAGATCAATATTCTAATTTATACTAAGCTATTTAATTAGGCATTCTCAATCTAAACAATAATGTTTACTGCACGCTGCACCATGTTGCGACATCGAACTATTTTGTGCTTGTGTTGCATATATACGCGAGATAGCACGCACGAAATTGATACCTCTACAATGCCTATTGTCCAATAGCAGCTACAACAAATTAGAATTGAAAATAAAAGAATAGGAGGCTGTAGCAAACTTTAAACTACTGCTGAAACTCTTTTTTCCAATTATATAGATTACAATAACTTTTTTTGGTGGCATCCAATCTTTATTTACACCCGGATATGTAATTATAATATGCATATAGCTAGTTTTATTGCTAGCCGCTTTTTTTTCTTTTTTATGGTAGACCCATATTGTATTCATTTGGAAGAGGTAATAAGGTATAATAACATAAAAAAATAGTGTCTAATATTTTACCATATATATGTTTGCTAGGATTTAAGCCATAGTGAAAAGATCCAATGTAGTGATTTTCCACTAACTTAACAGCATGCTCATATAAAAGATCACCAGAAAGTACGTGGGCGCATATTGTTTATTGACATTTGATTGGACAATTATTGTTGTAGCAACCTTTCATAAAGTACAAATTTGCTATACAAGAAAGGTTTTGCTCGGATCTTATTCGGGCCTCATTGGGTTAATTTTTTCTTTCTTTTTTTCCCCCAAAATGCTAGGCTCGGTTTTTTATTACTATCATCATGTTTGTCGTACACCTCAGGTGCTCGACTTGCCTTTAATCTTCCGATTGGTAATAAAAATAATTGCTATAAACAGAACTAAACCACATGTAATTAATAGGATCTCACCATACTTCAGCAATTCTAGTGACTGATTATTAAGAATTCATTTGATGACTCGGAATACACAAGTTGCCTTTTTCGTTTCATATATGCCCAGTCAGTAACTATCGATCGCATTCGAACGTTCCCAGACAAAGCTTCTATAGAGTCTGGAATTATGATACCAAAGAACGATTATATCTTGCCATATTCAATTTAGATTATGGCATATTAATTAAAAGTCTCCTGGCACTAATATAACTTTTTTAAGAGTTAAGTTTCTTGACCTCAATGTCTGATTTTTTGCCTGCTGCTTGAATGTTAATAACCCAATATTATTTTATAAAACTGAAGAATCGTGGGTATCATTTGTGAATTCTGCACAAAAAACAAGATAGCCTGGGGCACAAATAGTTGGGCACATTGTGGCTGTACATTAGTTAAAGATCTCATTCTATGAATCGGCATTAATATATCTGATAGTCCCAATTAAGAAAATATCTATACGTAGAGCGATAGAGCAGCTTATTATCCCTAACTACTTATCGGTGATGCTATTCAATACTTTCGCTATAGTATGTTGATTTTCAAAGGTAAACATATGAGCCTGGGGAATTGGTATAATATGTGTAAGTTATGTATTTATGTATTCATGTATTTATATATTTATGCAATGAAATACAAATTTTTAAATTCATAATTTAATAATATGTTGAGAAAAACTCTGGAAATTAATATTACATTCAAAGGAATTGAAGGATTAATAAAATATGATACGCACAATTAATAGGTATCAAAAGTAACGAAAGAGAACTCCCTTTTTGATATATAAAAAACTCAACACTTATAAAAATAAGTTTTCTATTCTCATCACTAAGTTTAAAACTTTAATGTAAACCACAACATAAAATATCTTTATGTGAAAATAGCATATGAAAAAGTATTGTCGCACCATGTCACCTGCCATTTAAAAACCCGTGCCAATAGGAACCAGACATCCAACGAAGTTATTTTTTTATCCTTATCGCCTCCCTGATTATCCGGTAATTTATAGACAAGATTTACTTGACTGAACATTAAACCGAATGATTAAATTGAAGGAATACTTAAAAATTCATATGTAGTGTTGGGATCTTGAAATTAGCTATTAGCAGATATCCCGTTGCCTTTATCAAAGTGACAAAATTTCTTAAGTGTCCGCTCTTTAGCACAGAACAAAATTTGTAGAAAAAAAAACAACGTCTTGAAGCGATACACACATTACATTCCTCTGTACCTCCACAAGTCATTCGTCTATATTATTTATTCTCTCATTGTTATCTACTACCCGTTTAATTCATTCACTATCAATACAAGCACATACATATAGCACTCGACAGAAAAATCTAGTTTATCATAATGGGTTGTTGCTGTAGTTGCTTATCTAGACAAGAGGACGATAGTTTGTATCCTCCACTGTTAGCAAATAATGAAAGAGAAGCAATATCGGCTCTTTTGGACTTTCTTGAAAATCGTTCGGAGGTGGACTTTTTCTCGGATGGTCCACTCAAAGCCTTGAGTATCCTGGTATACTCAGATAATATCGACTTACAAAGAAGTGCTGCTTTAGCGTTTGCTGAAATTACCGAAAAGGAGATTAGACCAGTTTCAAGAGACGTTTTAGAACCAATTCTAATTTTACTGCAAAGTTCCGATCAAGAAGTTCAAAGAGCTGCCTGTGCTGCACTTGGTAATCTAGCAGTTAATGATGAAAATAAGGTTTTAATTGTTGAAATGGGCGGTTTGGCTCCATTAATAAAACAAATGATGTGCCCAAATATTGAAGTCCAATGTAATGCTGTTGGTTGTATTACAAATCTAGCAACTCAAGATCAAAACAAAACTAAAATTGCAACTTCAGGTGCATTAATTCCATTAACAAAATTGGCAAAATCACCAGATTTAAGGGTCCAAAGAAACGCAACTGGAGCTTTATTAAACATGACGCATTCTTTTGAAAATAGAAAAGAATTAGTTGAAGCTGGTTCCGTTCCTGTTTTGGTTCAATTATTATCAAGCCCCGATCCTGATATCCAGTATTATTGTACAACTGCCTTATCCAATATCGCAGTTGATGAAGAAAATAGAAAAAAGTTATCATCTACTGAACCAAAACTAGTTAGTCAATTAGTTCAATTGATGGATTCATCAAGTCCAAGAGTTCAATGTCAAGCCACACTAGCATTAAGAAATTTAGCTTCTGACGCATTATATCAATTAGAAATCGTTAGAGCAGGTGGATTACCGAATCTAGTTACATTATTACAATCTCAACATGAACCATTGGTTCTTGCAGCGGTCGCGTGTATTAGAAATATTTCAATTCATCCAATGAACGAGGCATTAATAATTGAAGCTGGATTTTTAAAACCTTTGGTTGATTTAGTTGATTACACAGATAATACAGAAATTCAATGTCATGCAGTTTCAAGTTTAAGAAATTTGGCTGCCAGTAGTGAAAGAAATAGAATGGCTCTATTAGATGCTGGTGCTGTTAAAAAATGCAAAGATATGGTTTTGACGGCGCAAGAAAATGTTCAAAGTGAAATCTCTGCCTGTTTTGCAATTTTGGCATTGGCTGATGAATTAAAAGAAAAATTATTAGAAATGGGTATCATTGATGTTCTAATTCCGTTAACTAAATCAAGTAATCCTGAAGTTTGTGGTAATTCTGCAGCTGCATTGGCTAATTTATGTTCCAGAATAAAAGACTATAATGTTGTTTTAAAAAATTACGATAATATTTCAAATTTCATTTCCGGCTTTTTGAAAAGTGGGAATCCAACTTTTGAACATATTGCGCTTTGGACGGTTTTACAGCTTTTGGAATCTAATAATAAGGAAATTAAGGATAAGATTAAGAAGGAAATTAATAATGGTAAAATCGATTTAACAAATTTGACCGGCGAAAATAATGATAGTCATGAAATTTCAAATTTAACTCAGCAAATTTTAGATTTAATAAAATAGATTAATTAGTTAAGAAGATAGTAATGTGGTCTTGAATTTTGGTTTTATTTATTCTGTTTTATTTTGTTTGTTATTTTTTTTTTACTTTATTTTATTTTGTTTTGTCTGTTTGCTTTGTTTAGTTATAATGTCTCATTTATTTAAAAAAAAAATTGGAAATAGCCATAGAAATTTGATAAATTATTAGGATCGTGGATTTTGAATCAGTGATTCAGCTTACTTGTGGCTTGTTACTTTTTCCTTTGGAATAATCAAAAATAAGTTAAAAGTCACAGAGTACTTTTTTTAAAATATTAGACAGCCAATAAGAAAATAAGTGAAAAAAAATTATACAGTTTACAAGTTATTATATGCTGGACTTAATTCAATATTTTTGAAGTCATGGAATACATCATTCTACAGACATATGTTATTACCTGTCTATTTTTTTTTACCGGCATGGACATTTTCATGCCTTTATATACTATATACTTTATACTTCATTTTTGTGCTTTTTTTATTTCCAATTTTTGTTTTTAGCTCCATATTTTTATCCTATACCTTGTTTTAGTTATATAATTTCAGTACTTTATTATTAGTTTTTGTAGAATCCAATATGGTAATATCGGTTTGAAATAAATCCGACCACACGGGGGAGCAACTCCGTTCAAATCCGAATGTGTTCCGTAAATGCGTCGCCGACGCATTTAGTTTCAGGATGTTTTTACTTCGACCGACGGCAGGGGACGGAGATGACAATAAATATACGGTAGCCGTCGGAGTTATTAGTGGCGTATTCTAACTGATAAGGGAAATTGATAGTGGCTGATGTTATCAGATAGTTATCCTAGTTGTTACCTGTGGGGGGATTTGGGTATAAATATCTGTTGATATTCCCTTTCCATTCTAACAATTCAAGATTTACATTGAATTATTATTACTGACTACTCGAATTTATTTCATATTAATATTTAGCCATGGCCACTTCCATTCTATCAAACTCCGAAAAACCCTGTTCTTGTGAACATAAACATTCACATGCAATTAAGGAAACAAAATCTACTGATGTTCCAATTGAAAATGCATTATCTGAAATCTTTGGTAATAAAATTAGATTAACGACTTTCCAGGATGAAGCTGATATAAATCCAATTAAATTAAACTGGTATTCACCAGATCCAATGACCAGAGGTCCTGTTGTTCCTTCTAAATATAAGGATGGGATGTCTAAACATAATACAATTGGTGCCCATGCTGGTCCTTACGCTATTTATCATGCTTTAAGTGTTGCAACAAAACAATTGGATGCTAAACATAAGCCTGATTATACTAATGCTCACCCACCATATGATTTCCAACAACAACCACAGTGGTCAACTCCTGGTAAAATTGTTTCAATGGACCCATTTGGCCACCTTGCTCCATGGGTTTATAAAGATTTGGCAGAATCTGAAAACGTTGATATTAAACCTACTATGTCAATCACTAAAGCCGTCTTATCAATTCCTGAAATTAAAGAAGAAGTTCAAAGAGGAAATTTGAAACCTGATGGTAAAATTGTGTTAAATGACCAAGGTGAAATGGCATGTACTAAAATTGCGGTTGATCCAGTTTGGAATTTACCTGGCGTTGCTGAAAGATTAGGCGTTAGTGAAAATGAATTGAGAAGAGCTTTATTTGAAGATACAAATGGTATGTACCCAGAATTGATTTCAAGACCAGATATTAAAACATTCTGCCCTCCAATTGGTGGTATTACAGCATATATTTTTGGTAATCCAGATGACCTTACCAAAGAAGATAAAAGATTGGCTCTAAGAGTTCATGACGAATGTTCAGGCTCCGATGTTTTCTTATCTGATATTTGCTCTTGTAGATGTTATTTGATTTTTGGACTAGTTGAAGCTGCAAAAGAAGCTCAAAAAGGTGGTAATGGTTTAGTTTGTTATTACAGAAAAGAGGGTAGATGTTTAGGTGAAGTTACCAAATACTTAGTGTATAATGCCAGAAAGAGAGCTGGTGATACTGCCGATGCCTACTTCCATAGAACTGAATGCATTGCAGGTGTTAAAGACGCTAGATTTCAAGAGCTAATGCCTGATATTTTGCATTGGCTAGGTATTACCAAAATTGATAGAATGCTATCAATGAGTAATATGAAATATGATGCAATTGTTAACTCTGGTATTAAGATTGACGAACGTGTTGAGATTCCAGATTATTTGTTACCAGCAGATAGTCGTGTTGAAATAGATGCTAAGATTGCTGCTGGTTATTTCACCAATGGTCATGTTTATACCACAGAAGAATTAAAGAAAGTTGAAGGTAGAAAATGGGAAAATCTATGATTTTTTTATTCAATTCATTTTGTTCTTCCGCCTTTCTGTTCTTCTTGTTTTTTATTTCAATTACCTAGATGTTTGACACATAAACATATACTTTGTATTATTATACATTTTATATTCTAACTTTATATAGATAAATATATTATAAATCCAATCGATTCAAAAGAACTTATTGTATTTAAACATAGCATAGCCACGTATGAACAATCGTTTATGCTCATCCGAGGACTTGATCCATGAGTAGTCGAGTAAAAAAAATCGCTTCAGAAAAAAAAATAACAGGAGGATTGTCTCTAACAACACATTACATTCGTTTTCATATAAATATACTGTCGCTTTTACACTCCTTTCTTCCTAATTTTGGTATAAAATTCAGTACTATCAACAAATCACAGTACTTTCTTTTGACTTCAATAAACAATGAGCGGCGAAAAAGTAGAGGATTCTGTTTCTACGCCTCCTCAATCTGTATCTGAAACAGTGACAGTGCCTGCAAATGCAACTATTAACAATGCGGTAAGTGTCAATGAGCCTCTAAATGAGGAAAATGCCAAAAAAAGAGAACAGAATGTTGATACGAAAGACCAATTAGCTCAGGTTCAGAATGAGGACGTTAATGGTAAGCATCCAGCTTCTGAAACTACTGAAAAAAATGAAGAAGAACAAGAAAAGCCATTGGATAAAGATTCTGTCCCACATCTTCAAATAAACACTGAGAATAGTAATAATTATGAAGCAGCAGATTCTATAAGGAGTGTTCATACAATAGACAGAGCTTCAATTCGTCCTTCTCAAGCTTCTTCTCCCGTTAAGAGGAGGTCACTCTCGACTGTTCATGTCAATGAAGCCGCTGGTATTGCCTTTTTAAAAAACTCATTAGAGAGTATAATATCAATTAAAGAAATTATGAAAAAACACCAAAACTTAGTTCAATGTGCAACTACCGCAATTGGTACTTTAAAAAGTGGTGAAATGCCATCAGAAGAGATTATTTTTGAACCATTAAGATTAGCTTGTGAACAGTCAAATGATGAGGCAAAAATTTTGGCATTGGATTGTTTGAGTAAGATTTTTACTTTTAACATTTTTAATCAGCCGATTTATATTAAATATAAAAATTTGAAACCAATTTTAAAGACCGATGCCGACATGGATGTCAATATAGAATCCAGTAATGCTTCCGAAGGTGGGAAAGTTCTTTTAATTGAAGCAGCAATCCAAACAATTAATTCTTGTTTTGAAGGTGAAGGTACGGATGAGAACGTTGAATTACAAGTTATTAGAGTTTTAACCGGAGCTGTTGTTAATGAATCAATGCCTGTTCACGGGAAAGTTTTATTACAAGCGGTGAGACAAATTTATAACATTTTCTTATTATCATTATCTCCTATAAACCAGGGTATAGCACAAGCTTCATTGGTTCAAATAGTCAATATTGTTTTTGATAAAGTTAAAAAACTTAGATCCAAAGGACCGCCTCTTTCTGTCGATATTGCGATATCAGAGGAAAATTCCAACGGCCAGGCTATGACTCTGCAACAATTGGAGGATAATATTCAAAACACAGATAATATTCAATTGAATTCGGATGAAATTTTTGGTAACGATGATGAATTGTTTGTCAAGGATGCATTTTTGATGTTTAGATCCATGAGCAATTTGGCTGTTAAAGTAATTGAAATGCAATCAATCGACATGAGGTCCCATGCTATTAGATCAAAACTTTTGTCTTTGCATATTATCTATTGGATTTTAAAAAATCATATGGATGTTTTTGTTAACAAAGGCTATTTACTTTTTAATAAAAACAGTAGTGAAAAAACTAGTTTGGTTGATGGGATTAGAAAATATTTGTGCTTAACATTATCAAGAAACGCAGCATCGCAATTGCCTACCGTTTATGAAATTACTTTAGAAATTTACTGGCAGATGATTGGTAATATGAGAGGAGAATTTAAATATGAAATTCCCGTCTTTTTAGATGAAATCTATTTACCAGTTAGTGAAATGAAAACTTCAAGCGCTTTCCAAAAAAGATATATTTTGGAGATTGTTCGTCGTTTATGCTCTGATCCAAAAGCTTTGATTGAGTTATACTTGAATTATGATTGCGATGCCTCATTACCAAATCTTTGTGAACAAATTGTTGATTATTTGACAAAGTACGCGCTTGCTAGAGTTGAAGCTACCTTGCAACAAAAAATCAATTATAGAAACAGTAAATCTCAAAGATTATCAACTTTTGATTTTGAAAACGTCCCTGAATTGAATGTTTCTAAAATGACTAGCCATCCACCGAACCCAGATTTAAACATTAACTATCCACTTGAATATGGCTTGAAAATGACATCAATTGGGTGTATTATTTCATTTTTACATTCGTTGAATTTATTATCTGGTCAGCCAATTAAAATCCACCCTTCCAATTCTGCAATGTTAGAAGATTTAAAATCAGTTGCTAGCAGCGCTAGAGCAAGAGGTGAGTCGACTGCTTCTTCAGTATTAGGTGTTCCACCTTCTCCGGACGTTTCCAGTGCAAATCTTTCTCTAGAGCCATTGAATGAGGAATCTGCAGATGCACAACAATTTGATACACTAAAACAGAGAAAAACTGCTCTAATAGAAGGTATTAAATTATTTAATTTTTCTCCAAAAAGAGGTATTCCAGCGTTAGTTAGAACTGGTTTCATTGAAAAGGATAGTCCAGAATCAATTGCTAAATTTATTTTAGATAATGATACACTTGATAAAACAACGGTTGGTGAATATTTAGGTGGTGGTAAGGATGATAATATTGCAGTTATGCATGCTTTCGTTGATGCTTTGGATTTTAAACAGAAGGATTTTTTAGAAGCCTTGAGGAATTTTTTACAACATTTTAGATTACCTGGTGAATCTCAAGTTATTGACAGGTTTATGTTGAAATTTGCGGAGAAATATGTGAATGATAATCCAACTACCTTTGCTAACGCAGATACTGTTTATGTTTTATCATACTCTGTGATTATGCTTAATACCGACCAGCATTCACCACAAGTTAAAAGAAGAATGACATTGGATGATTTTATTAAAAACAACAGAGGTATTGATGATGGAAAAGATTTAGATCCAAACTTCTTGGAACATGTTTATACAGATATCCAAGGAAATGAAATTATTTTGAATAGTGAACAACAAGCTGCTTTAATTTCAAACAACGTTTCAGAATCACAACCAATCACCACTGGTTTATTTGGCGGAAGAGATTTAGCTAAAGAGGCTTATACTAAAGCGTCCAAGGCAATGACTACCAAAACTGAACAGGCCGTTAGATCATTAAGGGTTGCGAGTAAAAGAAATGTTTTTTATAGATCGGATGCCACATCCAACCCAGACCTTGTTAGGTCAATCTTTGATACTTTATGGATGTCCTTATTAGCTGGCCTTACACCACCATTTAAAGACTATGATGATGAAGATACCGCTAAATTATTACTTGACGGTATTTTATTATCTATTCATCTTTCTTGTCTCTTCGGTTTAGATTATGCCAGAACTTCATTTGTCAGAGCATTAGTTCAATTCACAAATATTAATAACCCAGAAGATTTTAAGAATAAGAATATTGAAGCGATTTATACATTACTTGAAGTTGCAACTGATGAAAGTTCATATTTGAAAACCTCATGGAAAGATATTTTTGTTGTCATTTCGCAATTGGAAAGATTGAAACTTTTATCCAAAGGTGTGGATTCAAATTCAGTTCCAGATTTGATTAATGCGAGATTTGCCCATAAAGATGCCTCCTTGGATATCAATAGTCGTACTGAGGTTGGAGGTTTTTTCTCATTTGGTAAAAAACAATCGATTTCCAGACAAACATTTCAACATCACTTTAATCAAAAATTACCTGCCGATATGATTTCCAAATTAAATTCAACCGAATTGGATGTTGCCGTTGATAAAGTTTTTTCCAAGAGTTCGGAGATTGTTGGTGATGGTATTTTTGATTTTATTAACGGTTTGACAGAAGTTGCCCGTGAGGAGATCGAGTCGTCCGGTCAAAGTAATGAACCTAGAATGTTTTGTTTACAAAAAATGGTTGACGTTTGTTATTATAATATGGGACGTATTAGAGTTCAGTGGTCTGAGTTATGGAAAACAATGAACGAGCAGTTTAACCAGTTTGGATGTAATCCAAATACTGTTGTTGCCTTTTTTGCAATTGATTCTTTAAGACAATTATCTGAAAGATTTTTCAATATTGAAGAATTGTCACATTTTAAATTTCAGAAAGATTTTTTAAAACCATTTGATTATATTATTGTTAACAATTCAAACTTGGCTGTTCGTGAAATGGTTTTAGATTGTGTTCAGTATTTAATTGTTAAAAAAGTTGACCATATTAGATCTGGTTGGACTACATTACTTCAAATTTTAACACACGCATCTTTGAGTGAAGATAGTGAGAAATTTGTTGCAAAAGGATTCCAATATGTTAAAAAAATTGTCGATGAGCATTTAGACTCTATTGAACGTGAAAATGCATTTGAGGATTTAGTGGTTTGTTTAACGGAATATGCTAAAAACGAAAATTACCAAAAGACAAGTTTGCGTGCATTATCAACGATTAATAATCTGGTTGAAAAAATAGGTAAAGATGTTGATAATCATGAATATGATGATGATCATATGAACAAGTTATGGTTTCCATTGTTATTCAGTTTTAACGATGTTATTATGGAAGGAAATGATCTGGAAGTGCGGTCACAGGCATTAAAATTTATGTTTGACGCATTAATGAATCATGGAAAACAATTCGATACTAAATTTTGGGATAGAATTAGCAACGAATTATTGTTCCCAATATTTAATATCCTCAAAAAGCATGGCGAAATAAATATTAATCATAATGAAGATTTGTGGGTTTGGTTATCAAGTACGTTAATTCAAGCAATGAGACGTATGATTTTACTATTCACATCATATTTTGATGTCTTACATAAAATGATGGATGGTTACCTGGGATTACTTGTTTCCTGCATTTGTCAAGATAATGAAGCAATTTCAAAGATTGGAATTTCTTGCTTAGAAGAATTAATTTTACAAAATATGCACAAGTTCCAACCTGAGCACTGGGAAAAAATTGATTTCACATTCACGGAATTATTTAAGCTTACAAGAGCTGATGAACTATTTGATTTTGATCCATTAAAGAAAAAGAAGAAGATCAAGAATAAATCAGGTATCAAATCCAACGAAGAGGAACACGCAGGTGAAGAAGATGAAAGAAAGGAAGATGAAAGAGAACAAGAGGAGGAGGAAGAGGATGAGGAAGAGGAAGAGGACGAGGAAGAGGAAGGTGAAACATATTCAGAGTCCGCAAACGACTCAAGGTTTACGTCACAGTCGATTGTCATCAAATGTGTTTTACAGTTACATATGATTCAGATATTATCTGAATTATTTGATAATGATGACTTTTATAATACTATTCCAGTTCCAAACTTGATGAAATTAGCAGATTTATTGCATTCAAGTTATGCATTTGCCAAAAACTTTAATAAAGACTACAATCTAAGGGTTAGATTATGGAATGCAGGGATTGTTGAAAAATTGCCAAATTTATTAAAGCAGGAGACATCAGCTGTCGGTGTCTATATTAGCATAATGTTTAGACTTTATTGTGATTCAGAAAAAGTTGATGATAAGGATCACGATACAATTGTTAATATATTAATGCCATTAGCTGTTTCATTGTTGAAAAGGTGTTCTGAGTTGGATGAAAGAGAAGAGACTAGAAACTTACAATCATGGATGCCTGTTATTGTTGAAATATTGCAAGCTTGTACAGAATTTGATGAAAACGATTTTGTTAGATGTTCTCCAATGATTTACGACCTTGTTTTAACGATGTTTGACAAGAACATGAGCGTGGAGTTACGTGGTGCTGTCAAGGATTTCCTTGGCAGAGTTGGAGAGATATACGTTTTAAAGGCATAGACTTTTTTGTTTAATCTAAAATATATTGTTTATCATATATATATATATATTTGACATTTGATTTATCATTTGTTTGTTTTAATTGTTTTAATTGTTTGATTTGTGTTATTTGTGTTATTTTCTTTATTAATGTTAATAATAGTTAAAATATTGAGTCGATAGTCGTAGAAATTTTTTTCAATACACCCTCGCACCTCATAGTATGAAAAGCCAGAACACACAACTTTCAGCGAATTCAGACAGAGCGAGTGGCAGTTGGGAGAGGGCACTCGTCGTCCAATTTTTTGCACAGACAGCTTCTCTTCTTCTTGCCTTGAAACTAGCCTGAAAGGGATTGCCAGATAGTATAGTATTCTCTCATCACAATGTCTATGAACAACAAGGTATGTTATAACCAATGAACTTATTTTTACTTTCGTCTAATGATTCCATAACTCATTTACAGTGGATTTGATGCAACTAGAACAAATGTCAATTTTCAATGGTTGGTGAAATTTTTCAAGTTGAAAAATTTACCCTCTTTTGCTCTACACCATTCAGTAACACACTGATTTTGTCTAGCCGAATGTTACAGCTGATAAAGGTCGGTTCAGAATTCAACTAGCGTTTAGCTGCAGGCAATTTTGAATTTGAGAGAAAATTTTATGAAACTTGTGTGATAATGATAATAACCACGATGAATTTTAATATGTGGGTTTTGGTTTCTTATTTTATTCTTACTCTTTTTAAGTTTAATTTATTTTTTCTAACCCAGGATCATATTGAAAAGCATTTTATACAAAAATGTGGGGTAGTTTCCAATTTTAAATTTTTTACTACAATTGATCTCAAATTGGTTCATGATGAATTTCCAGTACTATTAGACGATCGGATAACTTTAATATAAAATATAAAAGAGGTTTCTAACATTTTTTTTTCATTTATTAGAATCTTTTCGCTTTACTAGGTAATGACGTTTCTGACGACGAAGCTGAATTCGTTGCACCAAGAGAAATTGTTAAGCCATTGAACTCCACTAAGAAGGATGGTATTCCACCAAAAGCTGATAAATCCAAGGCAAAGAACGGTAAGCCAAGAACTACCGGTAATGAAGCTGGTGTCAAATTAGTTAACAAAAACAGAGAAAACCAAGGTCCAAGATCTACCGACAGAAAAGCTTCAAAGAATAAGAAGTTTGACAGACACTCAAGAACCGGTAAATCTGAAACCACCAAGTCCCAAACTAACAAATTAGGCGATGAAGCTGATGCTCAAGTTGAAGGTGAAGCCGACGCTAAAGCTGAAGAAGAAGCTGAAGAAGAAGAATCCGAAGAAAAACCACAATTAAAATCCGCCGATGATTACTTCAACGAATTAGCTGCTCAAGAATCTTTGAACAAGACAAAGAAACAAGCTACTCCAACCAAGGAATTATCCGATGCTGAAATTGTTGTTAAGGAAACTGAAATTTTAGTTGCTCCATCTGCAGGTAAAAAAATTAAGCAAAAGGCAAAGAAGGAAAAGAACATTTTAGAAGTTGATTTAAAGATTGTTTCTTCCGCCGAAAAACCAGCTAGAGAGTTTAACAACACTAAGAGAGAAACCCGTAAACCAATTAAAGGTGGTAAGAAAACCGTTGGTAAGAAAGAATCTAAACCACAAAACAAACTGACTGAACAAAACTTCCCATCCTTATAAATGTTTTGTTCTTTCTGAATAGTGTTTTTTGTATATTTTTACAGTTCATACTTACTTTTTTCATTACTATACTATACTCTTTATCTATTTGACTCTTTTCTTCAAGAAGAAAAGAATGAAAAAAAATATATAAACAATTAATTAATTACTTAATTAAAGAAGTCAATTAAAACTAAAGAGACTAATATTTACAGTAGATTTAAGGCTAACAGCGGTTTGGTGATGAAGAATTTACAATAGATAACAGAAACATTACTGTTACAAAATTTTGAAAACTGTGGTCGAGAACCATACATAGTATGACTATCTTACATCTTCATCCAACGGCTTAAGAAATAATTATTCTCCAATATGGAATAGTAGAATATCTTCAATCGCTATGGTGAAGCTTCATTTCCGGTATGGAGCCTATCTGTACAGTTAAACACACAATAGTTGTACTGAGTCAGATGGTTTGTGGAGCGGAAGCCCATTTAGTAAAAAAATTGAAAAATTGAAAAACTGGAACTTGGAAGGTGAAAAATGAAAAATTACCTAAGCAACTTTTCGCTCGCCCTTTCTTCCCCGTTTCAAATGAGTGTTTTGCCCAACTCTTTTGCAACACGTACCCTCCTCCTACTAAAGAATCTTCACACCATAAAAATATAACTTAAATGCTTCATTCAGTGATGAATAATCTTGCCCAGAACATTCAGCCTGCTTTTGATGGCAACAATGAACAAAATCCGCAATCAAAAAATATCATAGATAACACGAAATTTGGAAATAACAATAACAAAGATGGAAACTCGAATTCATCATCAGTTAGAAGAATCCCACTTTTATCGGATCTATTAAATAATAACACGAATCCATCAACATCATTTCCTTTGAATTCGGCAATTCCAAATCATGAAAATATAAAAAAGAAACCAAGAAGGAAGTCCTCTTCTGCTAATGAAGACAAAGTTTTAATTTCGACATCTTCACCTGAAGGTATTGCTGCTGCATCTCAAATTACCCCCAACAGGATTGCAAACATTTTATTGAAAGAAGGCCCTTTGCCAATAAGACATCTGACCGCTCATTTAGTGTCTCAAGTTCCAACATTTGGTAATTTATCTCTATCTAAGCAAAGAAGATTAATTATGGCCGCTTTAGAGAGTGGTGACACAATAACTTCCTGTATTTTTGAAAAAATTGGATGGGGTCAATGGGAAGCTAGGGTTGTCAATGAAGAAACTGTGAAATTAAAGATTGCAAATACGGCTAATATGAATAACTCTGGTAATAACAGCAATAATAACAATAATAATAATAATAATAATAATAATAATAATAATAACATCATTTCGAATATTTCTGATAAATCATCACCACAATCACCTCAAATAAAAATTGAAAACTCTGGCTCTCATTATACCACGTCAGATCAATTATCAACATCTTTAACAGAGTCAAGGCTATCCTCAAGCGCTCCTCAGTCAAGGTTTAAAAACAATAGAAGATATTCAAGTCATACAGGAACTGCCGGTATTTTGAATGCCAGAAGGGAATCCATTACAACTTCACATAATGATATCCATGGAACTAAAGTTCCCACTTCACCAACTTTATTGCCTTTGCAAAGTTTTAGAAATTCTTTAAAGAATATCTCTCAATTAGATGAAGCTATTGAATTTTCTTCCTCTGATGATGACGATGATGATATAAGTTCAAATAATCATTCATCACCTCCGGGTGACGATGATAATGGCTTGTTTAACTTTGAAAATGATCATCAATTGAAGTCGAAACCAGCTTTAAGATCAAGTTCAGTTTCGAGCACCTCTCGTCGTCCTTCATTTGCAGGTGTTGTTAAACCACGTAAACCAAGAACTTCATTTACTTCACATCCAATTGAAGCGAAACTTGATGAATCTTCGATTCCAATTGAGAGAAGAGGTCCTCGTGTGTCATTTTCAAATTCCTCTGCCCTATCACGTCAATCTTTCTTAAGAACAAATATCCTTCCCCGTAATAATGGAAGTACCACGCAGATATCGAACATTATCAATGGTACGAACAATTCTGCTGTAATGGACGATGGAGAAAATTTCACTGATGAAGAGGATTGGGAAGCAATTGGACCATCTTCGTTAAGAAAGGCAAGACAATCCAGTATAATTACTCCACCAACCCCTGGATCAACAGAAGCGAGCTACGTTAGTTCCTTGAAAAATTCAGATATTGAAATGATGAGGTTAGACCATTCAAAACAAAATTATGAAACACCGGGTCCAGGCCCAGGTCCAAATGCAAGAAAGACTGACGAAGAGTTGGCTGCAATTGCCTTAATGGACTTGAAGACGGTGTGAAAAATATGATATATTCTCTGTTTTGCGTATTTATTATTGAATATAATATTCATCTTCGGTTACCTTTCTAGTTTTATTTGCCTTTTTTTTGTTTTTATGTGCTTTTAAAAAAACTTTTCTTTTTTATTTTTTGTTTGTGTTTTAATTAAGCTGGTTCTTTTAATGAAAAAAAATCAAACAAAAAAGAAGGACTATAGATTTGTTTTTGTTAAAATCCTTGATATTATTTATTGTATACTGCTTTTTTTAAGAATACCTAAAACTTTTGTTTTTTTGTTTCAATTGTGATTTTATATAGTTTAACGTTTCAAGAAATATACTTCTAAATCTAAAATATATTTGTCAGACTTGATCTTAGTTCTACAATCCAACAATCTCTTTTGAATATGAAAACTATTGCATCTTTAAAAGCGATTTTTCGTAACACGATAACTTCTTCAAATATAGCCTTTCCTTTTTTGGAGTCTATAACATTACAACTCCTCATATCTTAACTTCTGATTTTTTAGTGTAGCACTAACCAATCACTACTCTTAAATTAATACACTTTCTCAATAGTTAATATATAAAAAAATTCTGATTAATATTATTCAAATCGTAAATTACATAAATTGATAATTAACAAACTTAAAATTCGGAAATGGCAACAGCGATGGATTGAATATCATCGTGAGAAATAGAAACCTTGACATTCTTAACACCGTTCTTGTCAGCAGCTGCCTTTGCAGAACCAGATAACTTAACAGTCGGAGCTCCCTTAGAGTCTCTAACAATTTCAATATCCTTTAAGGAAGCACCTGCACCCTTAGATTCAACTTCCAAAGATTTAAAAACAGCTTCCTTAGCAGACCAGGTACCAGCGAATGATGATCTTGGAGCTGGTGCTGAATTACAATACTTAATTTCTTGGGAAGTAAAGTTTCTTTCAATAAAAGTTGTGTTTTCAACATTAATTTCATTGATCAATTCAACATCAACACCGACGCCTTTACTGCCAACATTTTGTTTAGCTAGTTCTGTTAGAACAGAAGCGGTTTTGGATGCTGACTTGGAAACGAATTTACCAGTTTTTTGGATCTCCTTGTCAGTGAAAACGTAATTATTCTTCTTGTCCTTTTCAACTCTTGCTAATGGATCCAAGTACACACTTTGCTCTTGATCGTCTGTGTAAGGCGCATGGTCTTTAGCAACAAACATAGTATTCGTAATAATAGCATTATGCATATAAGAGTACGATTTCTTTTGTCTAGATTCAACCTTAACTTTATAAGATTCATATTCTTCTTTTGATAAAGCAGCAAACAAATAGTCTGAGTTAACAACAATTGCTTGACCACCCTTTTGACCAAAACCGAATGAGGTAACAGAAACAGCGTTAATACCATCAGTTCTAATAGTTCTAGATGGGAATAAAACATATTTGTAATCTTCCAAGATCTTATCAATGTTATCAGCATTTCTGTTACCTGGAACAACACCCGATTGTAAAATTTGAATAGCACCGTTCAACATCCAAGCACCTGCAGCACCCTTTGGATGACCGGTCAAGTATTTTTGGAAAACACCATAAACTGGGTTGCCTTCAGTTCTATCTAAGTGTTGCATCATCATATCAATTGTTGCAGATTCATTCTTATCGTTAGCCTTGGTAGAAGTACCGTGGAACGAGCAAACACCCAAATCATCAACAGTCAAGTTAAATGTAGCTAAGGAACCTCTTAATGGAGCAATTCTTGGGTCATTCTTCCAGAATTCATTACCAAATTGTCTTTGAGCATCCTTAATTTGTCTAGTAGCTTCCCTTTCAATTTCTTCGGTTCTTTCAGCCAAGAATGAATTTTGGTCAAATGAAGCATCAGTAGAAGCAAGTGAAACAGCTTCTTCCTTAACGTAATCCAATTCACCTTCAACCCATGACTTAACTTGAGCAGCTCTAGCCTTTAATTGCCTTGATCTGTATTTAATATCCAACTTTGCAGAATTATGCTTCATACCACCGTGATATTCTCTAGCAGTGGTCAAAATACCCTTACCTGGAGCAGGAACTGATCTACCAATCTTATCCGTTGCAGTAGATGTCATTGCAACAATAGCGTAAATTGGAACACCCATCTTCAAAGCTAAAGAAGCGGTCATCAAAACTTGAATACCAGAACCTTGGGCTTCCATGAAACCGTTTCTAGAAGTAGTTGCAGGTCTGGACATTTCAGAAGGAGTTCTACCATGAGCCATTTCATCAACAGCATTAGAAGTGGCATTCATATTGGCAAATTCGTAAGAACCTTCTTCTTGGAAATCATCATAACCACCAACTAAAACAATCTTAGCTTTACCGGACAAGATAGTTTCAACACCGACATCGACAGATTCCAAAGCAGTAGCACAAGCACCGACTGGGGTTTTGATAGGACCAGAAGAAGACAATAATAACATATTAACCCAAGCAGACATTGTGTTAATGAAGGATTCTTGTAAAATATCGTTTTGAACAGGTTGATCTCTGAATCTGTCTTTAAACATACCCTTCAAAGCAGAGACACCACCCATACCGGAACCAGAACAGTTACCAACTTCGGAAACATGAACATATTTATAGAATTCATATGGATCGGTAACACCAGCACACAATAAAGCTTCGACAGTGGCAACTAAAACAAACAAAGTGATTGGATCGACTTGGTCAATAATATCATCACTGATACCATATCTCTTAGCATTCCAACCAGTTGGAATTTGACCAGCAACCAATCTGTCAAATCTCAAAGCTTTTGGAATGTATAACTTAGCACCCTTCAAAATTTTGACGGTGTATTCTTCGCCTGATTCATCGGGGAATACTTCAACCAATTTTCCATGTTGTAACTGGTATTGTAATGCAGTTGGCTTATCGGTAACGAATGGCTCTAAGTCATGTTGAATAACAACTTCCTGAATAAGTTCCTTTTTATTTGGATCATAACCATGGAATAATTCTGGTTCAATCAATCTGATACCAGTATGTTCCAAGATTTGCGTTTCATATTTCTTCTTAACATCCTTATCTTCAACCGGTTGATTAGTCTTACTGTCCACCCAACCAGTATACTGTTTACCCTTAATGGAACCATTGAAGTATTTAATGAAACCCATAATCCATGCCATTTCAATACAACCTTCTAATGAAAACTCACCATAAGCTTCCATTTCCCATCTAGTTCTAGAGTTACCCCAAGGACCAACTTCGGAGAAACCAGTGACAACAATAACTCTGTCTAAATCCAAAAGACCTTCCAATTCTGGTGCCTTTGATTTAATTTCAGCATAAGGCTTTAATTCTGGGAAATCGAACTTCATGTTTGCCTTTGGATGAATTTCAGCCTTGTTGAAAGGAGAATCAGCTTGTTCACCATTAACAACCTTATGCTCCATTGCAGTTTCAATACTAACAGCTTTTCTAATTTCTGAAGTACCATTAATATCAGATCTTAACTTATTAGTGAATTCTCTCAAGTTATCAATAAACTGTAAACCACCATTTAAGTCAGCCATAACTGGATCATCTTCGCACATTCTAACAACTTCTGGAGTCATTAATCCTAAAATGTTGAAAGCCATTTCCTTTTGAGAGAATGTTCTAACACCCAATTGTTCAATACCTTCAGCGATCATGTTGTTACCGGACATTAAACCAGTACCTCTAGTCCAGCCAATGATAGCACCACAAACAGTCAAATAAGAAGACCAAGATTCAGAATACCATCTGTTAAATAAAGTTTCCAAAGCCAACTTGGATTCAGAATACAAACCATCCGAACCGAAAGTACCATGGTTTGGTGACAATGGTAAGATAACTTGAGCCGGTCTAGTCATAATGTTTCTAGTCTTTTTGTTCTGAGCAACTTCACCTAATAACCTCAACAAATTGGTTAGCATAATTCTATGAGCTAATTCAGATTTGGAGCCAATATTATCCATTTCAATACCCATTTCTGGGATAGCAGCGAATGGAATGACGTAATCGAGGTCCCAGCCTAAACCACCCTTCTTGGCATCATTATAGATAAATTGGACTAAAGCTTGAACATCTTGTTTAGAACCTTGGTTGAATGGAACAACAACTAAAGTTGAACCAGATGCACCATGTCTAGAATATAAAGCTTGATAATATTCAGTGACTTTTTTAGAGAATCTAGAAGTAGTAACAACAACCTTGGCACCACCAGATAATAAGCCTTTCAGAACTTCGGCACCAATGGAACCAGCACCTGCACCGGTGACTAAAGCATATTTGTTCTTGTATGAAATACCATTAACAGCACCTTTTTCTAGGCCATCTAGAAAAACAGCAGATTTTTGTTTGTCATAAACCCAAGCGCCTGCTTGATTCTTTTCCTTGATGTGAAGGAATGGAATGGTTTCAGGTGGGATAGTTTGAGAAACTGGTTTCTTAATTTCAGCGTAATCTTTCAAAGAAGCAATTTCGTCGGTTTCAGAATCGGTTTCAACATCCAAAACTGCCTTAGTAGATTTTGAAACTTGAATTTCAGATGATTTTTCAACAAATTCAATCAATTGTTTATATAATTTCTCAATTTCAACTTGAGATTTACTGGAAGCTTGCTTAGCAATAGCTTTATAAACCTTCGCTAAATCTTCCTTGATGGTTGGTTGAACATCTTTGGTGATTTCTCCACCTTGAGACATTTCATGAACGTATTCTTCAAATTTTCTACAAGCGTCTCTGGAAATTTCTTCATAAACAACGTTACCTTTAGCATCAACAGTTGTTTTTGGACCAGTTGGTAAGGAAACATCCTTAAAGGCAGGATCTTTGTGTAAAACTTCTAAACAGTTGTCGATCAATTGTTGACCTAATTTCTTAGCCAATTCATAAGTTTCACCCTTTTCAGTTGGTGTGTGATCGATATGGTACTGCATAAATTTAATCAAAGTTGGGTTAGCTCTATTCATAATCTGAATACATTGGGTGACAGTTTCTCTATCAACAGAAGTTAATTTACCAAAAATAATATCATAGTACATAGACAGAGCATCTTGTCTGGCCCAATTCCAATAAGAATCATAAGTTCTAGCCTTTAATGGAGAGAACACGGGTTTGATACCGGAGGCATAAAATTCACCATGCTCTTCAGCCCACAAGTCCAATTCAGCTTGTAAAACTTTGCTGGCTTCCTTTTCTTTTATCATTGAAGTTTCACCCTTAGATAAATCCAGTTTCAAATACCTTGCTAAAGTTTCTAATTGTTGACGAGCAAGAATCTTGTTTTCTTTAGTAACTTCTTCTAAGGCAGCAGAATCAATGACTGCACCGCCAGCAGAACCTGCACCACTAGCTGCAGCACCAGAGCTTAAAGATAATCCTTCCTTTGCGGCGTATTTTTGAGTAACCGTATCAAAAAAACTCTTGGCATCAGCTTCACCGGCCAGTCTCTGAGCTGGTTCATTTGTTAAAGCACATAGTAAAACAGAATCCTGTCTACCGGATTGTAAACCCCATCTGGATTGTAAATATTTTCTAGCTGCACCAACAGAGAATCCACCAGGCATCTTAGAAGACATCAATCTGGCAATTAAAGAAGAAGTTTGTTTACCCAAAGCACCAGGGAAGGTATCTTGGAATTGTTCAGCCAATTCCTGTAATGGAGTGTCTTCTGGTTTTTCTGGAGTAGAACCGAATTCTTTACCCAAATCACCTAAAATTTCATTTTGAACAGTTGATTTACCACCGACCAAATCTTTAATGGCTTTAGACATTGGAATATCATCTAAAGATTTCTTTAACTTGTGAGCAACCAAAGTATGTAGGACTAGAGATGCTTTAACTGGTTCATCTGCAACTTCAGACACAGGACCAGAAGCAGCTGGCGCTGGAGCAGCAACCGGAGCAGCAGCTGGTGCCGCGGTCGCAGCAGCAGGAGCAGAAGCGGATGGTGTTGGTTCGGAAACTTCTTCAGGTTCAGCTAGATCAGCTGGATCTGGAGTGTAGTAAATTTCCTTTTGATCCTTTGAGTAGCACAAAACTTGTCTTTGTAAAGACAAAGCAGCATCATAAGATTCGTATTTAGCTTTGATAGTTCTCGAAGCCATACCTGCTAAAGTTGGGGAAGGACCGATTTCAACAACTCTTTCGGTGTTGTAGTCTTTTAAAAAAACATCTTGAGTTTCAATCCTGAAGTAGTTGATAAAAATTAAGGTTAGTAACAGACAATTGTCAATGACAAATATTTCAGAAATATTTCACATACCATCTAACTGGAGAAGCAAATTGATAAGCTAAAAGTTCTGTTAAAAGAACATGGGATAATTCTTGTTGAATTTCTGGTCTCATTTTCAGTTCAGATAATCGTTAGAATTTAATTGCAAGAAAAGAGAACGGTTATGCTCGAGAGCAATTGGAAAGAAGGTGAATTTTATGTTTTTATCTCTAACTAAAATTGTTGGCCGTTTTTGTAATTTTTCTACAATGTAACATTTTACAGATGAATTTTTTGTTGGGAGTTACAGTCGAATGTAACATTCGAATTTCAGGCGCAGTAATTCGAACAACCTTTTTTTTTCTGTCCGCTTACGGCCAGGTTAGATTCGTGTTTTTCATTTGCAATTTATTTAGTATGTGTTGATAGAACCTTAAAAAAAATATAAAGAAACATAAAAAACCTATGGGTGTAAAAATCCTAAATCATCGTACGGTAAATGTATTTACAAAGATTGAAAATAGTCATTTGATTTCATGACTACGTTCATCTCGAAACACTATGTCATCACTTAATCTATCACTTTCCTGAGCATGTGAACCCTCCAATACAACGTCACCACTCAGTCTTGAATTTTCATCATCACCACTCAATCTTGTGCTTTCATTATCAAGGCCAACTCGAGCATTCAATTCACGTTCAGCTTTCAAAAATAATTCGTGTTGTTCAATTTCTGATAATTCATTCTTTTTCTTTTGCTTAAGATGATACATTGGGTTTAATTGTCTTAAAGTTAATGATTGACAGAACGGTAAGTGCCCTTTTTTCTCTTCAAACAACATTAAAATCATAATAATAATTAAGGCAAGCCAATATAAATTATATGATAGAACAGAACCGTAAGTTGCAGAATTCTGCCATCCTAACAATGAGTTAAAGACATCCCAACCATTATCAGTCAATGGATTACAACAGTTAACGTGCCAAACAGACTTCTGTATATTGTAGGTACCTGGTCCTGCACCATTCTCTGCAGAATCACCACCGGTTTGTTGACTAAACTGATAGTTTTCAAAAAACCAAACACCTCTTGAAAATAGACCCGCTGCAATTAAATACAAAATTGCCGTTGAAACACAAAGAAAAACTTGAAGAGAAATTGCTGAACCACCATAGTATAAAAAGGCACCAACAAGTCCACCAGCGACTAAACCACAAACAACCGGTAAGGGAAAAGATCTTGCTGAAGAACCAATACCGACACCACCAACGAAAACAACAGCTTCTAGACCTTCCCTTAAAGTTGTTATAAACGGTAAGATAAACATTGAATATCTTTTAGCAATATAACCACATTTGAACCTTTCGCTTTTTTTAGCTGGTGGACTGATTAGTGATTTTGCAATCTTGACTCTCCATCTTGCTTGCATTTTATTGATTCTTAACATCGCAATACCCATCATTGAAATTAAAACCGTTGCAATAATACACATGATACCTTCGTACAAATCTTCTGATGTTGACCAAATATCTTTTTTTAGAGAATAATATGCACCGATAAAAGCACAACCGATACAAAGACAAATAAAGATACCCGAAAATGTTCCAATCCAGATTTGTCTGATCAATTTCTTTTTAATTGCTTCATTTTTTAGTCCTAGAGATTGTTTCACAAATGCCAATAGAACTGAGACAACAATAACAGCTTCTAAAGCTTCTCTAAAAACCACAAAAAAAATCTGGACGTTGAAAATATCATTCATATTAATAGTATGACAAAAACTACGAAATCACTAATAAAATAAATAGATTAATAGTGAAAAACTTCTGATAGTGCAAAGGAATTTAATGTTTTTTTAGTGACCATCCGTTGAGTAAATTAATTCTAAGGAATTGTAGAATTAGGGTCCAAAGGCCGCAAACCGGCCTAACTCTAAGGATAGCAAAAACCACAAAAAATTTTTAAATTATCAGGATCTCGACTGATTATTTAGATAATCGTCATCTGAAACTCAGAATTTCCTGTCAAACTCTTAATCTATGTTTAACCTGTATATTTATCAATCCATATACTACTTTTAAATTTTCAAGTATATATATTCATCTAATCTGGTTTACGATTTACACCTCGTATTCCATTCAGTAGCCCCGGGTGAATCCAACATGCCAAAAATCGGTAGATAATTATCTCCGATATCTTCGCACAGCTGTATATTTGTATCATTTTCTCATTGGCTAAAGTGATTGGACGAATGATATTAACATACACTGTTTGTTGTCTGCATTTTTATAACCCGTGAATGTTACTTTTGCTACGGTAATTCAAGTGAATAGCGAAGGCTATATGGATTGTTCATTGAAACATTGCCCTTGCAATTTAATTAAAACTAGAAGAGGCTATTCTTTGGATGTAGCAAGCATTCAATAATATTAAAATATTGATTACACTATCTCGTCTCAAAAATTCAGTAAATTATATTCTTTCTCAATATATTTGAATTAAATGAAAAGCTCGATGAGCTTCCAAGATGGCGTTATATTAACTTGCTGCAATTAATAAACTTTTTCATAATCTAAACACGTACAAACATAAAATATATAATACATAAATTACAGATATATAAATGTATAATGATAGAGCTGGATCCCTTGATCCTTTTATAACCTGCCAAGATTAACTCAGAAGCAGTCCCATAAACTAAAAACTAATCACATAACAAATTTCCGAAGATATCGGAGATTTTTTTCAGCCTGATGCCCAGATTATGATGATTTGATTTGCCTGAATTTAGTTTTTCGGAGAAAGATTAAGTCCTTACCTATTTCGAGTTCCCTTCAACCAATTATCTTTAATCGAACAATGCATTCTCTGCAATATTTATAAGCTTAATAATCACAGATTGATTGGCAAAACACAAGAATTGTAGTTTATCTTGGTACGAGGTCTTGTAACTGAATGTCCGCCTTTATGATTTTTCACCGATGTTACTCTACCAGCTAGAGTATTTGCTAATTTTAACTACAGATATTTCAATGTCAGATTCTTCGATATGCCAACCAATTTAATGCACATGTTCCTAATCGGTGATAATTCATGCATATTAAAAAAGTTGTGACAAAATATTTAGAATAGCAAATGACACTCCTTTTTCCAAGTCTCAGCAGTGACTTTATGTTCTACGCTGAATTCTTTATCAGAATTCAGTTTACGATGTGATTGACTTCTATAAAATTAAATGCGGTTTAGTTACTATTATTACTATTCATTTTTAAGGGTATATTGTATTTCTACAATCCTCACTGTGATCTGGAAAATCGCAAAAATATACCGACCATTATTTCTTAATTATTTAGAGAAATAAGGTCAAATAGTCTCATTTGCAAACCTTAGCTTAAAAAAAAAGCACTGGCTCTTTTTCATAGAATGAAAAGCAGATATATGATACATAAGTCCACATCAGTTTACTTTCTGTAAACCCAATTATTTAGAAACAAAAATAGCAATTCCACAATTCATAGAAAAGCAATTCTTTGACAATAATAGTTGTCAATCAGTCCCAGAAAATAAAAATCACATGTAACATTGACTATTGTTTGTACTTGGATGTTGTATTCAATTCGTAATTTACTTTAATCTTAAACGATACTTTCAGGCTTCAATCTGAATCGCTTGCGTTTATTTACCCTCCATCGCGGCTGGAAGCGGTATATTGGCAATGTATCTGTTAAACCGCACCAGATCAAAATTCTTAACTGACGTTCGAATTATAGTTAGAATTACAGCTATGTATTCATATTATTCAATGATATAATACACTATATTTCCTTTATCGATAAATAATGCAGGCGTGGCAGAACCTGATCTTTGGACCGAAATTTAGCCGAGTAAATTGTCTATCTCGGGCGAGAGCAATCTTACCACCTTTCATTAGACTTTTAGGTGGCTGCTTTTTCTTCTGATTCAAGACTGGCATAAGACAACCCCACTTCCAAATTAAAAGATTCTTTATTAAGAATTGACTTTTAATAATTAATACTAAATGCTATCTAGAATCCACACGAACAATCAATCTCCAATTGCTAGTGAGTTGCCTCAAGGGACTGTAAATGATTTACTAACACCTCAGTACCCGGATTCTGCCAATATCCTTATTGAACGATATAATAAGTTTCTTCAACTTATTAAAATCATTGAGAATTTTGCTGAAGGTTACAGATCAATTGCAGCATCGAATGTCAAACAATATGATACGTTGAATAAAAGTACGACCAGTCAAATGCCAAATTTTGAAAGTAATCCAGCAGGTGGTGCAACAGTCAGCGGATCTGTTAAAACTGTTGGTAAGGATTCTTTGCCATCTCCAGCTGCGAGTGCTGGTAGTGTTACAAGTCCTTCAAGTCCTACAGTTCCGGACCTGAAGATTGACGATGCTGTTGAAAACGTTGATTCAACAGTTCCAGCTACAGCTCCAGCTGAGACAGACTTAAATGTTTTCCTGGCAGTTATGCGTAATACTTTAGGGCAATTGTATTCATCTTCGATTGAATTGGAAAATAAAATTAGTACACAAGTTGTGCCAAGTTTGAAGACGCTTTATGCTGATGTTGAGAAAAAGCAAAAGGATTTCTCTGCTACTTCAGCCAAGGAATTGAGAGAGTTAAGAAAATTACATGCAAGTTCTATTAAAAATGTCAAAAAATTAGATGCTTCCGTTTCAGAATTTGGTTCATTAGGAATAACAGGTAAAATGGATTACTCTCATGATCCATATCTTGTTAAGAGGGAATTATTAAAAGATGCTGCAATTCAAGTCCATGCAGAAAATGACAGAGTGGAATTTTTGACAAATAGTGAACATTCAATGGAAAATATGGAAGAAACAATTTTAAGAACACTAAAAAAAACTTTTACTCTATTGGTCAGTTTATTGACAGAGTTTTTCGGCGAAAGAGTTACATCATTTAATGAAATGGATCAACTTCTCGAATCGATTCCTAATTCTCTTGAATGGGATAAGTTTTTATCAAAAAACTCACAATATCTAACAACAGTTTATCCAGATAATGTGGATCAAGCTATGGATTCAATGTCATTAAATCCAACAAAATCCGGTGGTAACCCATATAAAAAGGATTTAGATGTCATTGATTTTAAAAACAAATCAAGTTCAGCTACAATTCCTATTTTAGAAGGTGTTTTATCAAGAAAAGAAGGTACATTGACGAAGAAATATAATTCTTACTATTTTGTCGTTACAAGATCTAAATTTTTATATGCTTTTCCTTCAAGATCTGTTGATTCATTCGAACCAAATTTAGTCCTCTACTTACCAGATTGTTTATTAAAGGATACAAAGTCTGACGGTAAATTTAAATTTATCTTAAGAGGTAGAGATGCGAGCTCAACAATTCCAAAACCTAAAAGAAAATATGAGTTTAAAGCATCATCAAGTGATGAATTTTCAACTTGGTATAATGTTTTGGCAGAAGTTAGTGGTTTATCATTAAACAACCAAACTACAAAAGCTAGTATTATGAGTGATGCAGATCCAACTGATGAAGAATAAGCTTCTTTTTTTTTGTTTAATCATAAGGATGTTAATTTCTATTGTTTCTCTTGAAGACTTTTTTGTGTATGTTATCGATATTTTTTGAGAACTTGTTTCGTGTTTGTTGCAATATTATTTTAGTTCAAGTAATTTGAGTTACTTGAACGCATTTTCTTTACTTATATTATACAATTTTTTTTAATCACAGTTATATTTTTATTAATTAAGTAAGATCAGAATAAAAATAAGAAATATAAGCATATTAAAACAAATTCAAAAATATTGGTTAATGAACTAGAAGCATGAATATAAAATATAATAGTAACATAACAAAAAAATATAATGGTAAATATTATAAAACGAGTGAATGACAATGTTAATAAACAAAACAAAGTTAAATGTAAAGAAAAGGAAAGAAAAGAAAAAAAAGAGAGGAAAATAATTTTAAGACAATTCAATAAGAAAGATACATATAACAATTTAAAACGTAAAAAAATAAAAGTAAAAAGGTGGAAAAAAAATAGGAAATAGATATTCAGGTTAAATTAATGTCTTGAACCAACAACACCACCAACAACTGCACCAACAATGGCACAAATTAAAAGAACACAAACCCAAAACAGTATCCATTTCCATTTTCTACCCTTTTTAGCATGATCTCTTGCTTTAACAACATTTGCGTCACCTCTCTCAAGATGGTCTTGAGCAACGTTAATATTTTGATTTGCAGAATCAAATATTGGATCCTGTTCAAAAACTAAATCTTGTAAATCATTAAATAATTGGTTTAGTTCTGCAGCAAGCCTTTCGGATCTTTCAACTTCCATATGTCTTGCTTGAACTTCTTGTAGAACAGTCATTGCCTCACCTTTTCTATTGGACATTGCAATCGCATTATCAAAGACTTGTTGTTGGCCCACTTCTTGAACAAACTCTTGAGCCTGATCATAATTAGCTTCAGGATTGACAATTTGATACTGCTCAATTGCTTTATTCGTATTTGATTGATTATAGCCATCCTCGATTTTAGCCAATCTTGTAATTGAGCCTCTAAATTGTTGAGTGATATTTTCCGCCTGCTTTTGTTTATCTTTGTCACTACCGCAAACTTTGTATAAATCTTGTAATTTTGGTTTGATTGTATTAGACTGTAAATCTCTAACATTATTATTTGTACTTTCAATTTGATTTTGAATAGAATTTAATTCATCAGAACCGACAGCATTTAAGGCGCTTATTTGTAATTTCTCTAATCTATCAATTAATTCATTATAGTCGACCAAATCGTCTTTTAGACTTTGAATTTTCGAAAAAAAATTATTACCAGAAGGACTGTTCATTTCATAAGCGTTATCATTTGTTGCATATGGATTTGATGTTGGTTCTTCTGCATATGGGTTTGTAGTTGGGGCATCATATGGACTAGAAGGTTGTTGTGCATAAGGATTTGACGCTGGCTCCTGGGTATAAGCATCTGAGGTTGGAGCAGCATATGGATCGCGGGAATACGAATTATGGTACTGAATAAACGGAAAACCAAGGTTTTCAGACTGTTAGTATTATCATTCTATGAACTAAATGAGAGTGGGGAACCAAATAACAAAAACAACTATACATACTGGGTCGCTATGGTTATCACTCATTGTAAATCTGAATTATAATAATAAATAGAACAAATCGCTGTTTGTTTGGTATTAGATATTATATTATTGAACGCTTATTAATTATTAAAACTATTGATGATAATTATATATGAATCAGAAACTTGATAACTTGGATTACAATTGCCAGTATTAATGTTAACTAGTCGAAAGAAAAATTAATCTTGGAATAGCCTGGGTATTATGGTAAAGAATGTTTAACTGTGGTCCTTGATTAAGAAGAATGTACTATTAAATACAGAAAGCAAAGTAAGTAATTAGTATGATTTGGTATTCTTCAACAGTTGTAAGTGGGATATCTGGTTATATAATTTACAAATGAATCCTATTATAAGAGTGTGTATGGAACAGAAACTAATTTTTGCTTGTTGTGATCGCAAAGCTGGCAAATTAATCGTTTAAACTAAGAAATTGGTATTTCGCTCATACAAATTCTCAACGCTATTTTTTATTTACAAAGCGAAACGAAAACATCCGTTTAGGGAAGATTCACGGCACCCATATTGACAGTATTGGAATTGTACGGTCTGCATTATTTTGTATGGTCCCTGGCTTTGTTTGGCAACAATCACTTGGGAATTATGAGACTCTACAGTCAGAGTCGATCTTATATTATTGAATACTATAGTGTGAGCTATATATATAATACATATAGATATATATAAGCGAGCCTATAACTTGTCTACTATCAAAGTGTTGGGAGATATATAATTTTTCGTAGTATTATGAACATGACCTAGTAGAAAAAATTTCACGCCTTAAAGTTTGACATACGATAATAATCTGATTCTTCCAACTATACTAAATTTATCATCTATTGCAGACTACAAGCCTTTTTTTTTACTAGAGAAGGTCGCAAAACTTATTGCTTAAAATATTTTTGGAAAATGACATATACTGAAAAGAGATCTGAAAATTCAGAAACCGAAGGAAGTAACCCGATTAAAAAAATATCGATAAAACAAACACCAGAAGAAGAAGCTCAAGCTAAAAATTACTTTCAGTCTCATGTTTTTGAAAGTTCATTTAAAGCACATTTAACGGACACAATTAGAGAATCGAAGCCTTACAAATGGGGTACAATTAAAAATTTGATTAATGATGAACTTTTGCGTAATGTTAGAAAGGAAATCATGAATGAAATCCAATTCACCAAGAAGGAAACCGATATCTATAAGGTTTTCCAAAGTGGTGACTTAGCAAATTTATCTGCAATGCCAGAAGATTTACTTAAAAGATTACCCAGTTTATATAAATTAAGATCAGCGATATATTCTGAAACCTTTAGAAATTTTATGTCCGATATTACAAATTCGGGTAAATTAAGTGGTGTTAAAACCGACTTGAGTATCCAACTATACACAAAAGGATGTCATTTGTTAACCCATGATGATGTTATCGGTTCAAGAAGAGTCAGTTTCATTCTGTATATGCCTGATCCCGATACAACTTGGAAACCGCATTACGGCGGAGGACTTCAATTGTTTGATTCAATTGTACCAAATGTTCCAAAATCTGATGTTCATTCGAAACTTGTACCTGAATTCAATCAAATCGCATTTTTCACTGTTCAACCAGGATTATCATTTCATGCTGTCGAAGAAGTCAAAGTTAACAAGCAAAGATTGTCATTACAAGGTTGGTTTCATATACCACAATTTGGTGAAGATGGCTATATACAGGGTGAGCAAGAAAAAACGGAGTCTAAGTCAACCTTACAGCAATTAGAATCAAAAGAATTAAGAGAATTTGATTTCCCCAAATTACAATTAAATGAAATTCCAAAATTAGAATCCCAAGATTTCTTTTTAGAATTAAGTGAAGCCGATAAGTTATATTTGTCAAAATTCATGAATATTTCTTTATTAACAAATGAATCAATTTTAAAACTAAATAAAATTTTTGATGAGGAATCTGTCGTTGATATTTTATCATTTTTAAATTCCGATTATGAGATGTTTTTAAAAAATAAGATTAAAGTTTTTGAGCTTAATGAATCACCATCGATGCCAGTTTTGCAAAACGAGATTAAGTTTCCTTGGAAACTAGCAATCCCATCACATAAACAAAGATTTATGTACATTGATGGTTTAAGTGAACAAAATATTTTAAGTCCTGATTCAATTCAAAAAATCAATAATTTGGATGACCAAGAACTACCGAATTTTAAATTAACTGCACAAATTTTTGAATTATTGAAAAATCAAGAAACAAATCATGAATCTTTGAAACATGAAAACTCCCATTTAATTTCGAATAATGAAATTTCATCGAGGCTATGTGAATTGGCTTCATTTTTTAAAAGTATTTCATTTAAAAAATGGTTATATAAAATTACAGAGTTACCAATTCTAAAAGATAAAATTTTGATTAGACGTTTCAGACCGGGTCACGATTTCATTTTGGCAACTAAAGTCAATGAAGATGACAATTCGAAAGATAATCAAAACAACTCTTTATTGGATGGATTTCTTGAAGCGACATTAAATCTAACACCAACTAGCGGTTGGGAAAATGGCGAATGGGGTGCTTATGAATTATGTATGCTAGATGAAGGAAGTAATGATGATAATGTTAAAACAGGTGAATTAAACGAAGATGAAGCAGCTATATATAAATCTTCTGAAAATAATGATTCGGTTGTTTATGAGTCGCAAGCTTGTTTTAATAAATTAAGTTTAATGTATAGAGATCCAAGTGTTTTAAAATTCGTTAAGTATGTCAGTTTTGATGCTCCTGGTTCTAGATGGGATCTAAATTGTACTTGGAAATGTGGTAATGATGGTGAAGAAGAAGAAGAAGAAGAAGAAAAGGACAAAAAGGAGGGGAATGATAAATAATACCAAATATACAATATATGTTTATGTATATTAAATATTTACGGTTTTTAATATATTGAGGCTAGTTATGATAGAGAGAACAATATATTACAACACATAAACAGTAATTCCAGATGAAGCGCTTACAATGTAATTTTTATTTTTACACACACGACTTTCTTAATAGTCATTTTTTGAAAAAAAATTTTTGTGTTTTATTGTTGATCAGTTTGAAAACTTTAATCTCTTTGGACTTTTTATTTCAAGGTTCATCCATAAAAACACTTTAATCTAATATTTTTTTTAATTGAGCCTGTCTTAGTTTATGTATAGATCCTTTCTATCAACCAAATTATTATTCAAGTTTAATTCTACTTTCTTAAGTCAACGTTATTTTCAATCTTTGAGTAGATTTTCATATATTTCAAGTAATTTAAAAACTGGTACCATGGAACAACTTAATACACAATTAAAAACTTTAAAATTGGAAGTTCCTTCACCTGTTGAAGGTTCATACCCACAATCTAACACTGTTGATCTATGTAGAAATTACATTACGGAACAACTATCTCAATTGGCAGGTGTCGACAGAAATGTTATTTTCCCAGCTTTAGAATGGTCAACCGTTTTAGAAAAAGGTGATTTATTACTTCCATTACCAAGATTAAGATTAAAGGGCGACTTAGATAAGATGGCTCAAGAAATAGCTGAACAGTTCCCATTGGGTGGTTATTTAGAAAAAGTTATCCCACAAGGTAAATTTTTACAATTTTATTTTAATACACAATTTTTATTAGATTATGTTGTTAAAGATATTTTAACTAGAACTTCAGATTATGGTTCTGCTCCATTAGGTAATGGAAAAAGAGTTATAGTTGAATTCTCTTCTCCAAATATTGCTAAACCTTTCCATGCAGGTCATTTAAGATCAACTATTATAGGAGGTTTTTTGTCTAATTTGTATGAAAAATTGGGTTGGAATGTTATTAGAATGAACTATTTAGGTGATTGGGGTAAACAATTTGGTGTTTTAGCTGTCGGATTTAAGAAGTATGGTTCTGAAGAGCAATTAGAAACCAATCCAATTCAACATTTATTTGACGTTTATGTTAAGATTAATAATGATATTAAGGCTCAGGAAGAAGAAACTGAGAAAACGGGTGTTCCATTGGATGAATCAACTTCTATTGACGGTCAAGCAAGATCTTTTTTTAAAAAAATGGAAGATGGGGATGCAGATGCATTAGCGCTGTGGAAAAAGTTTAGAGATTTATCAATTCAAAGATACATTGGTACATATGCAAGATTGAATATCAAATATGATATTTATTCCGGTGAATCTCAAGTCTCATCAGAAATTATGAAAGAAGTTTCAGAAACTTTGAAAGAAAAAAATATGCTTACTGAAGATAGAGGTGCTTTATTAATTGATTTCAAAAAGCTAAACCAAAAAAAATTGGGGAAGGTTTTGGTTCAAAAATCTGATGGTACTTCACTATATATTACAAGAGATTTGGGTGCTGCCATTGAAAGAAAAAGAGAGTATAATTTTGATAAAATGATCTATGTTATTGCATCTCAACAAGATTTACATACCAAACAATTTTTTACCGCATTGGATATGATGGGCAATAAATGGGCTAAAGATCTTGTTCATGTTAATTTTGGTATGGTTTTAGGTATGTCTACAAGAAAAGGTACAGTTGTTTTCTTGGATGATATTTTGGAAGCTGTCAAGGCTAAGATGCTTGAAATTATGCAAAAAAATCAAGAAAAATTTGCCCAAGTTGAAGATCCTGAAAAAGTTGCCGATTTAGTTGGTATTTCTGCTGTTATGATTCAAGATATGCAATCCAAAAGAATTAATAATTATGAATTTGGTTGGGAAAGAATGTTATCTTCTGAAGGTGATACTGGTCCTTATCTACAATATGCTCATTCTAGATTAAGATCTATTGAAAGAAACTGTAACGTACCAGCTGAAAAATTAATAAATGCTGATTTGTCATTAGAAAATCTTTGTGGATCTGAAGAAAAATTGAGATCATTGAACTTATCTGAAGAAGCATATGCGAAGAAATTGGAGCAATTGAAGAGTCAAATAGAAAAGACCACTGCATTAATCAGAATTATGACATCTTATCCAGATACATTAAGATATGCCTCCAAGAATTATGAGCCATCTACTATTGTTACTTACTTATTTAAGTTAACACATCAATTTTCTTCAACTTATAAAGTCTTAAGGGTCATGGGTGAAGAAGAGGAAATATTGAATGCCAGATTAGCATTGTTCGCTTCAGTGAGACAAATTTTAAATAATGGTATGAAGTTGTTAGGTATTACACCTGTGGAGAGAATGTGATTTTATTCTATTGTTTTACACACATATTTATAATCAAATTGTAATCAATTATTAAATCTATTAGTAAGTCGTGCCGGCGTATTTTCCTACATTAGTAATTTTCGTACCATTTGAATTTTGGAAAAAATTTTCAAATTCCAAAATTAGCGATTCTCCGGAAATGAGCTTACGGGATAAAAATATGATAGATCTCGATATAAATATGGACAGACCAGACAGTCAGTTAGTTTTATAGAAATATATCGTTTATTTTTGAGAATAGCAAAATTTATAAAGAATGTCAGGAGAGATCAAATTTACTCCAATACCCGAAGCACTAGAAGCTTTCAAGAAAGGCGAATTCTTAATCGTTATGGATGACGAAGACAGAGAAAACGAAGGTGATTTAATCATTGCTGCTCAATATATCACACAAGAAAAAATGGCATTTTTGGTCAAGCATTCTTCTGGATATGTATGTGTTCCATTGTCCCCAGAAAGAGCTGACAAGTTGGAATTACCAATGATGTTGACCGAACAAACTGATAGACATGGTACTGCATATACCATCACCGTTGATTACAGAGAAAACACTACTACTGGTATTTCTGCTCACGATAGAGCGCTAACTTCACGTATGTTAGCTGATCCAAATTCAAAACCACTTGATTTCATGAGACCTGGTCATATCTGTCCGTTAAGAGCTAAGAAAGGTTTATTAAGGTCAAGAGTTGGTCATACCGAAGCTGGTGTTCAGCTTTGTGAATTAGTTGGGTTGCAACCAGCAGCTACAATTTGTGAACTTGTGAAGGATTCGGATGGTTCGATGATGAGGTTACCAGACTGCTACGATTTTGGTCAGAAATTTGGTATCAAATTAATTTGTATTAAACATCTAATTGATTATATGGATTCTAATCAATTATGAATGCAACTTTTTGTTCTCGATGATAGTTAGAGTTGATTACGTTATAGTGAATTGTATATATGGAATGATAAAAAAAGAATATTTAGATATCAGTAGTCGATAGACAAATCGTCGAAATGGAACTTGATTAACACACTATAAGGCACAGTTGCACACAATACGTGAGTTAAGTAGATCCAAAGAGAAAGTAACTTGAGGAATGTTGTACAACCTGACCCATGACTCTAACGCACGGTGAATTGACCTAAAATGGAATGTATACAGAAATATGGCCTGTTTTTAATAAAATATATGTATCTCTCTCTTTGCAGATTTCAGGATAGAACTGCAGAAAAATTCACATAGTTAAGTGCAAAAAAGACATATTTTACCCAACCGATAACCCAGTAAAAAGGAAAAGCTAACTACGATTATATCAACATTGAAATATGTCAGCTTCATGAAGGAAAGAGCGAATTTTTTTTGATAAGAAAATTAATTTAAACAACCATATCACAATATATTAAGTTTATTTAGCAAATAAACCATCAGAATGAATAGATTATTTGGATCAAAGAATAATATTCCAAAACCATCATTAGATGATGCTCTGGGGAATATTGATGAAAGGGTTTCTAGCCTTGACGTTAAGATATCCAAAGTCAACTCGGAATTAGCCACCTATCAACAAAAACTCACGAAACTTAGAGATGGACCGGGTAAGAACACCATAAAACAAAGAGCACTAAAGTTGTTGAAGCAAAGAAAACAGTTGGAAACTCAAAGAGATCAATTAATGTCCCAATCCTGGAATATTTCACAGGCTCAAATGACTACCGAAAATTTAAAGAATACGATGATTACTATCGATGCTATGAAAAAGTCTAATAAAGAACTTAAAAAAACATATGGTAAAATTGACATTGATAAACTGGAGGATATGCAGGATGAGATGCTTGATTTAATTGATCAATCAAACGAATTACAATCCGCATTAGGTAGATCATATGATGTTCCTGATGACATTTCCGAATCTGAATTGGATGCAGAATTGGAGGCCTTGGGTGATGAAATGGATCTTAATGAAGAACTAAACAGCGAATCTCTGCCAAGTTATTTAACTGATACGGGCGTTAGTAATGATGCTGATAAGCTACCAACATTCATTGATGAAGAACAAGCTGAAGATAAAAAGGAATTGGTAGCGCAATAAATATATTTCTTTTGGTTTTAAATATGTTATTATTTGTCTAGTAATCGTTCATAATTTTTATAAATATTACAACTTTAAATCTCAGTTTATACAAGCTCTCTGGAAATATTTTCCAAGTTAAAGAAAAAGACTTTCAATCATTTTTTCTTCTGATTGCCAGCATGTAATTGCCAATTTTCGGTGAATTTGTAAAAAACCATCCACAAGCTGGTAGATATGCACAACCTTTTGAATCAATAACATCATATTCACTTTTAAATCTAGTCACAAATTCTTGGACCTCTTGTTCCTTAATGTATTTAGAATAAGTATGAGTACCAAGCGGAACAATTTTTAAGACGTACTCGCCCATGAAAATGGTGGTAAACCATGAAACAAAATCTCTATTAATTGTCGAAAGAAATAGATAACCACCGGGGTTAACATGAGATAATGCTTTCTTCAAAACAACTGAAGGATATTCAACATGTTCAAGCATCTCCATACACGTAACAATATCATATGTTTCATGTTTTGGAATATCGTCTAAAGAAATCAATTGATATGAAAGCTTTTCAGTAAGAATTGGGTCCATTTCTATATGTTCATTGGCTACCTGAATCACGGCAGGAGTCATATCAACACCTTTAACAGATTCAACAACGGGTAATCTCGCCAATGATTCTGTCAATAAACCGCCACCACATCCAATATCAAGACATTTAAACTTTAGAGCAGAATATTTTTCAGAAATTGATTCTTGAATCTCATTTTCAATTTGATCAGAAATTTCTGTAGGTAGAAGATTTCTGTAATTCCAGCCAGGTACAAAAACTTTTTCATCATCATTTTTCACCTTCTCATTCAACAGTATATGTGATTTAATATTTTCAGTAATAAAATCCATCCTTAATAGGTTCATTTTGTGTAGAATGCGTTGTGGACCAGTTGGATCCCACCATGTTTTAGCTAATTCTTTGAAATGCGCCTTTTCGGAATCAGTAATAGTCGTTAAATTTTCATGTTGGTGTAAACTATGGGATGAGCATATAAAATATCTTTTGGAGACTCTGGTTAATTGGGTTCTAAGCATTGTAATGACTAGCAGCAGTAAACTTCATATAACGTTTTAATAATAAAGGACAAAAAAGATATTCTAAAGCTTTTATTTCGCGACCAGACTTTTAGACATACACCGCTATTCTTTTTTTTCTTCTCTTATAATCTTTGATTCTACACTTGTTAACAATAATAATGTCCTCCGGTTCAAGCTCTGAGGATGAAGATCAATTTGAGAGCATTATTGCTACAAGAGCTCGAAGATCCAATGCCGGTTCGAGGCTACGGCAACTATTAGATCTAGAAGATGCACAAAACAATTTTCAAACTGAAGATGATGAAAATGTTAACCTTTTGTTCCAAGAAGAGGGTGAAGATGAGGAATTTCTTGAATCAGATCAAGAAGAAGAAGAAGAGGAAGAAGAGGAACAAGAAGAAGATGAACAAGTTGATATTGATTCTAATCATTATAATGATAACATGAGCAGAAAACATAATCGCAATGAATTAGAAAATACAATTAACGGAGAAAATAACGTTGAATCTCCAGTTAATAATGACGAAATGTTGTCAAATTCAGATATTAGTGACTCTGACACAGATGAATCCGAGGGGGAAAGAGAATTACAACACCAAGAAAAAATTAAACGAAGAAGAAGCAGAAAATCACATATTCCCCATGCAATAAAAAAACCCAAAATCACCACTCCCTTGCGGACAACGAAAAAGAATCAATTGCCTGCCATTCAATCATCACCTAGTAGAAGGAGATATTCTGCGAGAAAATCTACGGTTGAAAATACGATTGCTACACATGAAAAACTGGAGAAGGAAAACGAAAGAAAACAAACTGTTAAAATAGTTCCAAAAAAAGAATATGTTGAGAAAACCTTGGAAGAAAGATTAGAGGAAGCAAAAATAACAGAAGAAGAAAACAAGCTATCGTTGACAAGATTTTTCGAACAAGAATTTGAAAAAAAAAAAAAGCAAAGAGATTTAGCTAATAGCAAGAAATTCAAAATGGCCGAATTTATCAGATTTTATAGTATAGGCAAGTATGTAACAGCTTTGGAAGAAGTAAAGGCAGTTGAATTCGAAGAAAAGAAAAAACAAGAAGAAGCCGAAAAAAAAGCCAAAAGAAAAAAGCAATATGCTCGTAGGAAGAAAAATCAACAAAACATCAACGTAGAATCTGAAGTCCAATCAGAAAAAGATATTATAGAGAAACAGAAATTAAGTAACACTATGGAAAATGGTAAAAATTCACTAGACGAAATACAGAATAGAATTGAACATGAGCATGTTCAACAGGAAGTCAAGCCTGATGGTAAGGATGAACTGCATGCAAACAGACCTCAAGACATGGTTTCTAACGTTGAATCAAAATCCGATCCAATTAGTGATGCGGGAAAAGGAGCCACCACAGCTGAAAAATTCAAAACATTTTTGCCCGATGATAATAAAATAAAAATTATCCCTGAAGAACCTGAATCTGTTTTGCCTAATGGTTCTGAAAGAAAAGCGACTCAAGAACCAGATTCTGTTTTGCCGAATGATGTTAAAACAGAGATCATTAATGGTCACAATAGTGAGTCCGGAATTGTTGATAAATCTGATAACCGGCAACTTCTGGATTCTATGGATATTAGTAAAGAAATCTCCAATGCTGGTGATAATGATTTATTTAAATCTAACAAAGCATTGGGTTATAAGCCTGAGAATATTCAACCAGAATCTATGGATGTTGATGAAGTCACTAAATGTGAAGAAAAAACTGCAAAAGCTCAAGTTGGAAGCACAAATGGTAATACGTGTACAGATACTGTAGAAAGAACTGTTAGATTTTCGGAGGATCTTGATGAAGCATCAAAAAAAGACTTGAAAATTGATGATACCGTTAGTTTGGATGGTGCAATCAGTGTGAAAGGGGTTGAGAAGCCTGTTTATGAAGGCCCACCTCAATTTGTGGCGTTTAATTATGTGTCGTTTGAAGAATTTCATAGGCCTCCTGGATTAAGAGAAATCAAGAAATATTTATTTGGACCTCAATCTAATCTGTCCGGTTCACTTCGTGATCCGCATTTTAAAACAATGTTTACCATCAAACAGGATGACTCCGATACTATTGATTTGGAAAAGATCCAAGAAGAACGTAATTTGAGCTTTCAAAATCTTTTAAGGTTACCGAAATTTGGTGAAAAATATCAAATTGTTGAAGATTTAGAAGATCAGAAATCAAAAGAAGAGGTTAAAATAAATATTACTACACGTACTCCAGTTGGTATCAATTTGCCAAATGGTAACAAAAAGAAATGTTTTATCAACGGTGAAGATGCATCATATTATGACCCAACGAATGGTATACCTTATAGTTCTGTTGAGTGCTTTAAGGTTTTAAAAAGATTGGCTGAAGGTGATTATTACTGGACCCAAATTGATCAAGGTGGTATCAATTCAAGGTATAAAGGTGGCATTGGTTGTTATTTAGGTGAGTCTCAAGTTAGACATGCTAAAGGCGTTCCTGAAGGATTCGAATCCTGAATCATATTCTATGTATTTAATGTATTTATAGTTTAAAAATAAAAATGTATTTTATGTTTTCTCTTTATATTGATTCTTTATTTTTAAAATTTTAATTGTTAAGGCTTTAATAAAATTATAAATAGAAAATAACAGCAAGGGAAACAGTCATCCAAAAAAATATATATCTAATCTATATCTAATCGGTATTATGTTTCATTTCTGCTTCATGCGTATCCAACAAGTCAGGTTGAAATTTCATGAAAACCTTCAAAGCTTCAGGGACAAGCAGTGTTTTAATTAGCTTTTTATAGGTTGAATTGTTGGATTTGATTTCAAATCTATAATCATCTTCATCTTGATCATGCTCAAATTCTGGTAGTGAGATAACTATTTCTTCTTCTTCTTCGTTATCAGAAGCTTTAACTTTTGCAACAAAGTCAACATTGAGCTCAAAAATACATCTGACTTTACCTTTTCTTTGTGTGACATCACAATCACCTGACACAGAACGAACGTCAGTAACATAAAAAACACAATCACCACTTTCAGCAGAAACCTTGGTTAGATTTTCCTTAAAATAGTCTTGAGCCCATGGAAGACAATTTTTATCGACCCAGTGCCTGGTTTTTATAAGTAGAAAATGTAGTTAGTAATACATCTTATCAATACCGGAATTATAGTTAGTATTTAAAAGTAACTTACCAGTTATTTGGATTATGAACGGTTGCCATTCTCTAAAAATATTCAAAAGAAAAAAAATGTAAGAAAATATAAAATAAATTAATAAATATCAAAGAAAATTAGACAAAAAAATCAGGATCTTTTAAGCATTAACTTCAACTTTTTTTGTGTCTCGATTACTCTTGGAAGAGATCTAGAAAAATCTGCATACCCGCACTAGATTGACAGTTTTATTCCTTACAATGGTCAGAGAAGCTGATAAAGCAAAGCAAAGTATTAGCGAAATCTGCCAGGGCTTGAAACTCCGTTAATTTGAATAAGTTGAAGGAGCAGACATTATCAGCATCCACCCAGAGCAAAATAAAAGGGTTTTTGTTATCCTGTAATTGAATTGTGAATTGTAATTGTGACAGTGGCTCTAGGGCCTGATGTTGTTTGACAAGCTTTCTACGAATAAACCTGGCACTTCTTCTAGTCATTTTTTCTTTCATGCAAATAATCTGAAAGAGATTACTCTTGAATCCTTTACTTGTTGTGTTCTTCAAAATTTTATTTTTTAGGTATTCAAGCCGGTTTTCCACTTTAAAAACTGACCTTGGGAGACTAAACATTTCGAACCATAGAGCAATTCCATCGTTGATATCACAATTTCCGGGCTTCATAGTTGGAATTAATATTAGATTTCTGTTGTTTTGGTCGGGGAACAAATAACTATGAAATTTGACCACAACGTCAAGAAATTTTGACAATTCATAATTTGGTGAACCTTGGGTTAAATACAGATACATGCTTTCTTTCCATTCAGAAGGTAGGGAGAAAATACTATTTGAAGGCCTATTATGTGGATTAATAGTTTCTTTGATTTTAATTCTTAAATTTGTATTTTCCTTAAAATGCCTTTTTTTGTCATAGATTAACGTAATGTCAGGTGATATTAACTGTTTATCAGGTGAAGTTAATGATGAATTGATTAATGTAATGGAATTCATGTTCTCCGGCTTGATATTTGCTAAAAAGTTGTTACTTAATTTGAAACTTTCTTTTAAGAATTTCGAATTTGATTTTGTATTTGATTTGAGTGGAGACTTAACATGATCTCTTTAAAGCCAAACTTATATTTTTAAAATAGATTAATTATATTACAAAAAACATATAAATATTTGAGTTAGACAGTTGGATAAAGTCCGTAACAATTTGGAGTTTAAGTAGGTTCAAGTAAGACTGCTATAAATGTTTTGCAAACAGATCCTTTGGTTGTTGAATTTTTTTAAGGAAATCCAAAGTAGTTGCTTTAACCAGGGTTTCCCTTTCGTAACTGGAAACAGAATACTAAGATAATATAAGAAATGAATTTTATCGGCAAAATGTCATGTCTATTTTTTTTCTTTCTATGGCCATAGAACTTACTATGCGGTCATCGGAGGCTTTCAAATTAAAAATGGCATAACGAATTAGAACCACTACAAAAATAATTTTGCAATGAACGCCTTGGACCATTTCCTATGTTTCCCTTTATTTTACTTAATTATTAAATTCGTAGAGTGTAGCGTGGTTGTTAAATTAATGAATGTACAATAAAAAAAAGCGCATAAAGCTTTCATGAAAGGTAGTCACGAAAAGCTTATTAAAACTGTTCAAGAAATAGTCAAATCCAAATATTCGGTACTGTATATGTGTTAATTATGATTAAAATACCTCGAGATTTTAAAACACAAGCAGAAGGGCCATATTAGTCGTTATGTTTGTTGATAAAATCTAATAAATCGGTCTCAAGAGGCAGGTAAACCTCAGGAATATCAATATGCAAAGCATGTCTACCATTTGGATAACTTTTAAAAACTTTATTTTCCATACCTTCAATTGAATTAATAGAATGCATAAAGCTTTTGCTGCCTTCAATATCGTTAATGAAGTCACATTCACCGTGACAGATGAGGACTGGTAATTTCGGATCAATTTTGGAATAAACACTTGGTTTCAATAAATTTCTTCCTCTCAGAATAAAATCTCTGGCTTCAACGAAAGCTCCATCCAAATTTTCGGTATTGCTTTTATTCTGAATAAAATTTTGATAATCTTTGTCTCCGGTTAAATATTCATGTTTTAAGGGAGTCTTAACTCGAATTTTTTTACCAAAGTTAAACATACACAATGATCTAACCAAATATTCAATTGGTAATCCTGGATCTGTCTTTGGGTGCAAAGTAATCAATGGGCCGATGGTAGTTAAAGTTTTAATTTTATCCCTATATTTGCCATTGATGGCATAATTCAAGGCAATCCCACCACCCATGGAGTGACTCATCAAATGTAAATGTGAGTTTTTACCTTGTTCTTTCATTTCTTTCAAATTTAGTTCAATAAAATCGTCAAGGGCTTTGTATGCGTGATTGTCGTCACCAAATCCTTTTGTACCGTCAACCAGTTTGGTCTTACCTTCACCTCTTTGATCAAAAAAAAAGTAATCATAGCCATTTAGCGCATAGAATTCATTATGTCTGTAATATAATTCAACGGAATCTCTATAACCATGAACAAAGATGATTCTTCCCTTGCATTGCTCTTGTGGAGTATACCAGGTATATGTTTTGAAAATGCAGTCATCAATGGTAACATCCCTGATTACAGGTTCTATTTCTTTTGGAATATAGGGTGGAGGATTTTTCATAATTATTTTAATTTTGTAAGCTGTTAAGACTGATAAAATAAAGACTTCCTTTATCTTAGACTAAAGCTTCTAAGACCTGGAAAAACTAGCCCCATTTTCTTCTGTCTTGTGACGGGAGTTTTTTCGCTTTTGCGTCATCAGTTCATTTATTGTTTTCTTTTCCCGGCCTAAGCAGATGCCACTTCATATAAAAACGATTTTAAATATGGACACAAGATACCATGAACTATAAAGGACCATGTTTTTAAGGTCAGGATCGTCCAAAGTTACTGACTGCAGTTGCACCTGAGCTTGTGAATGAAAAAATATCTCAGGTTTGAAATTGTTCTCTAGATGCCGTCTTTTATGCATTTTGGGGAGGTTATTAAATAATTACTTTGTTTGAATCACAATATTGTATTTTTTTTTTCTTCTTTTTGATTTTTCATTAACGTTCAGCCCAGCCAGTTTCTGGTCATTAATTGTTAATACATACAAAAATTTATGCTTGAGAAAAAAACTAGAGAAATTAATTTGCTTCTATATTAGTAAGTAAATAAGAATCTAAACAATCTGCGCTATTAAAATATTATATCTAAAACTTGGACTTGATGTTTCTAACTGCAACACACTCAAGTTCCACCAAAATATCTGGGTTTGGGAAAATAACTGCAATACAGGATCTAGCTGGTTTGGTTTTCATATATTTACCGTAGACTTTGTTAACTTTAGCGGCATCCTCAGGGTTTCTAACAAAAAGTAAAACTTTTATAACTTGTTCGAGAGAAGAACCTGTTGCTTTCAAAACCTTTTCTAAGGCTTGGATTGCAAGTTCTGTTTGTCTTTCAACAGATTTGGAGAAGGAGCCATCCTCCTCGGCACCAACGCTACCAGATGCAAAGACAAATTTGTCGACAGCGTATGCTGGAGACAATAATGGATGTTCATCAACACCTAATTCACGCCAAGTTAGTTTTTCAATCATGTTTGAAAGATTTTATTTATAATAGAAGTAGAGTTTAAGCAAAATATGGTAAAAACGGTGACAACCCTCCGTATATATATTCATCCTCCATGATCTTGACTTATTCTTATCGAGATCCATACGTGCGGTCGAAAAATCCGACAGCTCGGCCATTATAACAGCGCGTGTTTGATCGTCGCGTCGATGTGGCAAATGCTAATCGACAATGCTCCACATGGTATGCTATCGCCCGACCAGGGCAAATTTTTTCCGTCACTAACAACGTTACGTACACGGACTTGATCTTTGGCATGCACTTTATTACTTGCTGTCTTTTCTCTCTTTTTGCTTAGCACTGTATAGAAAGTTCTACAGTAAAAACTTTTACTTAATCAATTTTAATCCCAAATTTAATACTACAATGTCTGAACCAAAGTAAGTAGCTACCCTTTATTGTTTTTATTCCGGTCTATGACTTAGTGAAACATACTTGATGATGTTTTTTTAGTTATGAGAGTCAATTATTGACAACTGGGACAGTCAATTAATGTCAATTATTTTGTCTGTTTTATTTTTTTTTACATTGTCATACTTAAGAAGTGCTCCCTTCCTTCTGTTTCATGAATAAAGACAACGGTTTGGTTGATATTGGTTTTGATATTTGGGTATTTTTACTCAACATTGTCTCGCACCAGAATCAAACTCCGAAAACTCCACATTTCTGGTTACAAACAAATTTATCAGAAATTTACCATGGATCACGTTTTTATTAAGAATTTAGATACCTCTTTATTTTCGATAAAACTTGTTAAAGTCTAACGATAAACTATTCAATTATTTTTATAGAACTTCATTTCTCATTTAAAATTGAACATTAATAAATTTGGTGTTTCGCACCAAATTAATCCGAAGGTTTTGGTTTTCGTATGCAAATCTGTCATCAGTTATTATTCAAATTGGGCACAAAAATGTTTGTTATAGACCAATGAACTAACAATAATTTATTTTTTTATCGATATGGTATACTAACTATAAGTTCTAATTTAAAATAGAGGTGATCTCGGTTTAATCGGTTTAGCCGTCATGGGTCAAAACTTGATTCTTAACGCTGCAGACCATGGCTTCACTGTTGTTGCTTACAACAGAACAGTTTCCAAGGTTGACCATTTTCTGGCCAATGAAGCAAAGGGTAAGTCTATTATTGGTGCTCATTCCATTGAGGATTTGTGCTCTAAATTAAAGAGACCAAGAAGAATCATGCTTCTAGTTAAAGCTGGTGCCCCAGTTGATAGCTTTATTGAACAATTACTTCCACATTTGGACAAGGGTGATATCATCATTGATGGTGGTAACTCACATTTCCCAGATACAAACAGAAGATATGCTGAGTTGAAAGAAAAAGGTATCTTATTCGTTGGTTCCGGTGTTTCAGGTGGTGAAGAAGGTGCCAGATATGGCCCATCTTTAATGCCCGGCGGTGCCAAAGAAGCTTGGCCTCATATCAAGGATATCTTCCAATCCATCGCTGCTAAAGCTGATGGCGAACCATGTTGTGATTGGGTTGGTGATGCTGGTGCAGGTCATTACGTTAAGATGGTCCACAATGGTATTGAGTATGGTGATATGCAGTTGATTTGTGAAGCTTACGATTTAATGAAGAGACTCGCCGGTATGAAAGATAAAGAAATCTCTGAAGTTTTTGCTAAATGGAATGAAGGTGTCCTAGATTCTTTCTTAGTTGAGATTACAAGAGATATTTTGGCTTATAACGATACCGATGGTACTCCATTAGTTGAAAAAATCTTGGATACAGCTGGTCAGAAAGGTACTGGTAAATGGACTGCTATCAATGCTTTAGATTTAGGTATGCCAGTTACTTTGATTGGTGAAGCTGTTTTTGCTAGATGCTTATCTGCTTTGAAAGAAGAAAGAATCAGGGCTTCTGATATTTTAAAGGGACCAGAACCTGAAATTATTTCTAAAGAAGAAAGACCACAATTTGTCGAAGATTTGAAGCAAGCCTTATATGCTTCAAAGATTATCTCCTACGCTCAAGGTTTTATGTTAATTAGAGAAGCTGCTAAAGAGTACAAGTGGGAATTAAATTTCCCATCCATCGCTTTGATGTGGAGAGGAGGTTGTATTATCAGATCTGTTTTCTTAGCTGATATCACTTCTGCTTACAGACAAAACCCAGATCTCGAGAACTTATTGTTTCATTCTTTTTTTACTAAGGCTATTCATGATGCTCAATCTGGTTGGAGAAAAACTGTTGCTAAGGCCGTTACATCCGGTATTCCAACCCCAGCATTCTCTACTGCTTTATCTTTTTATGATGGTTATAGATCTAAGAAATTACCAGCCAATTTATTACAAGCTCAAAGAGATTACTTTGGTGCTCATACCTTCCAAATTCTTCCAGAATGTGCTGATGAAACCAAAAAGGTTGGTGAAGCTATCCACATTAACTGGACCGGTAAAGGTGGTGATGTCTCAGCATCCACTTACCAAGCTTAGGTTGCTTTAATTTATATCATTTTATATCATTTTGAATTTAATTGATGTACCTTAGTATTGAAGAGTATAGGAAAAAAATTAAACCAATAAAATCTAAAAAGTTTCATTAGCAGTTTCAGCACATAGTAACTTCTTTCCGAGGTATTAAGTGCACAAAATGAATCTGATGTTAAATTAGCTAAATTTTTGCGTTCCTAAGATTGCCTGTGTTTGATAGCATCTGGTTTGTTTCTGCCAAATCTTTCGGGTTCCGTTATGACCATAGCGCAAGTCACGGTTTCACCGGGTAAAAGAATATTGAAGTTCTCTGTTATTCTCAATTACTAATTATCTCATTTGGTTCATTCATTAGTGCCAAAAGGTTGGTTGAGGTTAATTTTAAAATCACTGAAAATAATCTTCATTACATTTCCGAACAGGATAACTATATTTCTTGAAGAAGTTATAATTCTTAATCAGAATATTGGTATCTTTGGACGCAAGTTCTTCTCAAAAAAAAAGCAGTAAAAATTGTGATTGCGACCACCATTTTTCCCCATTTTTTTCCCAGATAGTCACTTTTCGATCGCAATTCCTTCAAAGTATTCAATAATTGTTTTATTGATATAAAATGAGCTTACTTTTCCAAGGATTGGCGAGTATGTGGAAGAAAAAAAATTCATTAGAAGCATTAAAAGACACGCTTTAATATTTTTTTTTGCTCCTTTCGAACTTTGAAACGAGAACTTTTTCTATGACGCAACGAATTTTAATTAGATCAGTTATTCTTAAAACTGGCAAAATAGTAAAGAAGTTAATAAATGTAGAGAAAGCAATTTTTAGTTAAATATTGAATAAACAAAGTTAAGACCAGGCTTACGGAACTTTTCACTTTACTGCGTCATTAATTTACTACAGATAACATTTTTGGACTATTTTCTAATTCACAATTTCTTTATCGAATATTTATACCTTCTTGAACCACATTTTGAAATGGCTTGAAAAACCAGGCAAATGAGGGAACTCAATTCATGCTCGTGCAAAAAAATGATTCCTTTTATGGAAACATGGTGTACAGATGCAATATTTTGTTCGCAGATTTTCCATATTGCCAAAATGAAAACATTTGAACTTTCCTATTTCATATTTTGTGACTGTCTTTTTTTAATTTTCCTAATCCTCCAAGTCCGATATCCGATACTGATAAGATAAGATATACATTTCAATTTAATTTAAAGATGTCTGAGCAACAAGATGGCTCTTCCATAAGCCCAGAAGAGTCACTTGATGGTGTTGTCGGTTATGTTACTGACAATGTTGTACAAACGCTTTTTAATAAAAATCAAGAATCAGGTACATTGTATCATGATAATACAGAAGATAAAGAAGCTGGTGATTCAAGTTCTAATTTTAACGAAGATGGAAAAGATGAACCGACTGATAACATGGAGAACAAGTCCAATGAAGCAGAAGACTACGATTTTGATGAAGAAGCATTAATTACGAATTTAGTTAATTCTACGGTTAATTTATTACAAGCCCATGAAGTAGATGAATCAGAGCATAGTACACTTAAAAAAGACAACGCTAAAACGGAAAGTCATGACTCCATAGTAAATACAGCGCATGAAACTGTCGAAGAGAATGTAATGTCTGAAAATAAAAGCAATGAACTAGGTGAAAAAATTCGTCACACTGATAAGGAGAAAAATGATATCGTGGATAATAACATATTGGGTGAGGTAATTTTATCAGATAACCGGCGTAAAATTTTGGAGAACGATTCCAAAAGTGAACACACAGAAATTGATAACACTGATCTGAATCAGGCGATTGCTGATGCTTTACAGGCAAATTTCTCGTTGGTTGATTATGAAGAAACAAACGAAACCTCTCCTGAATCGAACGAAAAAGAAAAGGATATAAATAAGGAAAGTTACAAGAAGATCAAATCTTCAAATAAAAAACCAGCGGATTATATGATAGAAACGCAGAAAGTTAAAGAGGATAAAAACGTGGAGAAGAAGGCACATGAATTGGATCATGCCGAACTTGATTTGAATCAAGCCATTGCAGATGCCTTGAAAGATACTGAGTCAATTTTAGAGCCACCTATTGCAACCTATGCTAAACATGAAGAAACAGTTGAATCTTTTGACAATTTATATCATGATATTCAGACATACATGAAAGAGAATTATGGTGATTCTTCAGAATTGCAGAATAATTTACGATCAAAGGAGATTGAATCTCTTATAAAAGGAAAGCAGATGAATAGACAATCTAAGAAAGGTGACGATTCTGAAAACGTGGAAGATATGATCAATCAAATTGATATGAATGAGGTCATGCAGAAAGCAATAGATGATGGCATGGGTGATATTGTTAATCGTGATGAGGAAAATTCTAATTCAGAACTAAACGAAGCAATTGCCGAAGCTTTGCAAGTTCATGTGGAAGAACAAAATAAATTGAAAAAGAAAGAAAAACCTAAGTCTAAGTCTAGAAAGATCATCAAGACAAAGAAAAGTAAGGAGTCATCCTCACTTTCATTCAATCATGTTAATATCCCTGTTGATGCCGAGCTAAACAATGCAATTTCGGAAGCCCTAAAAGAGACACATATTCAGTCTGAAACGAACACAAATGCTCAGTTACCGGATGATTCTTTTGATGACGCCGCTTTGGCTGATATGGTTCAAAATGTCGTCAAGACTAACTTGTTCCCAGATGATGAAAAAAATGAAAAAAGACGAGATTCAGATATTAGTGAAGCTTCTGATGCTAAAGAAGACGAAAATGATTATAATTGGGATGATATAATGGGTAAAGCTTTTGAAATGGCAATGGGAGATCCGAATGACTTACTGTTGGATAAAGAAAGACAGTTTTCTGAAAAAAATCAACATGGATCAAAATCTGACATTCAGAAACAATTACTTTCTGGTTTTTCAGAGTCGTCCATTACCTCTCAATCCGAGGCGATGAAAGAAAGTTCCAAACTGAAGCTTAATTATGGTTCCAAAATTCCTGTTTCTAATGGTCCAGTAATCTTCAAAGCTGGACCTATTACATTCATTCAAACACCTAACAATTCTACGGAAGGTTCCGGATCAATGCCAAAAAGTGGGATCTCTGGTTCTAACGATGTAAACGGAGAGCTTTTAAATCAGAAATTTGGAACAACATCCAGATTTTCAATTCCGTCAAGTTCACCCAAGCCTCAATTAGCCTCTGAATTGGTTGGCAATTTACTTTCATCCCTGGACCTTGGCTCACTCAAAGCAGCCGATATTTTGTCTAAATTGAATGCCGTGAGGATAGAAACATTAAAAAAATCCGTTTCTTCAGCAATCACTAACTTGATGAGTTCTAATTCTTCTCAGATCAAGGTGGAAAAACAAAAAGAAGAGATGGATGAAAAAGAAAGAATTAGATTCGAAAATAGAGAGCGCAAAAAGAGATGGAGAGAATTTAATATAGAAAGAAATAGGGATATAGATTTAAGAACCAGAGTAATTAAAAGGGCAAATCAGTTGTATCCTAACCCCGAACATGAAGAAATGAAGAAACAGTGGATTGCCAGTGAATTCGAAAAGCGTAAGCAAAAGAGACTGCTCAGAGAACAGCAAAGTAACGAGAATTTATTAAGCATGAAAGCCTTACAATCAGCGAACTCCATTCCTTATGAGACTTTATTTAAAGATGCTAACGTGGTTAAAAAAATTGTTGACGTTTATAATGCTTTGGGTGGTAACGTTTCCTCTGATAAAATTTTGACCGCATCGGCTGATAAAGCTGTCACATTGTCTTCTACCTCCTCAGTGCTAATGGCTGCCTATTTAACAAAAAATGAAAACTTTGATGATAAAAACATGAATAGTTTAGTTAGTTCCATAGTCATGTCACTCAATACTTTTCTTTCGGGTAGTTCACTAGGATCAGCAACTAAAGAACCTGAAAAAAGCTCTGATAGTAATCAAAACTTGAAGATTGATCCAGGATCGATTTCCGAAAATAACGTTTCCAGCGGAAATGATATGCTACTAATAAAAAATAATTCTCCTAACATTGTTGATTCTGAAAAAATTAAACCTAACGATCATATATCGGTTGGCCATACCATTTTAAACACCGCGCCGATGTCTATTGCTCCTAGATCCGGAACTGTTGCTACATTTAAAGTGCAATCACAGGTCAATGAAGAAAGCATTTCTGCCAAGCCTCCAAGTTATAATGCAGACGTTCACTTGACATCTTTTGTGAAAAATAAGAATCCAGAGAGAAAAAATTTCATAAATTCTTCTTTGTTTGCTTTCAAAAATTTGAGTTTAGATAATGGTGAGAAAAAAAATAGGGAAGTTATATCGAATACGATTGACTCCATTGGATCTTTAACTGATTCCACTGGAATCAAATCATCAAAGCTGAAAAAGATTAAAAAACAAAACAACACTCCTGTCAATATTGAAAAATTTCTTTCACCTCAACCTCCACCTTTATCTCTTCTTCAGATGAAGCCCTCCATACCTGAAAAAAGAAAGGTTAAAAATCTGAAATCAGCTGAGGATCACAGTATTAAGCAGTCAAAGCCATCTTCACCTTTGAATACTATAAATGATTATTTTAATGACTACGGTATATACCTGGAAGAGAAAAGCTCTACTCCACCTGGCGAATCCTTAAAGGTGCTGTCAAGCAAAAGTAAGCCAGTACACAAATCAGCATCGCTATCTTCCTCATCGATTCCAACTATAAGACTACCTCAGTACTTAAAGCCAGAATCGAAAGCAATTAAGGCTGCTGTTGTTTCAAAAGTTGTCAAACCAATAAATAGTCCTTTAGTTAGAGGTTTATCAGCAGAGGCCACCATGAAACCATCTGCAATAGGCATTGGTTCCGGTCCATCTAAATCTAGAATGTCTAAGGCTGGTTTTTTCAGTTTGAGAAAGCCGGGTGCATTTAGAAAACCGCCAGGATTCAACACTAACTCCATAGGCAATAAACCTTTTGGCGGAATAACACCTTTAAAGAAAAATTGATATTTTTTTTAATGGCTTTTAAGTAACGAATGTATATTACTTTTGTATTTTTAATTAATTTATTTTGATACCCAAACTTATGGTAATCTAAAAAGAGACGAAAAATTCTGCTTGAAAAAATGTATTGGTCAGTGTCATTTTTCCATTAAACAAATATACAAGCGGTTTAAACGTTGCTAATTGTATTCAAAAAGATGAAATTGACAATCCTAAGTATTAAATACTGTCGGTGTTTGATCTTTAACTGGCATGAGACAGTTCCTACTCAAAAGTGTCACGGGTTAATGCTACACTCTTGAAAAGGTAGAAAGGTTACGTTTAGCAAGATTTTTATATTACTTCCTACAATTGTATCGACAGCAAGTCAAAAATATCACCAAACAAATTCTTTAGGTTAGCATTTTGACACCAAAAATTATCTCTTATTTTCTTTTTGTTTTGTCTGCTTGTGTAAAATTGAGTCCTCAATGAAATTCTATGCGCTTTTAATTTTAATAAATTATTAATGCTACTGTAGATATATTCGAGCGTCTAATTTGCATCCAAAAATATAGTAACTATATTCTATTGGCAAGCAGTTAATTTAATTTGTATATATTGTATCCTTTTTTCTTGCCGCAAATGATGAACTTTAGATTCATAATTTGTTAAAATTTAGATTCTGTTTTAATTGTAGTTTTATTGGTTGGTTATATAAAACTATTCTGTAGTATAGATTGATACTTTATAAAAACTATTTAAAGTTATAAATTAAATAAATTGAAATGATGTTCTTTATATTTCTTAAAATTATAATATTCGTACAAAGATTTCTTTCCATGGAATCATTCTTACTTTTATGTTCTAAATATATAAATAAAATTAATGAGCATATTAAATATTAAACACTAAACTAGCTATAAACTGTTATAAACTGTTAAACAAATTTCTGATTATTTTAGATGATAGATAAAAGTGCTTAAACTATTTTTCTCATCTGAGATCTAAAAAAATTAGTAGGCAAAATCTGGGACTTGAATCTGTGAAAATTATGTTTAATTTTGAAAGTATAATAATAGCAAATGTTTGAATAGTTGAGAAGAATCAATTGATGGGTTGATAATTAATTGAAATCTTGAGTTAACTAAAGACAATGATAACCGAGATGACTTATAGAATAGGAAATTACCGATATGGTAATCTATCAAGATAGCTTATCAAGATAACAGATTATAAATGAAGGTAAAACAGCCGACCATATTGATGAAAGGTCTGGACTGAGGAATAAGACTTTATAATTAAAATAACATAAATAGAACATCATTTCTATTTATTTAATTTATAACTTTAAATGGTTTTTATAAAGTATCAATATATACTATAGAATAGTTATCTATAACTAACCAATAAACTACAATTAAAAAACTTTTAGCATTACTCTTATTATCAGAGGATGGGATAGCTAACCTGGATATCTTCTACCATAGGCACGGTTATAAAATAACCAATACAGATAGATTTGCCACATGACATCCCCTCTAGCCTCGGTTACGAGATCTTAAACCGTTAATAAAGAAACAGTACTTACCGTTGTTTTGGTATTAGCTAATTTGAATATGTGTGTGGCTTAGGTCTGATGAACTACTTATTTAGTTGTATCATTTCTAATAATGAATCCTTAATTAAAAGAAACTAAACAAGATATAAAATTATACAAAATAAGTGGGAAAATACGTATTCTTAAATACAGCAACTTAACACAATAACTGTGGAATTTAATTGTGCTGACACTGATAAACATGAAATTAATTTCATGTGTAATAGCAGTATTAATTTTATTATTAACACTTGTCAATTTTATTTTTAACTTTACTGACAAGATGAAATAATATCTTTTCTTTTGATTACTCTGATAAGATGAAATAATATCTTAGATATCAAATAATATGTTCTTGTAATTATTTATGCCATGGAACAAAATTTATGTCATAATGTGTCTATTAAGTCATGACATATAATTTATGTTCTGACACTTATATTTAAGATAATTTTTTGAGTTCAACTTTACAAAACCATTTTGTTAATTGCAGAAAATGTTTTTCTAATAAAAGCCTTAAGCCATTGCGTCGTAAATAACAGGTATCAAAATTTTTTCCAACTTCCCCATTAGCTCAGTCGGTAGAGCGTTCGGCTTTTATAATGATTCGTAAGAAGTCGACCGAAATGTCCAGGGTTCAAGCCCCTGATGAGGAGAATTTTTTTGTTAACTTGGAACTTAAATTCTCCAGAAATTTCGCAGTAGAAATTATTAGCAAAATTGAGACGCGTTCCTTACATAACCAACAGGAATAACTATTTACCAAAACAGTAAGTTTCTAGTTTGACTATAGTATTGTAATTAGCTTATAGAATACAATACCATTTATGTTGTTATAGTAAAAACTACAATATAATTTCTGTTTATTAAAATAGTGGAAAAGTCGGTTTGAGATAATTAATGCAAGTAATTTTACGTTTTGGGCGAGAGGTTATTGAAAAAGGTAAAAATATTTATTTTATATTTCTAAATATAAACTAAGCAAGCTCCTTGCTTTCAATCCTTTTTGAACAGTTCGTTGAATATTGTTTTTTTTCATCCTACTATTTTGTGGACCACTAATTTTTAATCAAAATCCCTCTATAAATCCATCGAACACGATATCAACTACTTTGAGCTTGCTATAAAGGACAGCAATTTTTTTCTAATCTGAAGTTTCCAGCGCCTTTTGTGATTCAATAATAAAGAAAGAAAAAATAAATACAAGACAATAAACACACATTCTATTGTTAATAAAGCATCATCAAGGATTAAAACATTTTCTATATACCAACCAAGTGTATATGTTTTTGAAGATACATACAATACTTACATATAACAGCCTAGTTTTAGCGTAATATAATATTCAATGTCTTCAATACCACAGTCACCCATACCAGGTGAATCGAAATCACAGACTCAATCCCAGGAAAAACCATCCAGTTCTGCATCTTCAGTGCATAAAGTAAAGTCATCACCTGGGAAAAATTCTTTCATTAAATTACCACATCAATTGAAAAACAAAAGTAGCAATAACAACACCAACTCTTCTGGATTAGTTGCAGTGGTGCAAGAACAAGCTGATAATTCAAACTTGGTTCATATTTTACCAATAACAAACTCAACTACATCTACTTCAAAGCCAAAAGTTATAACATCAACCCTAAATGATGTTAAAACATCAGATGATACCTCAAGTTTAAAAGCAACCGATATACCAGATGAAAGTTCTTCAAAAACTTTAACAGCTAGTGTTGCAAGCCAATCAATGTCTGAAGAATCTCATTACCCGGCTACAAACTCTACATTCAAAACAAATACTGTCAAGTCAGAAAATCCAGATTCTTATCTAGGCCTTTTAAGGAATAAGAAATCAGTTATAGACACGAATTTAAGTAATAATAGTTCTATGGTTCCACTAAATACAACGGCCGTTGGAAATGTACCGTCATTATCGAATAATCCGGATTCAAAGTTGAAAAAGACTACCAATCCAAGTATCGTAAATCTTCGTGCCAGCATCGCACAGCACGGAAATAATGGAACGGTCTCATCAACTAGTACAATCATTACAAAAGCTTCTTCAAGAGCTGAATTTTTTGCCGCTAAGCTACATGATGCTATCAAAGATGATGAAAAAAATCATGACGATGTCAATGAAACATTTGTTTACGAAACCTCCTCAAATACGCCCGCAAATATTGATCAACCAGTAGACCCAATGGACAATGCACCAACGAATATAAAATTGCTGATAGATAAAAAGGATGATTTAGCCATCAAGGATAATCATAGTGATGCCGTTAGTAGTCAATTTGAAATTGCCCCTCAAAATCACGGCTTTGGCTCTGCAAATAGTACGGAATCTCAAAAAGTTTTCAAAACAAATGAAGATACGTTCGACACATTTTCTCGTTCTTCTATTAACTCGAAAACTCAGAATTCAACTCAAAGGAAATCATCAAGGAATGAAATACAAAATAATATAGATTCAACTGAGATACAGCCGGGCGTAAGATCAGAATCTAGACCCGAAGATCAAAACAACCACTTACGTCAAATTACTTCTAGATTATTTGATTCAAAAGGATTTCAACCCCGTCGATATTCAGGTATTGAACAAGATATATCTCACGATTCATTTGATGATGATTTTGATTATTATGATAATAACCTAATCAATACAAATCATAATACACATCAGCCAATAAGTGAATACGAGTCGGCTTATGAGGATGAATTGTCTCAGTTAAATAACCCCCAAGTTAATCCAAATATCAATAACAATCATACAGTGGGATCAAATATCAATTCTCTGAATTTCTTACCGTCAAATTCTGCATCTCTGAACCATCATCACGCTTACCCACATATTACTGATTTTAATGACTATGGTAGTACTAATTATAATGATATTAAACCAACTCCAAAACTTCGAAAAAAACGTACTGATATTTACAATTCTCCGCATGATTTTACCTCAATTCGTGCCCAAAGACTTAAACAGATCCGTAGTTTTTGTTACACAATGATAGCAATTTTTTTGTTCATATCCATAGGCTTCATTAGCGGTTTTATTCTGGCAACCAATAAAGAATTACAAGATGTTAATATTGTGGGTATTAAAGATGTTTTAATTAGTCAGGAAGAACTTGTCTTTGATTTAAGAGTCGATGCCTTCAATCCAGGTTTATTAGCGGTGGATATTAGCGTTGTTCAACTCGATATTTTTGCTAAAAGTGAATATGTTATTAACGAGATTTTCCAGGAATATGATTATGACAATTGGAAATCATATGAGACTATCTTGTTAGGTATTGTTGAATCATTTGAGGTCCCACTAAGTTTTCAAGGTGGATTTCTATCGCGTCAAAGAGATCAAAGCTCATCCGAAATTAAAATAGTTAACCCATGCTCTTTTGATGGTGAAGATGATGGAAATAACGGTAACGATGATGACGATAATAACGATGATGATGATGGCGATGAATTTAAACTATTGAAAGAAAATTTCGAACATAATTCAAAGAGTAATCTACCGCCAGATATTCATATTCCTGATCCTAAATGGTTGAATATTTCTAGAAATCCATTTGATTTGATTGTTAGAGGCGCAATGAGTTATAAATTACCATTTTCTAGTCAAAATCATACAGTTTCTATTAACTATTCTTATCATGTCGATCCTTCAGATTTAATTTGAATACATTTTTTTGTACAATTTTTACTACACTTAGAATTATATTTTCTTTAAATTTTTTTCAGCTCCTACTTTGATTATTAAAATATTCTTTTTTTGTTTGAAAATTATTGTTTGAAATATTATTCTCTAATTTACTAATCTATTTGTTTTATATAAATCAGTAAAAGAAATAAAAAATATAATATATGAGCTTCCAAACAAAAAATTAAAGGCGTAACAGAAGAAAAAATCAAAATAAAAGACAAAAATCATACAAAAGTATCTTAATTACAAAACTTTCTTTGAATAATAATCAAAACAAGAGAAAAAGAGAACAAAACAAAAAAATCGGCATGAAGAAATAAATAATAATAAGCTATGAATGACCAGAATAACTACCTGCAACAATAGTCTTCATAGTTGGAACTTCATTCCATTCACTTTCATTAACTGCACCACCTTCCGCACCAAATGGATTCTCAACAACATCTTGGCCCTTAGCTTGAATATCAATGTCAGTATTTAAGAAACCAAGTCTAGAAGCACCATCTTCACTAGTAATTGAAAACCTAATTTGAACACCAGTTTCGGATTCAACTGCCATTTGTGTGGTCATAAATCTAGCAACCAATCTTTCTTCTTTTTTAGCAGCATTGAACACGATAGGATTATTCATAACCCAAGTAACTCTACCCTTTTCTTTATTTAATGAACCGGATGGTTTCGTTGCGGCTGAAGTAACTAAAGCATTTTGAATAGAAACGGAAACCAAAACATTAGATAAAATCAATACATCAGATTCTAAATATTCCGATAATTCAGGTGATGGTTTAATAGAAATGATGACAGTCGATTGTCTTTCTTCATGCTTCCAAATTGGAGTTACAACGATCGGAGGGGATGGATTATTCAGCATATATTTCAAACCACCAACAGTTCTTAGGCTAATTTGGGATGGATCACTGATAATAAACAGACCAGGTTGAGATCCAGTTTGTTGCAAGAACATGGTATTAACCATGAAATCGGGAAGAACACCACCATTTTTGGACAACAATTGTAAATCAATCTTTGAAGGGAGTTTATTGGTAGTCTCATCATGAATATAAGAGAAGGCAACTTCACCTATAGCATTAGAACGGACAACCTGGCCGCCTTTAAAAGTTGCATTAAATAATTCGACGATGGAGGAGTTCAAACCTGGAGTTGTTAAAGAAGGATGCATGATTTGACCACCCACTAATCCTCCCCCACCCGTTGTATTTTTGGCCAATGCGGAATTTGTTGATTCAGGTTGGACAGAACCAGTATTAGCGGGCTGTAATGGTTGTTGTTGATCGTACAAAACGCTTTTACGTTGTTGTGGTGGAACAGGAACAGAACCATGCGGATGTCTAACAGAAGGAGAGGAAACTAACTCACTCAGAACATGTTTTCTTGATGATGGTGGAGGCGGTGGAGGCGCAGCGGCCGATGACATCGTAGAGGAGCTTGGAGTTGGAATATATGATTCAGCAGATTCTGGAATATTTGTAATTTCACGCTGTTGGGAAGCAGACTGCTCAATAGCTGGAACGGTGGATGAAGGAGGGGTCAATGTGGAAGCATCATACGAACCAGATGACACCATTCCTGGAATGTTACCACTTGATAAAGAATCAGATCTTTTGGTTGGACGCATAGTTGCATACAATGATTGCTGGGGCTGCTGGGACTGTCCAAATTGTTCTAATTGTTGAGATTGTTCAACCTGTTTTTCCGGCTGCGGTTGTTCTTGTTGAATCCGAGACTGAGGTTCAAGAGATTTATAATTTGGTGCAGTTAATTCAGAGCCACGACGAGAATCCGGTGCGTATTCTGACTGGAAACCATTTGAATAAGAGTTTGACGACGGAATATTAGCCGTTGGTAATGATTCAGGACCTTCAAAATTAGATTGCTCATTACCATACTGATTTTGCCTGATAGAAGATTGAGATTGAAAATTACCAGTAACAGATTGAGGTCTTGCACGTGTCTGTGGTTGTGGAGTACGACTTTGAGTTCTTGAGCTACCAGCAGTACTGATGGAGGCAGAATCTGATTCTGGAATAACAGGAGGAGTAAAACCATTTTCCTTACTCTTCTTCTTACCTCTAAAAATGGAACCAAATTTTGAACGCATCTTACCCTTGTCCTTTTTTTTATCATCCTTTGTAGAGGAAAACAATGAAGAAGATGTAGATGATTGTCTTTGATTTGCAGATTCATTATTGTGTTTATTGTGGAACAAACCACCTCGAGAAGAAGAAGAAGAAGAATTTGCTTCTTCTGAGGATTCATTGATGCTCTTTTTGTGATGTAACCTATGCGGAGAGAGTAAGGCTGAGTGACGTTTAGAAGTGCCACCAGTTGAAGCAACTGCAGCTGCAGCAGAAGCGGTGAAACCATCAGTACTTGTTCTGGAGTTTTCAACTGCTGATAATTTAATATTTTCAATTTCTAAATTCTTGGAAATAACAGCGTCAGAAAATCTTTTAATTTCATCATCAACGTTGTAACTTAAAACATGCTCCAAACCAGCTTCATTATCTTTTTTGAATTCTGCTAAAACATCACTGATATCGGTTTGATATTTTAAAAAAATATCTTTTAATAGAACTAATCTATTGTAATCATAATTTTCAAAAATTTCAAAAAAGTATGGAGCTTTTCGAGACCATTCATTGGTATAATGAGTGGCATCTGAACCTTTCTTTTCAGCCAATTTAATACTTGATGCAATTTCAATTAATTCATCCATCTCAACTAAATTAGAGTCGTTTTGTCTAGAATAAAGTTTAAGTGGAGCAATCATATCTTTACCCATTTTCCTAGTACTTTGGTCGAAGAATTTGATTTCATCATTAACCATTTTTAAAGTATCTGACCACATCGGTGTACACAGACCTAAGCTATCAAGTTTGGCATTCTGCAACTGTGGGTTTTCGTCGGTAAAAAGTTGAGAGCCCTTTTTTTGCAGTTTCTTTAATTCTTCAACGTAATGCAATCTTAATCTACCATATGAAGTAAACCATTCAGCTAATTCTGTGTTTATTGCCTTAATTTGAATTCGTCTAATCTTTAAAGCTTCCATAGCCTCAATCGGAGACTTTTCAAAAAGAATAGTAGAAGAGTAAACCACTCTTTGCTCATTTTCACCAGAGAGTTCTGACATCTTATGATTGAGTTCTAGTTTTATTTATTTAAAAGTTCTAAAACTTTACTGAAGCTATATAGTTTAATGAATAATTACGCTACAATTTTTTCCTAGTACGCACTGAGAAAAAAAACAACAGCCATTCTTTTGTTTCTGCAATTTATATTTCCCGCAGTAAAATATTATAGTCTGTACAGAGGTTGTATTTTTTTGAAAGAATAGGTAAAACTTCACACTGAGTGCTAATGTTTATCTATTCATGATAATAGATTTTTTTGTTTAAATTGTATTATTTACAACAAACTAAATTTCGGGATCAATTTGCTAGTTGTAATTAGGATTTATTTTCTGTTCCGTTCCCTACCGTGTGCAAGGATGTATTAACATAGGTTAATCAAACTTTATCAAAAGCATTAAAATGTATTTTTAGATATACAGTAATTTCTTCATAAATAAAATTTTAGCTAAATAATTCCTTAAGTAAATGTGGGAGCAAAACATAGCTAGCGGTAGCCAATGTACAGATATTTTCAAATAGTGCTATTGGGAACCCAATAACACCTTTTTCTTGGAAGTTTAAATAGCATGAATAAAATGCAACGCTAAAAAAATGTTTAAATAGAACATAAGAACTTGGTAATAGACCACTCAATAAACCGATTGGTCCAGAAACGCATTCGCCACCCTTCAAGAAGTATAGAAAACACCCTCTTTGAAGCATAGTTAAATATTTATTGTCGGCAGCAAATAAACTATAAAGCGCAATCGACAAAGTATTGATAACAGAATCCAATGGCTTACGTTGTTGATGAAATTCCTTCATTTTAGGTAGAACGGCTTCATGAGATGATAGTTGTTCATTATCCAGTTCAGATAAAAGCTTACATAACAAAACAGCATCATTTAAACCGACAGTCATGCCACCACCGGTTAGTGGATGTCTCATGTTTAATGAATCACCGACACATATAAAACCTGGAATATTATTTAATCTAGCAGTTAAGTATTGATTTGGCATAGCTTTATAAATATTTCCATCACCATGTAAAGCTGTATTAAAGCTTGGTTTCAAAGATTCTGGTAAAGAAGGTAAAACTTGTGATGATAAATACTTAACAACATCATTTTTATTCGGTAGCGTAGTAGATCTATAGGCACATAATATTCTACTGTGATGTGGACTGATTTGGTAAACTAAGACAGGCGCATGATTTCCTAAAATAACATGTCCATGATATTTACTTGGCATATCGGCATCCACAAGATCCAAACCAACAAAGTATGATCCAATTGTTGGAACATAACTTGCTCCAAGTTCTTTTCTAAATTTTGAGTAAATACCATCACAACAAATAACTAATCTTGATTTAAAATCACCATGATCAGCAACCTTGATACCTATTACTCTAGATTCAGGATCATCGTCATTTTCTTTTAAAATATCAACAACATTACCGTGTAATTTAGTAACATTTGGCTCAGATAAACATATTGCTCTTAAATTCATTAGAAAGCTACCGTGATGGAAAGCAACACCTTTAACAGTGTGACTTTCATCCCATTCTTTTAAATTCAAGGTTGAATCAGAAATTAATTTATCTTCATCACCCTTAACAATTGCTGATGGTACAGGAGTTGTATCAATCGTAGAAAGTATTGATTTTTCTGGATAAGGAATCGTAATTGATTCACCATGGTAGGAAATATAATAACCATTAACTTCAATAGCTTCAATATTATTCACAGCTTTAATCATACCTAATTGTTTTAAAGCTTCCAAACCTGAAGGTTGCATTAATTCACCAACGATACGACTTGGTTTGTCCCATTCTCTTTCAACGATAAGCACTTTACGTCCTTGTCTTGCCATTTCAGTAGCAATACATGGGCCAATGACACCGGCGCCGATAACAATAACGTCATATAGTTGATTTTTTGACATAAATTATTTAATATTAATATTTATTCAGCGTCAAGTTGGATTCAATGAAAATATAACAGAAAGTTAAATATAAAGGATCCAAACAAGGGAAAGAAGTGAAATGCTTGTATTTAAGATAACGTCAAGAGAAATGGGAAATGTGAAAAATTAATATACCTTCGTATCGCTCGTTTAAGAATCTTTGAAACCAAACTTGAAAAAAGTGATCTGATTTTTCATTCACAGAAAGGTTCAAGTGATAGACAGGTTTCATTAGATAATATTTACATTACTTGATCGTATTATGAAGAAGTTACTTTTTGTACTTTCATTTTCAGTGTTTATTCTTTCTGTTTTAGGGAATACAGAAACTTACTTAATTAGCAAAGAACTCTCGCCGATAAATGTAAATACTTCAGATCTCATAGTTAACTATTTTAAGGATTTAGCTTCTAGTGTTCAATTACCAGAATATTCTTTAATAGATGATGAAACTTTGTTTTATAATAGTTCAAATCAAGATTTAGAGCTCTTAGTTGATTTCAAGCCATTGATTAATGCGAAACCGTTTTCAGATAGTCAATCACAGCTTATATTTATTCCTACGAAACATTTGGAAGCTGGATATAACTATCAGGTAAAAGTTTGCTGGTCTGCAATTAACCCTATTTCCATAACTTTAGATCACATCGGTCAAGACTTATTTGTTATTAATGTTACTACAAATTATTATTCGATTGATACAGTTGGAACTGCAAAATATTTAAAAAATATAAAATTAAAGGTTCATTTTTTACAGAACAATCAACTTTTTGGACTTTTAAGTAATGAACTATTTACAATTCTTGTGTACGTGAGTGCTATAGTTATTGGATCGTTAAGTGTGAGTAAAATCATTTGTACTAGTTATTTTACTTCGAAATAAGGTCGATCGACGCACACTAATATTATACTTTTAATGACTAACTTTTTTGTTATTGGCTAATAATGAGAGCAACTCGAAAGAGATGAAAGTGTCTTTTAATCTTATTTACCGTCTGAATAAACATTCAAAATATTTAAAAAGAATTTAAAATTATATCTGTATATTTATGTATTATTTTTCGTTACTGACAATTCAATGTGCCGTGATTATTGTCTTAAATAACAAAAAAAGCAAGGAGCAAAAAACGAGAACGAAAAACAAAACAAAATACAATTTTCGCCCTGTTTCGCCTCGTTTAGCCTTGAATTGCCTGGATTTTTATCCTAGGGCTATAAGTTTATCATCCAAAACTATATACCAACGTCTTAAATACATCAGCAATAAACTATAGTTATGCCATCTGATAAAACTGATCCGAATAATCCTAATAATATATCGAGTCAAATCCCTATATTTAATCCGAATACCAATTCGAATACCAATAACAATATCATTACCAATAACAATGCAGTTTCGGGAGCTTCTTCTATTAACAGAGTTGCAGGCTTACTCAGTGGACTGAGTAATTCAAAACACCAACAAACAAATCCAAACTATTATATGTCTTCCACTTCAAATATAAGAGATAAAGATTTTAAGGGTTCTACCCACGTCGAAGATAAAAATAATGGTAACAAAAGCAATAATGTTAACGATCCAAACCCGAATACCAAACTACCAGTTTTAAATAACTTAACGAATAGCTCCACTAATATCACAACTCAGCAACATCAGCAACAACAACAACAGCAGCAGCAGCAGCAACAAAACAATTTTCTACTTAGCCAACTACTTGGTCAATCATACCAACAACCTCCACAATCCCAGCAAAACCAACAACAAGATAACCCATTATTTACATTAGCTAATTCTGTTCCATCATATTCCTCTATAGCGGATAAAATATCTGATCCACAGATAAATTCAATGAAAAAAGATTTAGGCAATCAGAAGAAAAATGAATCTGAAAGTCTGTCTTCTTCTCTACCACCGAATCCACAACTTGCTCAAAATACCTTGGTTAACAATCAACAACATCAGCAACAGCAAAAACAGCAGCAACAAAATCAGCAACAAAATCAGCAACAGCATTATCAGCAACAACAACAACGTCACCAGCAACAACAACATCAACATCATCAACTTCAACAGCAACATCAACAACGACAACAGCACCTTCAACAACAACAACAACAGCAGCAGCAACAGCAACAGCAACAGCAACAGCAGCAGCAACAGCAGCAGCAACAGCAGCAACAGCAGCAGCAACAGCAGCAACAACAGCTTCAACAACAACATCAGCAGCAACAATCAAAAATCAACATTCCACCTGAATGGATGGTTAATCAAATGGGTATACCATTATCAATGGCAGCAGCAATGGCAGCCGCTGTATCTTCCAATAATAACACCAATCCAATTAGTAATCCAAACCAAATTAATAACTCTGTTACTCCTAATGTCCCAATGGCCGGTTCAAGGATCCATACATTTAACAATGCAAACAGTCAGGTTTCAAACTCAAATCCAAGTTCAAATCCAGGTTCATCGTCAAATCAAATATATCCGTTTTCGAACAGTATGAATAATGCTCTGCAAATGGGCATATTCGGTAATATGTCATTAACTCCTCCTGTTCATTTATTAGCGCAGGATATGGAATCACCTGGTACTTCAGGTACTAATGGCAATACGACGGATATTATGCTGGATGCTTCAACTAATAGAGAAAATGAAGAATCATTAACTCAGCAGTCAAAGCAAAAGATGTTTGTTTGTGATTTTCCTGGATGTGGTAAATCATTTTCCAGAAAAATGAATTTAACCTCTCACGTTCAATCAACTCATGAACATCAAAAACCATTTCAATGCACAGTATGTCATAGAGCGTTTGCAAGACATAGCGACAGAAGAAGACATGAAAAAAGTCAACATAATGGTTCTGAAGGATTTAAATGTGGTGGAGTTTTAGAATCAGGTATAACTTGGGGTTGCGGTAAGGCCTTCAAAAGAAAAGATGGATTGACAGCCCATTGGAAGTCACAAAAGGCAAAAAGGAAATGTTTTAGGGCTTTAAAAGAAGATACGGATCGTAAATTGGAGTTAATGACGTCTAACAAATAAACTCTCGATCATGTTATTCATTAATGTCCGGTTTAATCCTGAAGTTCTATTAACCTTGTATTCTTATTTCTGAATGTATTTTAGTTGTATTTATATATGTGTTTATTTTGATTCCACTAGTTTTTAATTTATTACATATATATCGTATTATACTGATATACCATTTAGACCAACATTGTCTTAAAATAAAAATAGTAATAGCGAAAAATAATTTGATGGAAATAAAAGAATATATTTTTGCACGCATGAGATTTCTTATTTATTTGATCCATGGAATTTAATAGTACCATACAAATATTAGCTTTAGTTTTGGATACTTGGCCTTTTTTTCGGATTTATAATGTTAAAAACTATTGTTTTCCTTTTGCTTTCTACTGTTGCTCTTGGATTCAAGATCCAAAAATATCCATTATCTGATCTCGATGCATCAACATATAATCCTTATAGAACATCAGATGTGATAAAACTCCAATGTATCAAAAGGCATATTAGTAACGGTGAACATATGTTTGATGAGAATGGAGATATTATTTATGGTGATTTTGCAACATGTTTAGAAACAAAAGAGCCTTTGAGTTTCAATTATAAAGAAGATTCCAATATTAAATGTACAGTCAAATTAGAAGACGAATTATACCATTTATTTCAATTATATCTACATAAAGATGCTCCTTTTACTTGTAGAATGGAGTTAAGACCAAAGTCCGGTATTTATTTACCAATTGATTTTAGTTTAAGAGGTAATGTTTTAGAATCTCATTTTGACATGGATCCAGATGTCAATGTTTTATTATTAACAAATGAAGATAATGAAATTGTGTCAGGCACAGCCTTTTCTTCGTCTTTAAATACTACTAAAGCTATTATTGGAGATAATGTTGAAATGACTTTTAATTTGAGATGGTTAAGTGTTCCAAAAGAAGAAACAGCTTCTGGTATTTATTTTTATAAATTACCAGCATTAAACAACCCATTATATTACTATGTCTACGGTGTTGCTGGTATTTTTACTGGATTTGTTTTAGCAATTTTGTTTTCTTACAAAAGGTTAAATAAAAAAATACAATTGAGTAATCTTAATAAAGTGGAATAGGCTCATTTTGTTCTGTTTCATTTTCCTACTCTGAATGATAGTATTTAATTTTTTAAAAAATTTAATTTACATATTTACTTTTCTTTTTCTATATTGAACAAATAGTCCAAGCATTTAATTTTTATAAAAATTTTAGGCTTCTAAATTACACAAAATAGTACAACCCCTCTAGAATCAAACAAAATTATTACAATTATAGTTTATTGATTAACATTTGCAGTAACTCTTTAATTTCACCAGTAGAGCGTTGCATATAATTTTCATTCAAAAAGCTAATATATTCTCTTCTAGCAGTTTCCTTAACTTCATCATTATTTTTACTTTTAGCTAACCATGCCTGATATAATTTAACAGAATTGTGTAAATTGGTAACAAAATCTGTATCAGTCAAGCCGACGTATCTCAAGCTTAATGTCAACTGTAGTAAAATAACCTTACCATTTGTCGGATAGGCATCATATAGATTTGAAACAACATGGTTACAAAGATATAATCTGTCTAAAACATCAAATTGATCAATAATTTTAAGAACACCAGTTGATATCTGCCAAGTCTTGTTAAAATTTTCATCCTTTTCATTAGTTAAACCTTTAGATAACGTTGCAATACAGACATCATATAAAGTTAAAATAATATCACCTCGTAAAACTGGATTATTTTCAATTGAGCCTAATGTGTTCATATTCATCTCTGGTAAACTATTCAATTCATCGCTTATTTCAGTATCTGGGACAAGCTGAATAATTTCTTCACCTTCAGCAACACTATCTTGTTCCTGCTCTTTTAGATCGTCCATCTGCTGTCTTTCAGTAATCAAATTAAATAATTTTCTTCTTATTAGTAATTTTGATAAATAATTTAATTCGAATTTAATAAACTCTAGCCACACAATAGCTTCATCGCCATTGAATCTTAAACACCTCTTCAATAAAGTTCTAGCGCTTTTGACATTTTTGTTGTATTCAAATTCATATTTAGCAGCACTAAACCAAACATTAACATTTCTTGGTTGTAATTGTAATAACTTTGAATAAACCGTATATGCAACTTTAACTGAACCATTTTTCCTTGCAAATTTTAAATATTCCCCCCATAATTCCAAACTTTGTGGAAATTTATTAACACCCCTATCAAAAACAAAAAAGATACGACGACTACTAGCCCAATCTGAGATTGAAGGTTTTGTATCAATAATTGGCTTCATCCGTTCGTATCTCTTTTTTCTTAGTCTTTCTAAATTCTTCTCATACTTCACATATTGCAAAAAATCTGATGGTTTCGAACCTCTACCCGCAATACGATGTTCAAAATCTGTACGTCTTCTCATGATCATAGTGATTTCTCTTTTAGTGAAAAGTTTCTTCCTTTCCAAATCTTGGAGTTCAGGAACTGAGCGTTCTAGAAAAAATCTTGCTTTATCGGACATAGTTTAGTATGTAGTTGTTAGTTGTTTAAGTTGACCAGTGAAAGAATTGCAGTCTATATTTAAACATGAAAAAAAATTTAAAAAATTTTAAATTTTTTTCTATATGTGAGACGCATAGTAGATTGAGGCAAGGAATGAATTTTTATCATTCCAAACCAGATCACAGGTTGTATAAAATTCGAAAACTTTTTTAAAAATAATTAGTTATAAAATACATAGGGATCTAATATAGTAAAATACGTAAACATGGTAAATAAAATACATTATTGCAAACTAGACTAGCTAGCTTGACACCATCTTTGTTGGACAAAAAAATCATAAATTTTTGAACTTTTAGCTGGATCAATCTTCAGCAGTTCACTAGCTCTATTCTTCTTTAGTACCCCACCATTTCTTAATAATTCTCCAAATAGTAATTCCTTAATAGCCAAATAAGGTTTGGGATAGATTCTTAGAGCACTGCAAATTTTCTTTTCATCATCAGATAGAAGATCATAATCTATAGCGTTTGTGATATCCAAAGATTCTGTTTTCTTCCTTCCAAGCTTACCCTCAGTAACAGGAGTATGATTTCTCGCATTGGATCTACCAGAGTTAAGAGTGTGCCTTTCTCTAGTAGAAGCGATATTATTAGAAAGTGATAGTTTAGAAATTCTAATTGATTTTTCTTTTTCATATTTTTCACCGTCTTCAATGGTAGTTATACCAAACTTCCTCCAATTTTGTAACTGATTAATCCTGTTTCTAATCCTATATTCGTTCATAATATCATTTGAAAACTCTTGGAAATCCTGTGAATTCATTACCCTTGCGAATGCTTTAATTTTATTGTACAATTCTTTTTCTTCTTTTGACCTTCTTTTATCTATGGCATTATTATGCTTATAATCTAAAAGATTATCTCGTAACATCAATCTTTTTCTTTCCGCTCTCAAAGTTAGTTTTGCATTATAAATATCCAAGATCAACAATTTTAATTCTATATCTTGTTCGGATTCATCCAGTTCGAAGACCATATCTTGAACAATTTTTTCAGCTTCATCCTCAGCTTCTTCCTCAAATTCTAATCTACCAGGCATATATTTCTGAATATCTGAACATAGAGGCTGTGATGTTAAGACTTTTTTGGGTGGTGGTAAAGGCAAGTTCTTCCTTGATTCGAACTTCTCTTTTCTCTTTTTAAGGAACTCAGAAGTCGAGATATTCGGGAATGTTTTATTTAAATCGGGCACAGGGTAGTAATCAGATTCAAGATAACATTTTTCATAATGATCTCCAACTTCTTCTTTTGATCTTCCTCCAATATAATCACTTATATCTTGCCAGTTGCCAAGACCCAGAGTTTGGCAACCTTCAATTAAAAGTAGTTCTTCATCTGCCCCCCAGTCTGAATCAAAAATGGGATATTGGTGTTGTTCGATAACTTTATAGTCGTGCCAAGGCTTATGCTTAGCAGATGTTTTACCTTTTGCGAAACATGGAACACAAAGATCATAATCAATACATTTATCGCATCTTATACGTATTCTTCTAGTACAATCCGATGAACAAACATCACAGTGAAATTTTGCCATAATTAAATATACTATTCATTAAATCAACTCTAGAAATTTTAAACCTAAATATTTCAATGTACGGTAATAAATTAATGTATCGAAAAATTTAAACTATATTGTTTTAACAGTTCAATTATTTACAGAAAATAATGCCTATCTTAAGTAAATTCCTCTAATGATAAAGTTAACTTTCTATTTCGGAACTAAATATAAATTTGATGATGAGGTAGTGAAAAACAAGGCTCTGCAAAAGTTGTTGATCTATATGTCTATATTTGATAGATAACGCGTATTTTAATTGAATATACAAAAAAAACGTTATACAATAAGTTTCTATTTTATCTTTAATTTCCTATTATGTATAGTCTTTTAATGTATTATGTATTAGTTAGTTGGCTAATTGATAACGGATAACTAATATCAGTTCAGATATACAATTTTTGTAACAAAAAAAGGTTGTGCGCGTATCACCAAAAGACGGCTTTGAAATATTCGACTTGTTTAAGAAACAATGAACTTCTGCGTGTTTTTTGGTACTCCAAAGGAATGCTAATAGTAACAAAAATACAATTGGATTAATAAATGAGCAGGAGCAATGATAAAAATATATTTCTCCAAAAGAGATATATCTATGTGCTTGTGGAGGATTCAATTGGAAGCTACGTGACAAGCAGAGCTGTAATACAATAATCTGGTGCTGATTGGCAAACTTATGAAAAACAGCGAACCTTCAAAACCTTGAAAAACCAACATGGCTGATGTAAAATATCTTCAAAACATCAATGCGCCACATATATCATGTGATAGTACACAGGGTTATAATTCAAACCCTGCTCCTTAGGCCGCGAAGAAAATCATTGAAATTTCTACGTTTCGCAGTCCCCTATTTTCAGTTAGCTTCAACTATTCACTGCGAAAGAGTAAAAATATTTTTCGGACCAAAAGTGTTTGTCTTCTTTTCAAAATTTCCTTTTACTTTCGCCAAACTTCTGTTGGAATAGTACACATATAATCATCAAAAATGGTATGTTTAAACAAGTGCTAATTAACATGGAATACACTATACAGAGACAAGCAATTGATTGGTATATTATCTACAATGAATACAGACGTTATTTTCTATGGTTATCTGTTTTCGAATAGTATAAAATAGGGAAACAGATTTAATATTTTGAGTATGATTATGCATAGGCACAAATATATTGAACACCGGATGAGACTAATAGTAGAAATGATAAGTCCAGTTTAAAAAGTTGAATCAAATCGAATCAGATGTAAATTATTCAATAAGACTAAATCTTATGTTTATCCAAGAAGCCGAATATTTCAATGAAAGATACTTGACCAGCAATTCAATATACTTGTACTTGAATATATCAATATCAATAATTATTTGCTCATAATGTGTATGAAATGATATAGTTTTTTATACGAAAATCAAATACTAACATTTTATTTTATTATTATTACAGGGTAGAGTTAGAACAAAGACCGTCAAGAGAGCCTCCAAGGTTTTAATTGAAAAATATTATCCAAAGTTAACTTTGGATTTTGAAACCAACAAGAGATTAACTTCTGAAATTGCTGAAATTCAATCCAAGAGACTAAGAAACAAGATTGCTGGTTACACCACCCACTTGATGAAAAGAATTCAAAAAGGTCCAGTTAGAGGTATTTCTTTCAAGTTACAAGAAGAAGAAAGAGAAAGAAAGGATCAATACGTTCCAGAAGTTTCTGCTTTAGACTTGGAAAAATCCAAGGGTCTCTTACATGTTGACCCTGATACCGAAAAGATGATTAAATCTTTAGGTTTCAAGTTACCAACTTCCGTTACCTCTGTTTCTGCCAACAGATCTCAAAGAAGATTCAGAAAGTAAGGAATTTTTTATTTTCTTATAATATAAACTTCTTTTCTTTGTGTTTTTAATTTTTGTTAATAAAATAACATATTTCTATAATTTGTAAACGATCGATATATGCAACCATATTAATTACTCATATTACTTTTAAACTATACTAAGAAAAATAAGCCAAGTGTATAAGTTTTCCCCTGAAAATAATTTAACCAAAAAGCAAGAGCTAAAATTTGTAAAAACTACGCTGTTATTCAATTTCGCTGACAATTTTACTACAGTATTCTTTCAAAATTTCAGACCTTTTGTTCATTTCATCGCCATGTTTCTCTAATTTCGATGCAAAATTATTGAGATTTTGTAACAAGAATTGAAACCTTCTATCAAATTTCAGTCGTGCGACTATTACCTTTTTCATTAAATTGTCGTATTCTTTTATGAAGTCCATTGATTTTTTTGTCCAATCATCAAATCCCAAGTTAACAAACTTAAAAAACTGCTCTTCGTTAGAATCCAAAGGTTGTGATTTATCAGTTTTACCCATAATTTCATAGTAGACATCTTCTTCTCCTGGAATATTATCATAAACTGGGTTATTATTAATTTGATATTTATCAGGAATGATTGGTCTTTTACTTGAATTTTCCTCGATTGAAATTGATCTAGTAACATCATCTCGGGTATTATCAATCGTTGCTCTCGTCGAATGAATATTGTCTTCACTTTCAGATGACTGTCTTTCTAAATTATGAGGTTTCACACTTCTTGTAAATATCTTCAATTCATGCTTCTTAAAATTTTGACCTTCATGTAATGATATTTCATCTTGTTTGCGTTTTCTTGTAACACATGGTGAGGATGAAAAATTAACTTCTTCCTTTCTAATCCTCTCTCTAAGTTTAAGATCACCAATATTTCCATCATCAATATGTTCATCTAAAAGAGCGATATAATTATGATGATTTATAATACCTTCTTCATCCTCGGATAGCTTTGATTTACCTTTAGATCCTGCAGTTGTAGCCCTGGTGATATTTGTTGCATTTGTTCCAGCAGTGTTAATTCTACCCAAAGTGAAATGACTTGATATCGAACTATTCAGATCATCATTGTCATTTTGTTTATATTTTGCTTTCATTTCAGGAAGATCAGCAAAAAATTCACGCAATTTATTACTACCATGTTGAGATGAGGATTGTGAGCTTTTAGGCTTTTTTTCTTGAACTCTATTGATTTTAGGAGCCTCAATATTCGGTTCCTTCTTCACCATAAAAGGTGTCTTAGGAATGACATTTTTAACTTTGGTTGTTGATGAATATTGTTTTTCTTTACGATCTTTTTTTCTAGAGCTTTTTGGGGAAGACGTGAAGATTACAGTATTTGATCCAGTCTTATCTGCTGGCTCTTGTTTGACCTTAATATCCTCCATTTACTCTGTGAATTTGATGAAAGAATTAATATATTTAAGTAAGATTAAATGTTTCTAGTATAATTGAGTTAAAAGCGTTACATGTTAAAGCTATAACAACAAAAATATTGTCATAAATCAACCTTGCGAGACGGTTACATCACTAAATTTAATTTTCAAAAATATTAAATGATCATTTTAATTAACAGCATAAGAAAAAGCTTTATAAATAACATAAAATACAGGAAAATGAAGCAAAAATCATTAGAACTTAGATAGCTATTTTAAATAACCATGTTCCGTTAACCAAGATTCGACATCCTTTGAGTCTCTAGAAACCCAATTAGATTTACTCTTAATAGTTTCTAGAGATTGCGCTAAACCTTGATCAAATCCTTTGGTATTCTTTGTTTTGAAAAATTCTTCGATTTCTCTATATTTTTCCATCGAGGTAAAACCAGAAGTACATATTTGAACAACACTACCTAACATTGATAAACCGGGTGGAAGCAATTTGTAAATATCATCCCATTCAGATTTTAACCAAGAGAACAAGGTCTCAACACCTAATTTATGTGCTCTCATGCCTTGCATTGGAATATAAATATCTTGAGATCTAACAGTACCATCCAATAATTTGGCCAAAACTTTTTCGAGAATAGCAGAATCTTCAAATCTGCCCAAAGATCTTAGAGCTGCAATCTTCTCATCCATTGATTGTGGATTCTTATAAATGTTTAATAAAGCAGCATACTCTTTCTCACCACCTTTCGCAGCAATATTATTAAAAACTGAAGCTCTTAAGTTTGGATGAATAGCATTTTTATCACCACCAATGTAAGCTTGAAACATAGATTTTGCAGAAGCTATAACTTCTTTATCATTAGCACCAATAGCAGCACCAAATAACAAGGCCTTTAATCTTTGTTCCAAAAATGGTTCATCTTGTTTGAAAATCCAACCAGATTTATGACATTTAGAAGAAACTAGGTCAGAAGTTAAAGCTTTTAACGCAGTTTTAACATCTTCACTTTCAAACATCCAGGCTGCTCTTAAAGCACCAATTCTGGAGACAATTTCATCCCAGACGAAAAATGAAGATTCATTTTTCCAACTTGAAACTAATGATAACAAATTAGTAGTATTAGAATAACCAGAAACAGATAAAGCCCCAGCATCAGCGACTAAACCAATTCTATCCTCAACAGATAATTTATCGCTGTCAGTACCTAATTTAGCCCACCTTTCTGATTCGTAGCAAACTCTATAGACACCATTAGAGTTACCATTAATTTTGAAAAAAGATTTTGTATCAACTGATAAAGTTAAAAATTTAGAATCAAAAACAATTGATTCATCTAGGCCAGAGTCTGTCTTTAAACCCAAGAAAATTGGATAAATAGTTTCATCATCTTTTGGCTTAACATCACCGGTAGTTAAATATCTATGTTGTTCAACTGTAACATTTTCACCTTCTTTAACTGTGACTAATGGATAACCAACTTTTTTAGTCCAGACTTTCATAGTTCCTTCCACATCCTTACCTGAAACAGCTGATAATGAGGCCCACAAATCCTCAGTTTTAGCATTTGAATATGAATGTTTTTTTAAATAATGGGAAACACCTTTGATAAATGTTGCTTCACCTAACCAAGTCGCTAACATTCTTAAAACTGAAGAACCTTTTTCGTAAGAAATAGCATCGAAAATTTGATTAATTTCGTCTGCTCTTTTAACGGGAACTTCAATTGGATGAGAAGATCTTAGACCATCTAAAGTTAAAGCAGATTGCAAAGAATCACCAACAAAATTTTCCCAAACTTTCCAATCCTTTTCAAAATGATTACAACATTTCCAAGACATATACGTTGCAAAACTTTCGTTTAACCAAAGAGAATCCCAGAAGTCCATAGTACAAATATTACCAAACCATTGATGTGCTAATTCATGAGCAACGACTTCAGAAACTCTTAATTTAGTGGATAAAGTAGATTTAGATTCATCAAATAATAGGTCAACCATACGATAAGTAATCAATCCCCAATTCTCCATTGCACCTGCAGAGAAATCATGAATACCAACCATATCCATTTTTGGTAACGGATATTTAATATCGAAAACTTTTTCATAATATTCTAAAGCTTTAGCAGCTAGTTCACAAGAATATTTACCTTCGTTCTCATAGCCTGGGGTTGTATAAACTCTAACAGGAATATCTCTAAACTTATAATCTGACTCAACATACTTTAAGTCACCAACGATAAAAGCAACAAGATAGGTTGACATTAGTGGAGTAGTATTAAAATTAACTCTTTTTTTAGAAGAATCAATTTCTTCTTCATTTCTAACATCCATATTTGATAAGAAAGTTAAATTTCTATCACCAATTAAACTAATTGTAAAACGCGCTTTCAAATTTGGTTCATCAAAAGATGGAAATGCTCTTCTGCAATCTGTTGGTTCCATTTGAGTTGTTGCTAAATATTTGGTTTCACCGTTTTCTTCATAGGTGGATCTGTAAAAGCCTGCCATTTTATCATTTAATTCACCAATAAATTTAATATATAACTTAATTGAAGATCCAGTTTCAAAAGTTTCAGCAAATTTAAAAGTTGTTGTTTGATCATCATCATTTTTAGTAACCTCAATTGGACTGATAACAGATTTAGAAGGAGTCGTCAAAGTAGTTTCGAGTAATTCCAATTCCAAAGTATTCAAGGTGACAAAATTTGTTGGCTCATTAACCTTCAAGTCAATTGCAACTTCACCATTGAATTTGAAAGTATCAAATAATGGTTCTAAAGATAAATAATAATGTTCAGGTCTAACATTTGTTGGTAAGACTTGTCTACCAGGGACATCTTGAGAAGTGGAACACATATCAGTTAATTTTTTATGAAAGCCAGCACAATTATGATGATAGTTATGATGGTGATGGTATCTTTGAGAAAGATAAGTACTAATCTTTTGATTGCTTTTGAGGGCAAAATTATCACGGATAGAACATGAAAGCGGTGCCCTTAGTGCAGACGGAACAGCTACACTAGGCGCGTTGTGGTTAGTGAACCATCTTTTAATTGGCAGATATTTCGATGCATATTTCAGATTTGATCTGTAAAAAGATCCTCTATTGGATTTCAACGACTGGGTTAAAAAATTCATGAGATTCACTATTTGTTTGAACTGATAAACCATTAAAGAACACGGGTCGATAACCACGGTCAATTATGAAAAACCATTGAATTAATCGAAGATTGGAAAATGGCAAATAAGCGGTGTACGGATGAAATATACAATTAAACACTTTCAATGCATTCAACTGTTATAGAATAACATTAAAATCAATATATAAATTAGAAATATAGTAACAACAGTGAAGAACATTGGTATATCAAGATATCGCTTATAATAACTACATTAACCGATTCTTTCAATTAAATGAACACCCGAATCTGTTTCAATTACATTACTCATTTCACCAACCTGTAATCCAAAACTTGCTTTTTCAAAAGGAGGCTGCATTTCACCTCTACCAAACAGGCCTAAATCACCACCTTTTGCATGTGAACTACAATCACTATTCTCATAAGTTAATTGTTCAAGTGTAGCATCCCCTCTTTCAATTTCGTCTTTATAAGAATTTAATTTATCAATTGCATCTTCTTTTGTTCTTGTAATATTGTTATCTTTCCATGATGCCGGTCTTCTTGAATCCCTATGTTTTATCAATAGATGTCTAACCCTAACTTTATTTGGTTTATGTAAATTTTTTTTTAAATAATCATTTAATTTGTCTAAATCTGTATCAGCAGGTGGTTCCCATTGTGATTCATCCGTTGAATTATTAAAATAATACTCTTGATTATGAGTTTTAGAAATTTTAATGGTCCAATCTTGTGGCAAACCAGTGTATGGATTCTGAGACTTCAATGGTATTAGTAATTTTTTTCTTTTTCTGGAAGGAAAACAAATGAGAATAAGCGATTAAAATAAAAAGAATATGAATTAAAATAAACTTACCATTTTGTTCTTTAAGTATATGTATTTGTAGATGTAGCCAATTTATAAATAGAATAAAAAAGCATTATTCTTAGTGTCAACTAAAATCATGTCGATGTGTCTGAATTATTATGGCCTTCGCGCAAATTAATTGCCCCATAATGTCGGAGTTTATTTAATTTTTTTAAAATTTTTTATTTAATCTTATAAAGAAGTTAGGTAAAGCTAAGCAAAGTTGAGGTGCAAATAACAAGATAAAGCATACGTGTATCGCATAAATAAGTATGGAGGACAAGAAACATTTGAAACCTTTTGATAAAAATAGACCTAAAAGAAGAGGACTACAGAAAACGAAATTTTATTGCCAAGTTTGTGAAAGACAATGTTTGGATGAAAATGGATTTAAATGTCATATTCAATCACCATCACATGTTAAAAACTTGAAGAAAAAATTAGAAGAGTCAAATAACAATTCACATAAATTAATTGATGACTACTCTAACCAGCTTTTGACAGATTTTTTGAATTTACTTCGAAAAATGCATGGAGAAAAACTCATTGGGTATAATAAGTTCTATCAGGAATATATTAAAGATAAGGACCATGTTCATTTGAATTCCACAAAGTGGAATTCGTTAACGAAATTCATAAACTATTTAAAAGATTCCGGATCGTGCAGAGTTGAAATTAAAGACGATAACTTTGACGATAATGACAGTGAAAAATACCTGATTGCGTATATTGACAAATCAGTAGAGGCAATGATGAGAAAGAGGAACGGCAAAGAAAAGCGAATTTCATCTGATGAAGAGAGTCTGAATAATGTATTACAAGAGCAAATCAAAAGAGGTGAAAAGAAAATGAAAATGAGAATGAAAATGCGAGGACAGGAAGAAGGCGAAGAAGACAGTAATATTAATAAAGTTAGGTTGGATGAACACGAAAAGATCAAAATATCTCTTGGAGAATCAAAAAAAAAAGTTGAGGTTGGCACTGATAATGATAAAGGGCAACAAACTGGGAAGAAAATTGGGTTGAATAAGGTAAATAAGATAAATAAGATAAGTAAGATTAGATTAAATCCTGGACTCAAGAAAGTTGACTTTAATGCGGGTAATATTAAGCCAAAAAATGTTTTCAAGACTAGAAAGGATACAATAATTTAACAGTGTAGGTGAATTAGAAAAGAGTGTAGATATAATGTAATAATAAGCAAACCAAAACGTAGATATGATCACAAATAATACGCAATAAATACCAAATAAATACTAAATAAATACTAATATTAAATATTAAACATCCAATAGTAAATATTAAATAGTAAATAGTAAATAATAAATAATAAATAATAGATATCCAACAATAAGTCATACACTATTGGTACCTAGGCCTGAGCATGTGACCAACAATTTTGAGTTTCGCCTGATTAGTATAATTATGATTTTCAGTTACTACTTTTCTGGTGAATAGGAATTGATCTCGATTTGTCTAATTGCAACGCGATGTTTTCTATTATTGACATAAAACTAAGATTTCTATTCAGATCCAAATGCAAATTGAAGTTCAGTTTCGGTTTTACTTCCTCTCTTTCATATTTCATACTTGCAATTTCATTTTTATATCTATTATACAGCTTTTTCGAATAAATATGAATCTAGCTATAAATACTTGTACATACGTCAATGTACTGTATTATGCCGACAGTTCACTTCATACAAATTTAATTAATCTACATTTCCGGAAGGCGCCCCCTACTGGTCCATTTGATTCCCCAATACGGAATATTCTCGTGCACCGTTCTTTATTACAGTGTTTACATTTGGCCAACGCGCTGACACTGGTAGGGTCAGTTTAATTTGTAAATGTAAACAGACACGTAGCGCTTCGGCCACTTTGGGAAGTTTAAGTGCTTGCAAAGACAGGAGTTTGACCCGTAACGGGGAGCTATTACACGCATTTATAAGTCCACAAAGGAACTAATTAACTTTGTTTACCTAATTTAAATACCCCTTCTGCAGAATGTATTCTCTGCAGTCTATTAGCCCATCTATAATATAATATAAACAAGATTTCTATATAACTATATAAAGATTCGTCTATCCTGATCCCTACAGTTTTTTACGGTACACCATCTTAATATATTGATATATTATTAATATTGTAATCTGTAATTTTATAACACAAAATTTTCACTCATTTAAAAACATACAATTATGTCAGTTGAAATTCCAACGATGAATCAATGCTCCAATCATAACTCACCAAAACCAATTAGTTTACCACCTTTGTCATCATTGTTCAATTCACCTCCACCACCAAAGTCTACTTTTTTACAAACTCCACAGCCGAAATTGCCATTTGGTTCCATTTCCTCCACTCCTCTGTTTGCACAATCTTATAATCATAGCCATAGTCATAATCAAAGTCATAGTCAGAGCCACAACCAAAACCTTAATCTAGGTGCAAGTGCAAGTGCAAGCGCCAACGCAAATGCAAATCATAGTCTTAGTCAACACCAAGCTCATTCAAACTCACACCCACATGCACATGAGAAAAGCAGAGCAATATCTCTACCTTCGATTGATAATTTAACAAACAGCCCCAGCTTCAAAAGATCAACTTCTTTGAATTCATTACCATTACCAACACCTTCAAAATTCTCACACTATCACCATATGAACAATAGTAATGATAACATCCAGTTGAATAAATCTTTCATTAATACCACCCCTATTGCTCACCATCTACCACCACCACCACCAATTTTCCAATCAACACCAGCTAAAAATTTAGATCTAAATCATAATCTAAAAAACAGCCTATCGCCGCCATTTAACAATAAATTACAACAAAAGTTGGAAGAATCAAAGAATAGCATAAATCTAACACCAAACCACTCTATTTTGAAGAAAAGAAAGAAATCTTTTGATACGCCCGATGAAAATAAAAAGTTTGCCTTTATTTCACATTCTCAGGCCACATTTTTGTCTTCTGAACCTGATATCGATAACGCCAGACTGGCAAGAAGAAAAAGAAGAAGAACTTCACCTTCAGAATTGGCCGTTCTGCAATCTGAATTTGAAAAAGGTTCAACACCAAACAAACAGAGAAGAATCTCAATTGCAATTAAGGTTGATATGACTGAAAAGGCAATTCAAATTTGGTTTCAGAATAAAAGACAAGCTTTACGTAAAAATCAAAATCATAATGTCAAAGAAATTCTTCTGGACATTCCAAAACAAGACGGTACCACCGGTGAAACCGATCCATTACAAAATAATAGTAAGTCTAATACCGATGATGATGAAGATACAAATTCAACAAATCTAGAAAATTCTCCAATTTCTTCACCAATCTCCCATAAAAGTATTCCAAATTCCTTTGAAGCAAAGCAGTTACCACCAACAGGTGTTTTCATGACTTTAAATAATAATGAATCTAATAAATCATTGAATTCTTTATCTTCAACTTCATCATTTTTATCAACAAACAATGATACTGCGAATACTTCCACTGGTGGTCAAACTTTTAAATTTAAATCCACGGATTTTGGTCTTGTTATTCCCACATCTGCAACAACAAGAAGACAAAAACCAACGATGAAATTAAATCTTAAAAATAAAAACAATAATAATAATAATTCAAATATTTTGAGAAATAAAACAAATATAAAAAATATTAATAACATTAATAATAATTTAAAGGATTTCAAGAAAAAACTAATTCCTTCCAAATTTGTTGCATCAGGAAAAGAGAATAGAATTCCAATTAAAACTGAAAACTAAATTTATGTCTAACGATAACGATATTATTTCCTCTCCTTTTTATTTTTTTGTATACTAATTTTTCTTATTTATCATACTCTGTGCATTTTTTTTGTTATCTTCATATAGGCTTTTACATTTCTGGATTTGGCATTTTTTTTTTTTTTTTTACTATTTTATAACTTTTTACTACATTATACCATTAACATTAACTCAATATAAAAAAATTTATATATTTAAAATCATAACCTAAACTAAATAGAATGTCTTCAAGTTCGAATGTAAAAGTACTTTTTCATTGCAAATTGCTTTTAAGGTATTCTAATAATTGAGTAATTACATTTACTATATTTATAGAAAAAACGAAGTACATAAATCTTTTTATATATTATGGTTTTCAAGTTAAACTAAACAAAGTATACATATAAAGAGAAAAGAAATAAAATTTTAATTAATCTTAATAAAAAATACTTTAATGAAATTAAGCAATAGAGATCTTACCTCTTCTACCAGTGGTCTTAGTGTGTTGACCTCTAACTCTTAAGTGCCATGAGTGTCTTAAACCACGGTGAGCTCTCATCTTCTTTAATCTTTCTAAATCTTCTCTTAATTTAGATTCTAAGTTGTTAGCTAAAACGTGATAATCCTTACCATCAACAACATCATTTTGTCTGTTTAAGAACCATGCTGGAATCTTATATTGAGTTGGGTTTTGCATAATGGTAACAATTCTTTCCAATTCTTCTTGGGTTAATTCACCAGCTCTCTTGGAAAGATCAACATCAGCCTTCTTACAGACTAAATTTGCGTATCTTCTACCAACACCTCTGATGGTGGTTAAAGCATACATAATCTTAATTCTACCATCAACGTTGGTGTTTAACAAACTATATTAAAATAAAATATGAAACGTTAGTATTTGATTATCAACAAAATAAATATCAATATAATGAAGCCATTTATTAAATGCACTTTATTTGATCCTCTCTTTCATTCTGAAATTCTTGAACTTATTATTTTTCTAATTTTCAATATTTCAAAGCTGTGTACTCCAACAATTTCAAATTTATTTGCTTTCCACTTGTTAAAATCAAATGCCCTTGATAGTCACTTCGTTCAAATTTGTAATCGATTGATAAATTATAAATGTGTGTTGGTCTTCAAATTTTTCAAAATGCATTCGTAAACTTATTCAATAAGTATTTGATGGTAGATTGTAACATACCGTAAAATGTGTTGAAAGGAACCTGATTCTTGGACAACTAAACCCATGTTTGTAATAATATATGTGTTATTTGGTCTGTATTGAAACTAGAAGGTGAAAAGTAAAATAGTACAAGTATCCTTAAAATGATCAAAAGGAAAATTTGAAAAAAGGAAATTCGCTGTTACACAATACGGTGTGTATGGGAATAATTTTTTTTCACCGTCGCGCTCTATAATTATTTTTTTGTTGCTAAAATAGAGCGAAAGCAGTCATAACAACACAGAATTTTGAAAAAAAAATAGATAATACCTGCGGTGTGGGGGGTATTTATTCTATGAAAGGCTGCGCAACCCATTTAAAAAGCACGTGTAAGGGTTAATATGATCTTGTTAGCAACATGTTTTTAGAACTTCGTAATGAGTTAGTAATATTAAATTATTGCTACAACCAGTTTGAAGTGTGATTGTTTACGATGGATTTAAACATATTACTTAAAATTGTATTTACATGAAGATTAAATGATAAAAAAATAAATAAATAAATAAATAAAGAGTATTTATATAAACTTATGAGGTGAACATTTAACAATAATCCTTTGCTAGTGACACCAAATGTCTTTTTTTTGTTTTTTCAATTTTAGCAAAACAATATTAACTGAGTTATAAAGTGATATATTTCGTGTACTTAGCAGCAAAATAGTTGAATGCTTCCTTTTCAATGTAAATTCTGTGAGCTTTTAATAAATCTCTCACTTCAACTTCATTTTTTTGCATGACTTTTAACTTATTACTTGGGAATCTTAAAACCGCTTGTCTTAAGTTTTCAACTTTGAAATAATCATTTGCAATAAATAATAGATTCAATTTTTCTAGTTTATGGTGGTTGATAAACTTTGAAATTGCATACGATTCTTTCGTACAGATTTCTAAATTACTTGAATCACCTAATCTTAATTTGTTTTCTTTGTTTAATTTTTCTTTATAATTAGAATTAAATTCTGAATCTTCACCGATAATAAACAGTCTACCCTTTCTATAAGCGTCACTTAATGCAATTCTATAAGCTAAATAGTAAACTTTATTTGGTAAATCTGTTGAAAAATCATTTGGAGCAGTTTTAGCCATCGCATAGGCACCTCTGAATCTAATTGGAGAGTTACCATCACCGACTCTGGCTCTACCGGTACCCTTTTGTTTGAAAATCTTCTTTCTTGAGAATTTATGCTCAGATCTACCTGGTGGGTTTGAAGCACCAACTCTTCTATTGTCTAGTTCCATAACAACTGATAACCATAAGATGTCTCTTCTTAGTGGTGAATTTAATAATTTATTATGAACAGGAATCAAGGAATTTGGCTCTAATGATGGAAATGATCTCAATGTTGCTAATGTATATTCAGCTGGTTTTTCAGCATTGGGAAATAGCCCAGTTGGTTTTGATTGTGATGTAGCAGAAACACTTGTTGCTAAAGATTTAGCAAAAGCTGGTTTCACGTTTATTAAGCATGATTTTCGTATCAAATTAAACATAACGATATCTACTGATTATATTAATGTTAATTTCGGTAGATTTGTTTTAATATGTATACATGTATATGTTTTTACTATATGCTATGCCACTGTTTAAAAATTTTAATTTCCATTTTTTCGGTTCTCGAAATTCCTATTTTTCTGTATTCAGTTCGGACCAACAAAAGCAAGTCGATCGTCGCAACATTTAATGTCATGAATTAGTCTAAAATAACCTACAATAAATAATCCAACTATCTAATAGCCTATTATGTATTATTGCGTACTTGCATGTTAATTGCACCTAAAATTCTGTCATGTGACTTCTCATTTCAACAAGCAGCTCAAGTAGTAACACTTATTAATACCTGAACACCATCCTTCGAGTCAAAAGACATTTATCTGGAGCAATTCGACACATCTCTGAGCTCTATTTTATTTTTGTTAATGAAACTAATCCAGTGTGAAGTGGGGAAATGCGGAACAGTCCTGAAACAGAACGAAAAAGGTAAAACATATAAACAAAATGCCTTTAGACATAGAATAGCAATATTATTAGACCTAAAGGCCCTTATGTTTAGAACACACGGTAGCCGATTATCGGATTCATGATCTTCATTTGCACCTAAATCAACCACCTAGTGACAACTCCAATACTTCAGAAACAGTATACACTACGACCAATCATAGAATCTACTACTTGATAGTTTAATTGATATGAGCGTAATTTTTCTTAATATTAATTGTGTATCGTTAATGCCGAAATGGAGGGGACCATATTCAGTGCAATTTATATATCCAGCACAATTCACTCTTAACATGAGAACAAAATGTAGCTAGTGACAGGTGTATAATGCATAAGCATTCAGCACTGAGCAATAGTACCCAACCCAGACATACTATGACACAATCCCCCATTATCAGTCTACAATAGAATTCTATTCCCATACAGCATGGCAAGCAACACTGTGTATGATCCTGCGAGTTGCATTACACCATATTCCTGATAAACTGGCACCAGTGAAAAAAAGTCCTGTTGTCCTGTCGTCCTGTCGTAGTGATAAGCCGGCGTGACGGCTGTGTATTTGATACGAAAAACGTGGGTACCGCTCATCCCACTCTCTGGCTATTCAGCGAGCCCTACTATTGTTTTGAGGATGGAGAAGGGAGAAGATAAATTATGTTGGCAATTGGTACTGTTCTCAGTGGCGCTACAGCCGAAGTGTCGGAAAAGAAGTGTTACTAGAACTATAACACCTTCTGCAATATTACTAGAGCTAGTGCCAGACCATCATGGAATGTATTCATACCGGCATTAGCAGCTACTAGTACTTAATGGACGTAGAGCAACTAACAGTGTAACATAATGCATGCTTGGCCCATAATTTGAAAACTGAAAAATTTTCGCTCCCGAAGATTTGGCGCCCTTAGGTTACTGTATACGTACGATAATAGATAAAATTAGTACTCTTGTTATTAGTAGTGATAAATAAAGTACGTTTTGGCATACTGAAAATTGTCAATTATCGACACTTATCAATAAAAGCAGATAATTGGTATACTATCATTCTTCTTGGAGCTTGAACAAATTGTTGTATTTTGTCTTGACATTTCATCAACACCCATGGAATTTAAAAGTCCAATATTACTAGTTGAAAGTTTGCCCAATAGTGTTAAGATAATATTAAAATAAACAATTACAATAGCAACCAAGTCAGAATATACTGTTTAGATAAAATAATATACTCCAGATCCAAATATACTCTTATAATATCCTTGAAATGCACTTTTAAAACAAAATCAAAAACTAAGAAAAGATTATAGGATATATTTCAAAAAAGTTAAATTTAAAGCTGGTGTAACTATTTATCACACACCATTCGATTTTTACTGTGCAATAATATCATGATTTCAAAGAACGAAAATTTAGATAATAACATTGAGAACACTGATAACACTGATAACACTAACAACAACAACAGCATTAATAACGTTAACTGCAAAGATCATATTACACAAAACATTACACAAAATATAAAACAAAATATAAAACAAAAACTCCCAGAACCACTAAATATAGAAATATCGTCCGAAATGAGAATTAAAAGTAATGCCCACCAGAATTCGACTTTGGATCATAAAATCCAGGAGCTCCGACAGTCTAATATCCCATATAAAATATTGCCAAAAGAGTTTATAAATTGCGATAAAAATGATCTAATAATGATTATTTCAAGAATGTTGTCATCATTAATCAAAATTAATGATCAACAAACCGCAACAGATTTAAGTTATCTTGATCACTCGAATTTAACTAGATTTCATTCAAGGTCTCCACCACAGATTTCAGTTTATAACTATTTGGCTAGACTATCACAATATTCATCTTTAGAGAATTCAATTCTTATAACTGCAGTATACTATATAGATTTACTATCGTTGCACTACCCCATATTTGCAATAAATTCTTTAACTGTTCATAGATTTTTATTAACCTCAACAACAATAGCATCAAAAGCTTTATGCGATTCATTTTGTTCAAATACCCATTACGCCAAAGTTGGTGGTGTTAATATACTTGAACTTAACCTTTTAGAAGTGGAATTTTTAAATAAAGTTGGTTATAGAGTTGTTCCTAGAGATTTCAACTATGATTCAATTAAAGAACGTAAAAATTCAACAGGAGCAATTGATGAAGAAGATTTTAAATCAATTAATTTTGGGCTAAAATCCGCTGAAAAAATTCTAGATGTTTATTACAAGAAAATGGTTATGCTAGTTGGTGGTGGTGACAAAGAAAAGGGAATAGTTAATATCGGTAATAACGATGATACCGTTTATCTTATAGCTGAAGATAACAATAATAGTAACAATTGTGTTGCTAATGTTGACGATGATAATGATATTGAGAAGCTGAACAAGATAAATAAAAGTGACAATACAACGAATGGCCATACTAAAACAATTAATGATTGCTATAATGAAAATACAGAATTATACAATACTGGTTATAATGATGAGGATTCTAGCGATATATCAGATTTTGATGGGGAAGATATTATTAACAAGGGTAATAATCTATCAAATAGTAATAGTGACATTCCTCAAATGAACCGAATGTCTACAAATATACCCAAGGAAAACATCATTGTCGCAGAAAATAATCAAAAATTCAATAATACTAATTCTTCAATAATAAATAATCAACCAACTCATAGAAATAATAGAAAGCGTAGCCCTGAAACCGGTGAATTAAGAGTGGATCCATATTCAAGTCCTTACATTTCAAAGAAAATAAAATAAAGTAGCCTTTCAAGGTTGGTTTTACTTATAAATAGTTAAAAATAAAGCATATATATAGTTGGCTAGCTAAGCATTGTTATAGTATACTTAAATATTAATATATTAATTAAATATCTATAACATTAGATAAAGTAATAAACCTTGAGGAGTTTTCAAAGGAGATATTTCTTCTTGGACACAAAAATCTAAGTTTTGAAAGCATTCATTGTAATCGAGAAAAGAAGTTTCAATATCCCCATTTTGAATCTAAATCAAAACTCTTCATAAGATTATTGGCATCAGGTTCTATGGTTTAATTGCATTTTAAGAAATGCCTCTTTCACAGCAAAGGCCATTTCCTACGAAAATTTATTATCTTTTAGATAACAGATAACAAAAAAATGTTATCGGACAAAATGTCTTAAAATAAAACCTATAATTGAAATATTTCTTCTATGCATCATAGCGGTGTGGCACACTACGATAAACGCAGGTATAATATACAATCAAGTAGTAAGTTGTTGATCGATCTTTTTCAAAACTGCTAAAGAAAAAGGTTATCTCCAATGTATTTTGTATAATATTTCAGATATCCATCAGGTATCATGTATCTCTTAGTTCCTGTAATTATAATCTTGCCCAATTTTCAACTATTTCATTTCTGTAAGTATAACAGTAGGAAAGTAATTTGAAGGTCATCTAATAAGGATTATCGGAAAAGTGAAATGGCGAGGAATAGCCTATCGTTTTTTTAAATTTTCAAATCATGTGGGGTCCTGGTATAGTATAAAAATGCATCAATTTAACTAATAATTAGGAGGGTACAATTCTTTTATAAGTAAGACAGATATTCGTTAATAACTAAGATAGACAAATTAAAGCCGAATTGTGATATGACAATTCAAAGTAATGGTAAAATTGATATTAGCAATTTTGAGAAAAAATTAATTAATGAAGGCTATAGCTTAATCCCAACGCTACTAAATGAACATAATGATGATCTATTTATTGGACCTAACAACTTGCTACATACAAATAAAATTGAACAAGCCAAGATTTTCACTAAATTTATCAGAGGCTCAAAAAATTTAGAAAAGATATTTCCCGATAACTATAGTAAAATTACAACACAAGAAATAATTGATCACGATAACTTGAACCAAGTAGCAGCTGAATCCATCTCTAGTCATATGATTGGATTTTTCAAATTAGGTCAACAGCTAACATCGCATCTTAATGTGGTTCATGGTGGTGCCATTGCCACATTAGTGGACGAATTTTTTGTTAAAGTTGTCTTGCCTTTCACACCAAACAACTTCGCAGTCACCGCACAATTAAATATTAAATATCTAAAGCCAATGAAATTTAAATCCAAAGATCAAAGATTGCTAGACGTTATTCTAGAATGTTTTATTGTTGAAATGGTTCAAAATAGAAAATTTAAAGTAATTGGGTCATTGAAGGATATGAATGGTGAAAAATATTGTATTGGTGAATTACTAGCAGTTGTTCCACATAAACCTTTATAATTAAACCATTATAATTTTAATATAAATATTAAATATATGTTATTTTCGTGATTATATTATTGATATTTAATAATAAAAATAATTAATTTAGAAAAAAAAAAGCACTCTCACCGATGAATTAAATTTTAGATTCTAATTTCCTTGATTCGAGCCTATATAGGAGACCGATTCAACTCAGTAATTTGAATTAATTTCGTAAGAAAGGAAAATTAAATTTCAGTAGGAATTTAACTGATTTATCAGTTACCTGTTATAAATCATTTCTCATAATTAACTTTCAATTGTGTATTGCAATGTTTAAAATAGGGCTACAAAGATCCTTTAAAGATCTTTTGAGAAATCAAAAATCGGTTATGTATGACCATAAAATGCTAGTACTTAAAAAGAGCTTTTCAACAATTAATAGAAACATTGAACTGACTAATCTACAATGTTCCTTACTAAAAACATATCACAGACCATTAAATTTAAATTCAAAAAACAGTTTAATAAAAATACGGCGATATTCAACAGGTAAAAAATTATCGAAATTTCTTCAATTTGTCGAAGATAGGTGGTTAAAATTAAAATGGATTTTGATTAGATCAAAAAGACCATTCAATATGGAAGACTTAAGTGCATTTTTATCTTGGATCCTAGCAGGAAACTTAGTTTTATTATTAATTGGTACAACAACGTTTGTCTCACTATTGTTATTTACAATGAATACAATCATGGCACAAGAAATGGTCGCAGAGTGGTTAGGAAATTTGATAACAAAGAACTCCAATTTACGAGTTACATTTGAACATGCAATTGTGCCAGATTGGAAAGGTGGTAAAATTCAATTTAAAAACTGTGTTGTAAGTAAGAGACCAAATAATACATATTTTTTCAAAAAATTAAATAAAAATGAAAATGATAAAGAACAGGATAACGAACAACATGTAAATAACAGTATTGTAGGTAATAATGGAGAAAATAATGAAGACAATAATGATGAAATATTTGATGATGGTAATTATACCCAATTTGATTTAACTATAAATGAAATAAATATTTCTTTAAGTTTTAGTAAATGGATTGGGGGCAAAGGCTTTATAAATGATGCGTCAGTTAAGGGAATCAGAGGTGTTATTGACAGAACTCATGTTTTCTGGATTAAAGGAGATGACCCAACAAATTATAAGAATATTTATAAACCTGGTGACTGGGAGATTGACAATGTTAAGATTGAAGATGTCTTAGTTACAATTCTCCATCCTAATGGCTTTAGACCTTGTCAGTTATCGGTTTACAGTTGTGAATTACCGTTGTTTAGAAAGAATTGGTTGGTGCTAGATCTGTTAACATGTAACCACATGAGTGGGTGTTATGATGGATCATTATTTACAATTAATAAAATTTCAAGAATTGATAATTTCAAAGAAGAAATTAACATTGATAAAGCTGTTAGTGATGAATTGGGCAGAAAGCAATTTAATGAAGATTTGATTGATGACGAGCATTTTAAAAAAGTTACGAGATGTAGAATTGATAACTTGAAGATTGAACATTTAAACAAAGGTATGGAAGGGCCATTCGGATGGATCAATAAAGGTACAGTTGACATGATTGGAGACGTGTTGGTCTTACAAAATAATGAATCATTGAATGCGGTTTCAATTGAGGAAATTTTCAAATGTTATAATTCCGAATACAATAAAGATAATAACAAAAATGTTTTTGACGAAGAGAATAAAATAATCGAAATTGATTTGAGTAAATTATTTATAATGGATTTTTATTTAAGATTGAAGAATCCTAAGGCAGTTATACCATTATTCCCGGATGAGTTATCATATATTAACAGCGCAGCAATAAGACCGATTGTCGGATATATTAACAGTAGGAAGACGTTTATTCCAATAAGGTGTAGGGTTTGTAAAGAGTTGGCGGATTTTGATGGCGCGTGGACGTTATATGACTCGAGATTAATGGATAACTTATCAGCAAGTGTTTATGAAAGTTTTTATGAGTATGCTAGTGATGAACGTATGAGGACTGAACGGTTGAAGAAAGTCGGGTTCTGGTCTTTACAATTTTTGATCCAGTTTATTTTGTGGAGTTTGACGACATTAAATGGATAAGCAAAAAGTTGACTACTAGCATTGTGCCGTATATATGAAAAAGAAAATTTTTTGTGATTGATTTCACAGTATATGAAGTAAATATTTATAAATGAATCTACAATATCATGATCGTTATCATGACCATGACCATTATCATGACCATGACCATTATCACAATTGATGACTATGGTCTCTGCGATCCAAAAAGTCGTCTAACAGCGTTGTTCTGCACATATGGGCAAGAAAATCTTCTGTCATTGATTTCACAGTATTTAAAATAAAGATGTATAAATAAAAGACAATACAATACCATGATAATGAACATTATCGTTAGCGCCATAGATAGCCATACGCTATGCGACACCCCCAATTCGTAATGTTATTTGGGCTTTCGACACTACACTAATCATTTAAATTATTCAAATTATTTAAATTATTTAAATTATTTAAATTATTTCAATTATAGGCCTGAGCAAACCCAGTTTGCGTATATATACATATATCATGCCTATATGATACTTAGCATATAACACAAAATACTTATAGTACGGATACTTTTAGTCAACATAATATTATCACACTAAAAACACCGGTTTAACCAATGACTGCCGTTCACAGCTTAGGTTCGGCAATTGATCCACTCTCCCGGCGTTTACCTTCTAAACACCGCCGGACCCATCACGCGTCGAATGGCGACGATAATTTTGCAAATGAAACTTTTCTACAGTACCAAGGAAATGAAATATCAATCTACACCAAAAAAAAACAATACTCTTCAATACGTAGCAATACCATAATTTCCTCTACCAGGATAATATAGAGTCAAAAATTCTTGTATCTAGAAACTCATTCCGTCTATTGTTCGGACATCTGTGTCTGCAAAAGAAGCGTTAGAATGTTGATTTGGTTCATCAGAGCTAAGATTTGCGATGCCAAATGTCTAACCCAGTACGGATTTATGTTGCTATTATTTAAATCCACATGAAAATTATGTCTCACAGAGACCACAACAGAGATTAGCAGTTTCGACAATAAGCGGAAATCGACCAATTGTCAAACGGGTGCGGCTTCCGTAATAGCTTAAGATTTGTGGGCTGATTTTTATGTCGCTGACGATCCGTTTCTAAGCCTTCGCCTATGCTTTGTTAATCAGTGGATTGTATCGGGATAGATTTTCAGCTGATGGCGGCATCAGTGGCATTCACTATTGTAATGGTATAGCAGTTGCTAAATATAACGCTACAATAGTAAACGAAGGTCAAGGAATATACCATAGGTGTTTAATTGTACTAGATAATAACAGTTTCCGGTCTTGGAATTTTAAACAGTGTACCTTGCATTCCAAAATTGAGATTGGAATTATTTCAGTCTCGCACTATTGTAATTAAATAAGTAACGTTATATTTATCACCATATTTAGCTTATTGAGGGTAGGTTCAAAGCATGATCGTATAAAAATGATGGATTTTCTTTTAATTATATTATAAGCTGTAGGCCCATAAAAAATAAACTGGTTTCCATACATTACTAAAGTTAATTTCAATTCTGAGCTGATATTGTAATCGGTTTTTTTTTCAATTTTAGTATTTTTTTTTTTTGAAATTTATACTATTGTATTAGATTTCATATTTTATAATTTCAGATTTTGTACCTCATATTTCACATTCGATAATTTACACTTTAGGTTACGTTTCATACTTAATTGACCACTCTCCATAGTATATCATCTGTTATACCACCTACTATCCTCCGGAGTGTTCGACCTTCAATCTGGTTTTATTGTTACACATAATATACATTTCTAAAGGATAAGGACACGAATTACCTTTACATTTAGTTGCAATACTTTTTTCCCTTTGTTTTTTTTTTTGTTTCACTTCCTGGTTTATTACCTACCGTTTTTCCGAGATAGGATAGATTATCCTTTCAAGTACTTGTCTATTTCATTTATTTCTTTCCTTCCTTTTTAACTAAAAAAGGCTACTTTTGATTTACTAGTTTATTGTACATTACATTACATTATACTTGATTATAACTTATATTATAGCTAAATTTCACTTCTTTTCAGTTCACTTGTTTACACATCATTTTCATATCAGAATAGATAATTAATTCAACATGCCAAACGAAAATCTGAACGGTAATATTAATAATTTAAGACAGATAGACTTATCAATTCACCAAGATAATCCTCAATTTCAGTTACAACAACAGTTTTTACAACAACAGCAGCATCAACAACAGCAACACAAGCAACACCAGCAACACCAACAACATCAACAACATCAACAACATCAACAACAGCAACAACAGCAACACCAACAACAGCAACACCAGCAGCAACATCAGCAACACCAGCAACACCAGCAGCAACATCAGCAACACCAGCAACACCAGCAACAACAAAGTCTCCACCAGAATATCCCACAAAATCATTTACATCATTTAACACCATCGCCAAGTCCATTTCTTTCACATCCACAACATAATATTTTACCTTCATACAATCCACAGTTGGCAAATCCAATCCCAATTCCATATATGAATCATATTAATTTGCCAAATCAGAATAGTCACAATAATAGCAATAATTCCTTAAGTTTAGATTCACCAAACCCTCAAAACCAATTCCATCACATTCAACAATCCCTACCACCGTTTGTTTCACGATATTCTTCACCCACTTTACCATTACCAAATTCAAATTTAGTTCATCAGCAACAGTACTCTAACAGCCCTTCAATTAGGCCATTATCTTCAAATAACAATAATCTAATATCCAAACCAAATCATCTGAGAATTAATAACAACGGTATCAATAATAATTTACCACAGATTTCAGCTCAATTATTTAATAATGATAACAATAATAATCAGCAAATACAGCCACAGACTCAAATTAACTCAATGATGGATATGCATACAAACACAAAAATCCCTATTGATTATAGTGGTATAAATAAGTTAGCTTACGATATTTCACAAAATATGCTGATACCACCATTTGCTAACCTTAAGATAGCAAAAAACTCAATGAAATTTCAGCAGCCTAAAAGATCAAAAAGAAAATCAAAGTTTTCTAAAGAACAAGATGAAATTATTATAAGTATGAAAAAGAATGGTAAATCCTGGGTTGAGATTGCTGAAGCTACAAATGTTGACACTTATCTAGCTGCTAGAAACAGGTACCAAGTTTTAATTGGCCAGCAGGGAGGCGGTAATTCTGAATGTGGTCCTACTGATGTTTTCGAATTACGTTCTATTGTTGATGAGGGTGAATTAGAAAAATTAAGATACCTGAGTAAAGAATTTAAAAAAAGTACAGGTAAAAGTTGTAGCGATAAACAGATAAGGGAATTAATTAGGTATTTGTTCTGGAAAGATCCTGGGAAATTCGATGTTAATCAAAATTATTTAATTGAATTAATTAAACTGCAAGAGTTAAGGATACAGGAAATGGGCGATCAAGGTAGAATTGATGGAAATAATGAAATTGATAGTAATGAAAATGACGTTGAAATCGACAATAATGGAATAGAGGATGAAGCTAATGATGAAATTGATACTAGTAGTAATAAAAAATAGTAAATGAACTCCTTTTTCTTTGTATTTAATATTGATTGAATTTGTATGAAATTGAATTGCGTTGGATCACAATGACTAGTCATTTTTGTATTATTATTTGTTTACTTAGCTTCTATTTCGTTTCATTTTGCGCTCATTTATTGTATTCTTGTTGCTTCAATACACCCACTTGTATTATTGAGTTAGTGTTTCAAAAAAGCTAAATTTCAAAATTTTGTCCTTAAAAAGTAAGTATCCTTAAATGGAAAAAATATAAACAACCCTAATTTATTTTTTTCTCAATCAGCAGATGTAAGGCTTTTTATATGTTCTTTTTTTCTACTTTGAAACCACTCACCTGTTGCAATTAACTATCCAAATTAATTTTCTTTATATAGGAATTGATATCTTCTTTCAAAACTTTATACTAAAATTTCATTTACCTAGCCAGTTTTTGTCATTTAGAGAATTTTAGAATTGGAAAAGATTGACAAAAGGAAAGTGTTCTATTAGTTTTTGGATTTTTCTACCCCAGATTAATATAAATTACATTTTGTTAGGTTTGTATTAATTATGTCAGAATCATACGCTTACGTTACGCTATTACTAAATTCAAGTTACTTGCCGGGTACATTAGCATTAGCTCAATCATTAAAAGATGCCAATTCAAAATTCCCAATTATTTTATTATATTCAAAGCTGAATATTAAAGTTGAAATAATCGAACTGTTAAATTCATGTCATTTTTTCACTCAATTGATTAATATTGATAACGACATTTTAACATCAAGAAATGATTTTGAATTAAATGAGTTATTGAAAAGATCAGAATTGAAAACAACTTTAACAAAACTAAATTGTTGGAGATTAATTCAATTTGATAAATTAATTTATTTAGATTCTGATATTTTAATTTTAAAAAATATTGATCATTTATTCGAAGACTATGATATTAAATCAAACCAGATTGTTGCTGCGTCCGATTCAGGCTGGCCGGATATTTTTAATTCAGGATTGTTCTTATTTAAACCCGATTTAAGCATTTTTAAGAAATTAATTAACTTTCATTTTAATAATGGTTCATTTGATGGCGCTGATCAAGGTCTTTTGAACGAATTTTTCAATTTGCAATCAAATGGAACAGGTTGCGAATGGTTAAGATTACCATTTGTCTATAATTGTACGTTAAATACAAATTATGAATACATTCCAGCGTTATATAGGTTTAAAAATGATATTAAAGTTATTCATTTCATTGGTAATTTGAAACCATGGAAAAACAAGAATCTTAATTACAACGCAAGTTTTGTCAAGCTAGATTTCAGAAATGACAATAATTTTGAGAATCTTTTTGAATTATGGTGGGATTGTTTTGAAAAAATTGATATACCAAATTTTACCTCCATTAATTTATTGGAACTAAGTGAAAATTTACAACCAAAAGTTGAATTAATTCATGATCATGCTGGCAATGATATTGAATCAAGTGACAAACCTGTCAAAGCTGATAATTCAACACTAAACGACAAAGAGATTCAAAAAAGTCCAACGAAAATCACTCCGAATGATAATCCTTCAAATATTGATTTCCCAGCGTTTTATTACAAACCATGTAATAACAACGAAGCGATTACTAATGAAAGTGATAAAGGTGAAGCTTGGAAAATGAATGAAAATAAGGTTATTTGGCCAACATTTGATGATTCTAGTAAAAATGAAATTGTTGAAGAAAAACAATATGTTAGCTTGGTTGATAGTTATGTCTCACAAAATCCAATTTTCCCATGGGAAAAATCTGCACCAACCGCCACAAGATCGTTTAATTATAGTAGCGACTACCAACCACCACAATATTCAATTTCTCTGATGGATGAAAATGAAGACGAGGAAGATTCATATAGTATTACTGGAAAAAATTTAAATTCAAATGGTTTGATTGGCTTTAAAGATGGTTTTAAATTTTTTAAATATCTGAATATGGTTGAAAAATTGCAAGATACGCAGTATCTTTCAAAAGAAGATGCCAAAATTGAAGAAGATTTAGATAACGATGATAATGATCGAGAAATTTTGGACGATGACATTGATAAGGCAATGTACGCTGAAGAAGATGAAGATGAAGATGATAACGATGACGATAATGAAGATGATAACGCTGTTGTTTTTGAGGAAGCTCCCCAAAATATCAAGGCTTCCTTATCAGAAGACGATTTGTCAATCTCCAAAGAGGATGCCAAAATCGAAGCAGATCTAGATAATTGTAATGAGGAAAAGATATTGGAAATACAATCAAAAGTTACTCAATTATCTAATGAATTGACCAAATCAACATTATAATTCAGTACTTTTTGGTCGTCTTAGTATTTCGTTTTTTATTATACTTGACTTTTTTTTCATTTTGCTAGAGAAATACTTAGCCTCATATTTGCACAATTCATGTTTTAATTTTTATATTGTAATTTCGCATTAATTTAATAAAAATCTATTCTTTAATATATAAAATTTAAATTAAATTTTAATCTGCCATTACAACCTAGCCTAACTATAAAAAATTCACTACTAATAAAAAAAATAATTGACCGAAATCCTAAAACGAACATTATATAAAGTGAAAAAAAAGATAAGAAAAAGATGCTTTTTATTCTTTTTCTTTTTTTTTTTTGGAAAAAAAAAACAGAAAGTAATATTAACTAGAAACAACTGTTTGCCAAAATAAAAATGAAAAATCTAATACTATAAACCTTTTTTGTCTTCATGTTTTTGTAGTTTTATTTCAATGCCCAATTATTTCTAATGATTCACCGCAGGAGCCTGAGCTTGTGGCTGTGGCTGAAATTGGGAATTTCTAGCTGAAGCATTCTCTCTTAAATAAGTTAATTGTCTAGTTCTAAAAGTTTCATAGTGAACCAAGCTGGTTGTTTCAATTAAATCAAATAAATGTGTTCTTGTTAAAAAGTCTCTTAAATAAACAAATTCACACTGAGTAACATCTTCAACATTAATTAACCCCCATTTGGTTCTTCTGCCTCGAATAGTTTCACCTGATGGTGTGGTAATCATTTCTTCAGAACCAATGACTGCAAATGGTAGCAGAGATCTAATATCATTATTAAATTGAATTTCCTCTTCTGTTAATTCAGTGTCATATTCGTTATCATATGGATACATTTTTAACTGATAGTGTTTGAATTGGTCTTGTAAAATTTTTTTAAAAGTCGTTCTTTCATCTAAAGTCAAAGCATCAGCTTTTGCAATAATAGGAACCACATTAACGACTTCTGTTAATCTTCTTAAAACTTGGATATCTAACGGTTTAAGACCATAGGCATTTGGTTGGATAAAATATAAAACACAATGAACTCTTGTATCTTTAATGAATTTTTCTCTGGATGCATTTAATTCTCTTCTCAAATATTGGTTTTGTTGATCTTTGATATATTTTAAAATTGGCTCCCAACATTTATCATTATTGATCTGATCACCAAAACCTGGTGTATCAATAATATTCAGATTTAATCTAACATTATTTTCAATTAAAGAGTGTGAACTAATTTTAATTTCCGTGGTTCTATCAATAGGCTCATAAATCGAGTTTCTACCGCTTGAATCGATCAAATGAGAACTAAATAATGTGTTAATCATAGTAGATTTACCTAAACCCGAATAGCCAACTAGCATTACATTCAAATTAAAACCTCTTTTAACTAATCTGTTTTCAATTTGCGTTGTAATGGTATCAAAACCAACATAGTTGGAAGGGTGAGTAACAATAGTTTCTGGTGTCACCGTAGATTGTAATTCAGCCATTTTCTATTTCCTTCTATTTTCAAGTAATAAAGAGAGCAAAGACAGTAATAAGAATCGTGAAAAAAAGGGCAATAAATAAAAGTAGATTATCAATATATTATAACCTTGTTATGTTTACTTTATTTTATTTATGGAACCTGTTCTTGATTTGTTTTTCTGACGCGATTTTCAATGCCAACCTAACAGTTCTTAGAGATGCATCCTTGCACCGCCAAATCAGTGACGCGTCTACCTATTCATACGCTTGTTGTTACCTTATTAGCTGTTACATTTTATGTTGGTAGGCTGATTACCTTTTTTTGGCGGAAGCAAAAGAGTAAATTAAGTATTTAAAACGGGAATATTGGTTGATCAAGTAGAAATCCTTGTTCTGTAGATCAGAATTATGATATCGCATAAGGAGCATGTACCCGCGACAACTAGATTAAATCACTATTGAAAAGTGTCTCACTTTGAAAAAATACTTTCAAACGAATTATTTCACTAACTTCAACAATCTAGTAATTTCTGTTTATATAACTGGTCATCACTGTCTATATTTACTTCTATAATTACAATTACATATTTTCAAGATGTCGTTTGTTTTAAAATCCACAGGACTTATAAACCTAGGTGAAAATCTCCTACCAAATATCACCATACCATCCATTAAGATTGGTTTATCAATACCATCATTTCTTTTACCACAAGAATCCAAACAACCGGTTAATCAAAGACTTGCTGAATTAGGTGAACAGATGGCTCAAACTGATGATGCTCCATTTTTCCATGATAATGGTATTTTAAAGGCTGCACCAAAAAAGAAAGTTTCTCATATGAAGAGAAGACAAAAATTATATGCTCCGGGTAGAAAGCAAGTTAAGTTGAATAACAATTTAAATAGATGTCCTGCTTGTGGTCACTATAAAAGATCGCATTTTCTTTGTATGCATTGTGTTGGTGAAATTAAGAAATTTTGGAAACAACGTGACGCCCCAGCTGAGCAAGAACCTGAGCAATTTGCTAATCCATTGGATGAAAAGATTTTATATCCTGGTAAAACAGAAAGAGACTACGAAAAGAAATTAAAGTCAAAAGATTGGTTAGTCAGGAGACCCAAAACACTGCCAGTTGAATAGAGAATTATTATTAAATAATCTGGTCTGGTAGATATAAGAATAATGATAGATTAAAACCATGTTTCGACCTGTAAATATATTTTTTTTAATAGAACTTTAATAAAATATTTTAATCTTTTTCAAGAATTGAGATAGATAGACTACCCGAAGCAAATAGTAAAAATATATAATTTTGGTATGTCTAGCAATTCAAGATGTTGTTAAAGTGGATGTCATCAGGTCCCTTATAATCCCACTAGATATTAATTAAGTTATTAATAGAATAAAGTATGACCGGATTCAAACTTTAAAATAAAAAATTTTGGTGATCAGCTTATCTTTAATTTAAACATTCCTGTCGATAGCTTGATTCTCCATGGAAGAGCTGGAACTTGCCTGAAGTTTAATGCTACCATAAAAATTTTCAGGCTGTACATTTTTTTTTTTTTTTTTTTTGATATCTCCCACTTAGGATCTATATTATAAAGTCTCATGATTCCAAATTAAAAAATCAATGTATATTCTGTTTGTTGTTGTCTTTTCTTGAAATCAAATATTATAAACACATTATGACTATTAATACGGTTGATAAACAACCACCCCTAAAGCGCCAAAGATCTGAAAAGGCATCTATTTTGGCTCCCTCCAGATTTATCTCAAAATCACTGAAACTTAATGTTATCAAACATCCCTTGAATATTAAACCAGAAGGTAATTTAATATTTGCAGCAGATGATGAACTAATAAAAATTGAAAATTCGACTGGGCCCTTTTTCAATAAATTACCTGATCAAATAATTTTAAAGATAATTTTGAATTTGGATTCAAGTAAGGATTTACTTAACTTATCACATACAAGTAAATTTTTTTATGGGTTTGTAAGTTTTGAGGAAATTTGGAAAAGTTTATATGTTAATAGCACAGCTTCTGAAAGATTTCAAAAAAAACTAGATTTCCAGACCTGGAAAGGTACTTGGAAAAAGAGTATTTTAAAGCTCATATCAACTGCAGAAATTGATTGTGGTGACATTCTTTATTCAAATTTATTATATATACCGTACCAAAATTCTCAGGTTGATTATTCAGAACTTTTTAAGGATTTAATTGACGAACAGCATAAATTGATTGATTATGATGGTTATTTTGATGCAAACGAGCTTGAATCACCACGTGATTACCCTCACAAAGGACGTATACCACGTATAGAGGAAGATTCTATGACAGTTGAATTATTTGAGAAAAATTGGTCTAATCATCCATTTATAATGTCAAGTAATGTAAAAGTTGAAAACAGATGGCCAGATTGGAATGTCCCTTTTCTAGTTGAAAACTTCCCACATGAAAGATTCCGTCAAGAATCAGTTGAATGGCCTCTTGCTTTGTATTCTGAATATTCGGATAAAAATATTGATGAAAATCCGTTATATTTATTCGATTGTAAATCTCAGGCAATGAAGCAACTAATACCTGAAGGCAAATTTTCAGATCCTCCGATTTATGCTAAAAACGATTTGTTCGATGTATTAGGTGACTGTAGACCTGATCATAGTTGGTTAATTATGGGGTCTGAAAGGTCAGGTTCAACATTCCATAAAGATCCAAACTCCACTGATGCTTGGAATACAGTTTTTGTTGGATCAAAATTATGGTTAATGTTACCACCAGGTATGAAGCCGCCTGGAATTTATACAGATGAAGATGAAAGTGAAGTTACAAGTCCATTAGGTTTAGCTGAATGGGTTTTAAGTGGATTTTATAATGATAGTGTTAAATTGAGTGATGAAGCTAAGGATGAAAATGGTAATAGTTGTGTTATTGGTATAACCTTTAAGGATGAATGTATGTATGTTCCTTCAGGTTGGTGGCATACAGTCATTAATTTAGAAGATTCTGTTGCATTAACCTCAAACTTCGTCCCAGCTTGTAAATTAGGTGAATCTTTGAATTTTATGAAGAATAAAAAAAATCAATTAAGTGGGTTTCATCACAATAAATTTCATAAATTTTTGCAAGATTTTTTAAGTAATGAAACTGTCTTACAAAAAATTGATGAAAGCAGATTAGAAATATTTAAAAAGTATTTACAGGAAAATGAATTGGCCGATGAAGATGAAGATATTGGTGAATTAAAATGCCAGATTGATTTACCCGTTTATGAGCTGTTTGTTGAATTATTGAAAAATAATGGATATGAAAAAGAATTAGAAAAGGGATTGCAAGATTTGATTGCCATTGAAAATGAAAATAAATCGAAAAATGGTGATAATGCTAAAAAATCAGAAGCCTGGGAAAAACTAACAGAAAAAAAAAATAGTGGATTCAGTTTCCAATTTGACCTTAATGAAGATGATTAGTTCTAGATAGGGTTTCATATATGCAAAATTATACACTAAAATTATATAAATAGGATCTATAAGATTTACAAGACGATTAGCTTTTTTTAGTTACAAGTTCATACATAGAGAAAGTGGTCAGCTCTATAATTTGGAGGAAATTAATGTGTTCATGGTTTCATAAACGCCCAAGAAAATAGCACCACCAGCACTTATCCACATGGTTCTGGGACCAATACCACTTAATAAAACGCCGTAACCTTCTTCTGAAACAATTTTACGGAATAATTCAGGAACAGAAATCTTAGTTTTACTTAACATTAATCTAGTTTTCAGGACATCCAGTGGTGTTGTTGTTGCAGCTGCGATACCACCCGCAAATGAACCGCATAGAGCACCTTTAACTGGACTTAACTGCGGGGTGCTATCGTATTGTGCCCATAATTTTTTTAAATGTTCGTAAAGTGGAAATTGTATAATTGTAAATGGAATTTCTCTCATAATAGTTGTACTCCAGCCTCTATAAAGTCCCTTAAAAACACCCTCTCCAGATTTATTTGAAATAATATATTTAAAAGATTCTAAAGATGATCTAAACTGCAATGATTGGGTCCTTTGTTTAATAACTTCAGCTGGAACTCTAACTAAACATGCAGTAATTTCACCCAATGATGCACTTAGCATATGTGAAAGATGAATTGCAGTAGATTCATTTTTAATGTAAGTCGGTAAAACACTCTTAAAATATCTCTTTGAAGTGTCATATGTAACAAAAAATAATGATGCAGAGGGAGCCGATGCAACAACTGCTGAGCCTAAACCCTTATATAAACCTCTAAATCCACCATTCTTGAAAAATCCACCTTGAGCTTGTAACCTGGTTTTCAAAGTATCAATAGGGAAAAATGCTAAATCGGTAGCTGTACCAGCAGCACCACCACTAATTAAAGACACCAAAAAAATATTTTTAGAATTGGTCTCCATTTTTTACCTTCAATTTATATAATTATTAATTGTATTCCCGTCAACCAAATTGAAAGATTCAGCTTAAATCAAATTTCACCTATCAATCCGGTGTGAAAGACCAGATTTTTTAACGTTCTTTTGAAATCGCCAAAGAAACTCACCCGCCACTAAATCATCGGTGAATCATTAGGATTTGTCGCATGCGCCACATTATCAAACAAAACAACTGTGGCATCCGGAGATAGTGGTTAGAAAGATAACTGAGTGTTTTAAAGTGGTTGCCTTGCGGAACAGTTGATTACAAATATAATAAATAGTTTACTTTGAGTACTTTGTGTTGGAACACTAATTCATATGCGTAACTTGGAAAATAATTAATTAATTGCATACAAGCGTGAAATTATGGTGAAGATCTGGCATTAAATAATATTTGTCGGATATAGTACTCGTTATGAGAACGGATGCGCTTTTTCTTGAGAGTCTATTTGCAGACTTTTCATCGAAGTCAATTATTTATACGCCTACTTCAAAACTGTATAAAACTAGACAATTAATAAATATTTATACAAAGTAATGATTTCGTAATGATGATAACGAACAGTCTATTACCCCTCCTACTATTCCAGCTTAACTCCTAAAAGTGCAAAATCTGCGATCGAATAAATTTGATAGTGCGAGGATTATAAATTAAACAGTTTTTCTCAATTTTTCTTGGAGTACTTTTGAACAGAGGAGTGAACAATAGATAATAAATATATATATCAGCATATAATTTATTTGACACTGAATCATAATGAAGTTACAAAGAACCACTGTTAGAATGCTTCACAGAAGTAGTAAAATATTGAGCGCAACGGCTGCTCCGGTCTCAACTTTAAAGGCAACGCCACCGACTGGTTCAGCTCTGTCGTTGAAATCATCTTCACGTAATGATTCATTATACGGTAATAGACCAATTTATCTTGATATGCAAGCTACAACGCCTGTGGATCCAAGAGTTTTAGATAAAATGCTTGAATTTTATACAGGATTTTATGGTAATCCACATTCATCAACGCATGCATATGGTTGGGAAACTGAAAATGCTGTTGAAACAGCTAGAAAACATGTTGCAGATGTTATTGGAGCTGACCCAAAGGAGATTATCTTTACATCAGGAGCTACAGAATGTAATAATGCTGCGTTGAAAGGTGTTGCTAGATTTTATAGTAAAACAAAGCGTCACATTATTACGACACAAACCGAGCATAAATGTGTTTTGGATTCTTGCAGACATCTACAAGACGAGGGTTTTGATGTGACATATTTAAAAGTTAATGAAGATGGTTTAGTTGATTTAGAGGAATTAGAAAAAGCAATTAGAAAAGATACAAGTATTGTTTCAATTATGACTGTTAACAATGAAATTGGTGTTATTCAACCAGTTGAAGAGATTGGACGTATTTGTAGAAAACACAAAGTTTTTTTCCATTCTGATTGTGCACAGGCGTTTGGTAAAATTCCTCTGGATGTTAATAAAATGAACATTGATTTAATGTCAATTTCATCCCATAAAATCTATGGTCCAATGGGTATTGGTGCTTTATATGTTAGAAGAAGACCAAGGGTTAGATTAGATCCTATTATCAATGGTGGTGGGCAAGAAAGAGGATTAAGATCAGGTACATTAGCACCACCTTTAGTTTGTGGATTTGGTGAAGCCTCGAGATTAATGATTAAAGAATATCCAAACGATCAACAGCATATCAATTATTTATCAAATAAATTAATTACTAGCCTATTATCAATTGATCATACACAATTAAATGGTTCAAAAATTCATCGTTATTCAGGTTGTGTTAATATTTCTTTTGCATATGTTGAAGGTGAATCATTATTGATGGCCTTGAAAGATATTGCATTAAGTTCGGGTTCCGCATGTACTTCAGCATCATTGGAACCATCTTATGTTTTGCATGCTTTAGGAGCAGATGATGCATTGGCGCATTCATCAATAAGGTTTGGTATTGGTAGATTTACAACAGAAGAAGAGGTTGATTATGTTATTAAAGCTATAACTGAGAGAGTTAATTTTTTGAGAGAGTTATCACCATTATATGAAATGGTTAAAGAAGGTATTGATTTAAATTCTATTGAATGGGCTGGTCATTGATCACAAAATCATAACAAAAAAATTTGTTTTAAATTTCATTTTTTCATTTTTTTTGGTTAAATTTTTCTGAATTTAATTTTCTTTTTTTAATTATTTAACAAAAATAAATAATTTAACCTTATGTATATACTATTCAAGACATTCATTCTCTAATAATTTAAAATTTCTATCTATACTACGTATTTACTGAAACTTTGTGTACTATTTTTTATAAAATAAATTAAAACTAAATTATTATTCGGCAAGCTACATAAACAAATAAAGAAAATATATTTCATGAAATTAATAAATTATGATACCTGAGTGAAATAAAAAAAAATTAAAAAACGAAATAAATGAATGTGATGAAATATATATATATATATATATAATTGTATAAGAAGCTAAAAAATATTAAAATAACCATATGGAGAACATGAGAAATAAAAAATAAACAGTAAACAAGAAATAATAAACAGTAAAAAATTTAAAGTGTAAAATGTAAAACATGACGAAAAAATGCAAGATTAATTAAATTTTGGGAATAATAAGAAGCGTAAGTGGTAGGACGAAGTAATAATCATTCATCATCCGAAAAATCGGGATTTATTACCCTTAAACCTTTCTTCTCACTTTTGCCACTATCAGTTGAAGAATTTGCAGCTGCATCTGGTAATGAACTTTGACTGAATCTTCTCTTACCATAGCCGATACTTATATCATCATCGGCCACCATTCCTAAACCTGATAAGCCCATCAAATGACCAAAACCAGTGTGATTGCCAAAAACATTTGTTGGTTCTCTTGAAAGGGGTGGTATACTCATTGAAGTTCTTGATTTTTCATCAATAGTTTCTTCATCTTGTGTTTTTCTTTTTCTGAGTAAGAATACTAGACCAAGTAGCAAGAATAAAACTCCGAAAACGACACCAATAACAATACCTGCAATTGCACCACCGCTTATTTTATGGGAAGCCTTATTATTTTTATCTTCTAATGTATTTGCAACTGGTGATGGAGTTGTTGTTGTAGATTGGACTATTGTAATTATTGCGGTTTGAGTTTTTGCAGGCGAAATTGATGTTGAAATTATGACAATACTGGAAACCAGCACTTCTACTGAAGTACTTGATGACGATGTAGTTGTTTTTGTGGGTATTGATGTAGTTGATGATGTGGTAATTGTCGATGATGTTGAAGATGATGATGATGTGGTGCTGGTAGAGGATGATGTAGTAGATGATGATGACGATGTGGTAGTGGTGGATGATGATGATGACGTAGTAGACGATGATGACGATGTTGTAGTGGTGGATGATGATGATGATGATGATGATGATGATGACGATGACGACGATGATGATGTTGTTGTTGTAGTGGTGGATGATGATGATGACGATGATGATGATGATGATGATGATTCAGTGGTGGTAGACGATGGTTCGGTAATATCTGAAGATGATGTAGTTTCAGATGAAGATGGTGTAGTGATAAATGACGATGATTCAATAATAGATGAAGATGAAGGGTTTGCTGTTGTAATTAATGTTGATAATGAACTTGATGTTGGGCTGGAAGATGATGATTCTTCGAAAAAGTAAATAGTTGAAGATTCAGTAGAAGATGACGATGACGAGGAAGTAGTGGGGGATTCACTATCTGAACTACTAACTTCACTATCATCTGGCTCAACTGCTGAATTAACGAAAACGGTAAAGAAACCGTTACCACCACAGGGTTCCAAATCGTAACCAACACAAGCGGTATCACAACCACTTGAAGCTGCTGTTCCTGAAATTCCAGAAGCACAGTAACATTCATTACCATTTGTCATTGCAGCTATATAGTTATCACCACATTGTTGCTGACAGTGCCCAGAAGATTGATAAATATCGCTATCTGAATAGGTTAAGCCGACTAATGCTGATTTTGGATAGCAGCCATAACTTGAAAAAGTTGCAATTGTATGGCTAGCCAGTAAAGATATATTTAGTATTCCAAGTAGGTGTTTATTGACAATCATATTGTACCATATATGTGTGAGTAAGGGTTTGAACGTATGAATGGAATAATGGAGAAAAAAGACAACAACGACTCTTGAATAATTATATGTTTGTAACTTCTTTGATTTTTTTTTCTTGTTTATGTTTGGGTTGTAGTAATGTGTTTACTCGGATATGAATGATCCTAGTAATAATAAGCCAACTAAATAAATATGAACAAACTTATATAACGGAAATAAGAATGTTAATAACCAGATGATTATAGGTAAAATAAAAAAATAAAACTTAGCAATGTAAGGATTGGGAAAAGCCAAGTAAAAGTAATAGAGTAAAATTAGTGAAAATGGAGTTAAGTTGATGGGTCAAATATGTGTAGCCTGGTGGTGAGCATTAAAAATAAATATGCATACCGAAGAAATTGCTTACAAAAACTACTATACTCCGGATATATCTTTTTTTTACTAACTGGCATTTAAAATTCTTTAGAAATTCTCTAGAAGTTCCTTGAAAATTTTCATTGTTTAAGATTACTTGCCCAATCTGTTTTCAAAGGGTTGAACTTATTGGTAATCTTACATTGGGTTCTGTTCACTTCTATACAACCGCCTAATCTACTTACTTATTTTTATATCGAATATACTATTTACGCACTAATTACTTCATAGACTAATCGGACAAATCTTTTTTCAGACTGTTGGTCACTTGATCATAATATTTCAGCTCTACTAACTGTGTATTTAACTTTAGCAATAAAGCAAACAAACCACAAAACCAATTGACCCTTGTATCTGTTAACCATTACCTCTTGTATGTCCTTATTTTTGTGTGTGTTGACAATTCAAATAAAGGGTGGACTGGCAATAGTCGTATGCAGGCTGTACCACACGGTTTGAACAACAGACCGAGAATTTTATTCATTCGCTGGCTGTACAGTCAACAAACAAATAAACAACAAATAAACAAATAAAATTTGCCGATAGCGCTAAATCTAAAAATATAATTATCCCCTTTGAGATACAATTATTAATACAAAAAAAAACCAAATACATAAAGATTTAAGTATGTGACAATGCTGTAAACTGTCAGTCTTGTGTACAACTTATCATTTGGTTATTTTATGGAACTTTAGATAGCTATAGGAACCTATTCTATCACATGCATTCTATTTTTAAAAAAATAAACAAACAAATGTTACGGTAGAATACGGGACTTGAAACTATACAGCCAGTGCTGTGCTACCCAGATTGACCCGAAATTAGATTTAAATTTAGATATGCGTCGATCGACGCAACCTTCAACCCTTATCTTATCTCCAGTGGCTAAAGGATTTCGTTGCTGCCTCAATTATCTTATATGATTATACGCAAAGTATATTGGCATCAGAAAGGATCTTTGAACCGAGATATCTGATATGCTGTTCTGATTTGTTATGCTCTGTTTTGTTTTGTTTTCTTTTCTTTTTCTTGTTGGGTTAGACATAGTGCCGATTCTCGTATACTGTATCTGTAAACCACATATCTGAAATAGTAGTTTCTAGATCTTGTGGAAATCGCAAACTAAATAGTTTGATGTCAGTATTGCATGATCGATTGCCATCCCCTTCTGTTCTCTGTTTCCTTATCCACTCGTATCTCTTTTTATTTTTGACTTGTCCTTATCAAAAATATCTGCAACCGCTTCCAGTAGTGGACTTTTGCCCAAAATAGACTTGTTTATTTATTTTAGTTCGCTGCTGGTCCTTATATTGGTATTGTTATGTTTACTATATTTAATACAACAACTGTTTACTGGATCTTATTATTTAAGAATCTCATCTATGCTCTATGCGCATTATCTGGCGAACTTGAAAACAACAGTATTTCTGTTGTAATTTATAATACTTAAGCTGCTTCACGTCAAGAAGCATCGCCTGATTTCTTAACATTTATTAATATTAAATTGTTTAGTCTGCCTTCTCTTCTTGCCAACTTCTCTAATTCTCTACACATTTGCTACTCCGTCTACTTTGTAAAACTACACTTGAAGTTTGCAGAAATTATCATCTTTTCTAAACTAAATTTTAAAAGTGATTTTATTAATTTGGAAAACTTTCTTATACAACAATAATTTAAGCCAATAATTTTCTAACCTCCTCAGCAACCGCATCACCAACTTCAACTGTTGATGCAGATCCACCTAAATCTCCAGTCATAATACCTCTATCTAAAACGTTTTTAACGGCTTGTTCAACAATTTTACCTTCTTCAACTAAATTTAATGATAATTTCAACATCATTGCAGCAGATAAAATAGTTGCAACTGGGTTAACCTTGTTTTTTGGCAAATCTGGTGCTGAACCGTGACATGGCTCATATAATCCAAACGCTTCATTAGTATCTGGTAAGGATGCTAATGATGCGGATGGCAATAAGCCTAATGAACCCGGAATAACCGATGCTTCATCCGATAAAATATCTCCAAACATATTTGATGTGATAACAACACCATTTAATTTGGTTGGTGACTTAACCAAAATCATTGCAGCAGAATCAACCAATTGGTGTTGTAAATTCAATGTTGGGAATTCTTTTTCAATGGTTTCTGTAACTGTTTTTCTCCATAATCTTGATGATGCTAAAACATTTGCCTTATCAATCGACCAAACTGGTAATGGTGGATCATTTTGTAATGCTAAAAATGCTGCCATTCTAGTAATTCTTTGAACTTCTGGAACTGAGTATGCTTCGGTATCCCATGCACGTCCGTTACCGTTATCTTCTTCTCTTTCACCAAAATAAATTCCACCCACTAATTCTCTGACAATGGTGAAATCTGTACCCTTAACAACTTCAGGCTTTAATGGTGATAAATCTAATAATTTATCAGATGCAAAATGACATGGTCTCAAGTTTGCATACAAATTTAATTCTTTTCTAATTTTCAATAAACCTTGCTCTGGTCTAACTGATCCCGTACCCCATTTTGGTCCACCAACAGCACCTAATAAAATTGCGTCTGCCTTTTTTGATGCTTCAAGTGCTTCATCAGTTAATGGGACTCCGCTTGCGTCAATGGCTGCACCACCAATTAAATGGTTTTGAAAAATAAATTCAATTTCTGGCTTGGATTCACTGATGGCTTTCAAAACTTTAACAGCTTCGTCAACAATTTCTGTACCAACATGGTCACCTGGTAATAAAACTATAGTTTTTGTCGTTGTCATTTTTTTATAAGATTTAATCTTTTTTAATAATATATATATTTATATATATGAAAGAAAAAGTAGAGGGTTGATTTAGAGTACCTCGAGATTCGTAATACTCATCGATCGATCCATTCAACCTTTTTTTTTGAAATAAACCGGTCATTTTCCCCGGTAGTTTCACTCCGGTACCGGCGTAATTGTTTCTGTTAGGCGATTATTTTTATTAAACCGTTTTCTAAATTTGACAGATGTTTATGCTATTACTATATGTTTATGAATACTAAATTAAATTCAAAAACAAAAAAACTATATAGATATAATATAAAAATATAATGTAGGGTAAACTAAATCTGTTCGGCAATAAATTTGTCTATATCAACTTCGTTTAATTTAGCATTACCAGCATTACTGACTTTATAATTCTTAGCTTCTTCCTGTAACTGAATTCTTTTCAATTTATTTAATGGACCCCAACCATTCACCGGAGAATTTAATTTAAATGGTTCCATAAATTTAACACATGGCTTAAATGCTTCGCCTAAAGAAATAATTTCATGAATAATATCCTCAGTACAAATAACACCGTCATCACCTAATTTGTCTTCGATTAAACTATTATCATCTAACGCAGCGATTTTAAAACCTTCTTCAAATTCTTCGTCAGCAATTTTAACAGTAGCTCTCTTTTGAATTAGGTTTCTAACGGTGGATAATGATGGCGTACCAACAACAATATATGGATTGATTAGTCTGAGTAATGGTCTAACTGTAGAATTTAATTTAACAAATGTTCCCATATTAATATGATTGAGTCGTAGGACAGATAAAACTTTTAATGCTTTAGTTGGAATTTTAGCACCGTGTGGTCCTTTAATTCTAACAACAAATAATAATCTCTCTTCATCATTATCATCATTGGTTTTTTTTTCATCGTCATCATTTTCATGAAGTTTGTCATATTGACTAACTCTCTTTATTCTAGTCTTTTCAAGTTCACTTGCCCTTTTTTTTGACACTAATGTTTCAGCTCTAATAAATTTGGTCTTTTTTTCTTGTTTTTTCTTTTTTAATGCTTCTTGTCTTCTTTTTGATTGTTGCTGCTTTTCTATACGCAATCTATCAGCATTTTTTCTCTTTTTAAGGAGAATTTCTGGGTTGCTATTCAATTTATCCGCTTCTGTTGACATAATTAATTTATTATAGAAACTATCAAATTATTGATATATATATATATAAAAGAATCAAAGATAATAATTAAAAATTAAAAAATTTAAAAAAAAATTATTCATGCGTGAAAATTTTTTTCCGTTAGATCTGGTGCACGGTCGTTTTGATAATTAATTTACAAGAAATTATCAGATAGCTGATTAAAGTCCTTATAAAATTTACATGGATATTTATAATAATTAGTAAACTCTTTCAACTTTACCTCTATCTTTTCTTTTCAATGTTTCTAAGGTGTTAGCATAAAGAACAATTTCATTCCACTCTTTTTCAAAAACATTTTTCCCGAATTTTCTTGCTCCAACCCTAGTACAATTTAATCTATATTGTAACTTCTGATCACCCGACAAACTTGTTGCTTTTAATAAAACATTTGCCAAATTGTCATAATTTTCAACAGATGAAGTTGAATAATCTGGGTCTGATTCATCTCTAAAAAAAAATCCAGATTGGTATGATGGATCAATTTTAATTGATTCTTTCCTTTCCTTCTCTGATAATAAAACGCCAGTTTTTGGATTGATTGGGACAACAATGTCGAGTAATGGACCTGCACTTGCATGGACAATTGGAATACATCCGTACATCATATATTCAACAACACAAATACCAAAATGTTCTTTCCACATACAATTAAGACCAAAATCAGCTTTTTTTAGATAATCTTCCACTAATTCATTACTTGCATTAATTTCAAATTTGATTAAATCTTTCGGAATTTCTAAAATTTCGATTAATTCTTTTAAAACATCAATGGACTCTTTATCTTTTTCAGATCTTGTTGAGCCAATTAGGACCAATTTATAAACTTCAATATTTAACTTTTTAGCATTTTCTAAATATTCTTTATAATTTTTTAATAATAATGAATGTCTCTTTTCAGGTCTAAACTGCCCAATATAAATCATTACTTTTTCTCTTGGCCAACTAACGCAATCTTTAACATCTTCATAACTAATTCCACTTGGCGGATAAACAATAACGGGCTCAATTTCATTACCAATTATACTCCAAGATTCTTTCACGTTTTCTAATGTCCACGTTGAATTGCATGCTAAGGTATCTGCAAAAGCGCCAGAGAATTCATATAATTTTAACATTAAGCTCCAATAAATATATTTACCAAATCCCCAGATACCTGGAATTAGTTTTGCCTTCTCTATCATATCGCCTGAAACAATTGGATAATGAATGTAACTGATAATTGGCAAATCTAAAAATATATGAATGAAGGGATAGATAAATGGGAAACCCATTGTATCAATAAAAATATCGGGTAAAACTTGATAAAACGACATAAACATTAAAATAAATGAGCCAATTATTTGTCCAAGGATTGTTAAAAATTTATAGCTTGAGCCATCAATTAACCACTTATATTTATTATTTAACTGAATGAAAACAATTCTATCTTTAAGATCATCATTTTTAAAAAAATCAATTCCAAAAGTCTTTTTCACCGATGTTAAAATCCATGAAACCGATGTTGAATCATTTGGAGTAAATGTATAAATTATTGCAACAGCTTTTGATTCTAATTTTAATGTTGAATAAACTGCTTCCCAAAGAACACGTTCACCACCCCCTCTAGCAAAAGAATTTGGATGAAAAAATCCATATAGAACCTTTCTTTTCGGATCTTGTGGGTCTATGGGTTTAATTAGATCTAAAAATGAATCTTTATTATCTTCTGAGTCAATTCTGGCAATTCTTAATCTATTATAAATTTTATCATTTGAATTTGTATTTTCATTAGTAACTAACGGTACAGTTGAATATAATTGTGGCTTTTTGGATGCTAATAATAACCTACGACGATATGATGATTTTTTAACTCCAACTTTTGATGGCTTAATTGAACCTGATTTATTAACTGCTTCTTCAATCGCTTCTCTAAAACCTGATGGAGGTAAGGAATAGAATCTCATAAAAAATGATATACCACTTTTATAAACAAAATAAACTATTAGTGCAAAAGTGGTAATTATAAATGTTAGAACTTTTGTTACATTTCCCATACCTAATGAAAACATCTTTGAAGTATAATTGTAAATAGTTGAATGATACAACGGAAAGAAAAAACAAATAATTTTAAATAAATGTTCAAAATAATATTGAGATCGAAAAATATATTTTGAGGAATGCTTATTAGATAATGATTTTTCCGCCTTTACTTAGTGATTCACGAGAGAATTGATTAATTAAAGAACGAATTATGCATGTATATATGTATATATTTACTTGCATATATATTTGTAGGTTCCTGAATTAAATTTATATAAAAAACAGTAAGTTTGGTACTCAAGATAATCCGAAACTAAAAGAACAGCTCTTCCTCAACTGATGAGAAATTCTATAGCGTTCGGTGATCTCCAGCTGATAACGATTAATTTACAAATTTACTGAATACTTTTGAAATAAAAGTCTATTGTATTTATTGTAAGTAAGAAAAGATAACGGTTAACATAAGCAACACAATCCTAAGTAAAAGAAATAAAGACACTTTAACAAATGAATCGAATAAAAATAAAAATAAAATTAAAGATAAAGCTTGATCATTTTCTGAAGCTCAGAAAAAAAATGGGAAATTAAAGATGATAATAAAAATTAAAAAGTAACAAAAAATAAACGGAAACAAAAATAAAATGTTTAAACTGAAAATAACTGATATAGAAAAAGCAAGATAATACAATTATACGGTGAGAGAAATATCACATTTGAGTTTCCTTTTCATCAGATAAACTTAATTGAGCAACTTTTTCACCTAAATCATCATTATTTTGAGTATTCTCCGAATTCATTGAATAATAAGCACCATCAGTACTCATTGATTTACTACCATTAACCATTTTAGTTGAATTTAAAGAAAGAGTATGCTGATGTTGCTGTTGTTGCTGTTGCTGTTGCTGTTGAGAAGTTAATGAGAATGAACGTGGAACAGATGATAGTTGTTGAGAATTCATGGAAAATGCTCGTTGTTGCTGCTGTAATTGTTGCTGCTGCAGCAATAATTGTTGTTTTTGTTCCAATATTTGTTGTTGTTGAGACAATAATTGTTGCTGTTGTTGAATTGATAATGAGTCACCACCAATTGACATTAAATCAATATTTGGTAGTTGTGGCTGCTGTGATTGTAAAACTGATTGTTGCTGTTGCTGTTGTTGTTGTTGTTGTGATAGAGATTGAGCTTGAGATTGAGATTGTAGTTGTAAAGAAGACAATCTTGAATGAATTTGTGATTGTTGCATTTGAGGTGATTGTTGCAATAAAGGTTGCTGATAGGATTGTTCTTGTTGGTTCTGTTGAGATTGGGATTGATGCACAGATTGAAACTCTTCATTTTGTTTGTCAGTTGGATTTAAATTATCTCTCGTAACGCTTGGAACGACAACAACATCATTTGTAACCATGTCTTCTGGGACTATATTCAAATCAGAATTTGGAGGAAGAATTGAATTACTATCTTTAGGCATTGATAAAACCGTATCCAGGGACTGATTTGTTAAATCGTCCGAAGCTGCGAAGTTTGATCTATCTGTAATATTGCTTAATTGAGTATGTCTTCTACCTTTTGGAATCGAGGAGATTGAAGGAGAATTATTTAAAGAGTTAATTCTTTTATTCTTCCTTCTTTCAAATGCGACTGCAGCTCTTAATTCAGGATTTGATAGCTGAGTTAAGCGTTTAATATCATTATACCAAGACATCATTATATCATAAGTGTCAGCTCTAAAAACCCAGTTATGACCTTTATGTAGTAAGCCACCGTTCTGTGAATTATGCAAAACAAATTTATGATAAGAATTTGGATTTTTTTCATCTTTTCTTGAATGTTCTGCAACTGTACAGTCAGATAATGATAATGAAACAACAGGAATTGGATCTTTTTTCCTATCGGAGGATTTAAATTCGTGGAAAAATGATGGAGTTAAAACATAATAACCTTTTGCATAAGATTTTAAGTATTTTGATTTTCTTTCTAAATAACCTAATTTTATTTCGTATGTCAATGGATCATTTTGATATTTATAAGAAATTTCACTTGAACGTCTCATTGGGGTATTTAAGTCAATGAAATCATTTTTATCTTTGGAAACGAAAGACTCCCATTCAAATGAAGGATCTTTGGTCAAAATGCTTGAATCCAATTTAGAAATTAAACCATCAAAAACATTTTGAGCTTGTTGACCTAACAATTTTGCGTAAACTGTTAAAGCAGTTTGAACTTCAGTATAGACAACTTTTTCTAATTCCTTACCTGAAGTTTGAAGGTTAATAAAGGCCTCATGTAAATAATTTTCCTCTGTTAGTTTTTTTTTAATCAACTTATCTAAGGAAGATTTCAATAAATATGGATCATTTTTGGGATCTAAATTTAATGGGTTACTTTTAGCAATTTCAATTGACTGAATATAGGTTGATAAGCTCTGTCTCAAGTCCACCTTATATTTATCAACTTGATTTTTGAAATCGCTTTGTAAAGACTTAATTTCCTTAATTTTGATTAGCAAATCTCTTTTTAAATCTTCTAGCCTAGGTATGATTGTGGTATTTAATTCTTTGACAGTTGACTGAGCTAACAATGCAGCATTTGAATGATACTGATACAAAATTGTTGGTAAATCTTGAATCGATCCTGAACCTAGAGGTAAAAAGAATTTTCTGGCGAGATCGAATTCGTTGTTTTGTTTGGATAAGTCAATGGAATCATCTTTCGAACTAGAGTTGGAATTTGGATGAAAGATCGCATTTGAAACGCTGGTGGTGGTTGAGTTTGTCACTCTCATTGGCTGATAGAATTCACCGTCCAAACCTTGAGTTAGAAACGGGAACGTGATTGCATGATGGAGTCTAATTTGTTGTCTGCTGATTTCTTCATGAACCGAAACAATTTCTTTTAAGTAATGCGACAAGCAGCCGATTATGTTTCTCCAAGAATTGAACCTAGCTGCCAGAATATCAGTTGGATTTGCGTTTGTAGGAATTTGCACTGATAATGGATCTGAAGGATCATTTTTTAGCACCTTTTTCTTATTTTCGACCAGTTGTTTTGACTGAATTGATTGCAGCACTTCCTGCGTGGAGGACCTGTTTGACTGGAACGATTTCGTTTGCTCTGCTTGTTTTTGTCTCTGTTCATCTAACTGTTTTAGTTGGAGTTGATTTTGCAGTATCTGCTGTTGAGAAACCAGACTCATTATTGAAATGTATTACCTAAATAGACTATTACAACGCTAACAAAGAGATAAGGATAGAAACAAAGAAAAACTATTTCGTGATGTAGTGAATTATCTGTAGATTGTCAAGAATACAATATGATATAATAAAATATAATATAACATAATAAAATCTAATATAAACAATATAACATAATATAAAACTTTAGAGAAGGAATTGGTAAATTTTCTGTTGTGCACAACTCAATATTGCCGTATTCAGTAATTTTTTACTGACCTCAAAAATGGTTTCCTAGTGACGACTTTTTGAACCGACCTTCTGTTTATAGTTTACCCAATTGGGAATGTATCAGCCATATTACATGGATTTTGTTGTACTGCGCCACCGTCATGCGTTGGGTGGGATGCTTTTTACCGTCATTACCTGGTGGAGTTTAGAGTAAATTGCATGGCTACAGATTACGAGAGTGATTATGTTATTATTTATTATGTTTATTTGGTTTCTAGTATTGAAGAGAATCTTGGTCACAGGATTGGAGACCAAGTGTGGCAGAGTTCCCTACCAGAGCAGGGTAGAGATGGCAATGAGGTGGCTACGAGCTGGCTACGAGATGACTGCGAGATGGCTATAAATAGCAGAACAAAAAACACACCTTCAGTTAGAGAGCAGAACAAAAATCGATTTCGAGTCATCATTTTATTTCATTTTTTTTGTTTTCTGTTTTTTTTTTGCTTTATCGTTTTGTCGTTTTTATGGTTCGGGTGATAACACTGGATAGCTGATCTCGAGTATTAGGCGACATTTTGCAAATTGTCCTTCTTTTATTGTCAGACGCGTATGGTAAATGTAAAATTGTCCGTATTGGAGTACTGGTCTTTTCGTATTTAAGCATTTCTCCTCCGACAAGTATAAAAGGAATAACTAAGCAGGAGGAGAGTTACGGAAGCGTAAACAATTTAAAAATCAAGTTAAAGTACTCATGCTCATACTCATGCACGTGATAGTGATTATTTCAGATGAATCAAGATGGCTATTCATTATTCAGCAGGTGATGCAAAAACACGAGTAAAGCAAACTAAAACACAAAACCATCTAAGGGTCCGATACAAACAAGGTTTATTGTCAGCTACGGTCGTTTGTAGTTTCCCTCAAACCACTCCAGCCTGGTGAAGCCAACCCGTTATCGGATGAGATATGCTGTAAATTATAATACAATAAATAATCGATAACATTTTCGCTTTTTTCCGCATTAGGTATCAATTCCTATCGACCTATAGTAGTCTAGTGAGAATGTATAAATATCTTTTATAAAACTAGCTATAATGTCCCTTCTTTTTTCCTGGAGTTCAGTAGTATTGTATTTTATCATATATTAAATAAGATGCTACCATTTAATAACACACCTGAAAAAAAAAGAATCCTAGTGGTTGGTGCTGGAGTCGTTGGATTGACTTGTGCTTTGAAAATTTCCGATAGTCTAAAAGATAAATGTGAAATTGAAGTCATTGCAAAAGATCTACCAGGCGATAACTCGTTATTTTATACATCACCGAAGGCAGGAGCTCATTGGATTTCAACCAATGACAAAACTTGGGCTAAAGCTTGGCATTTAGAGACATATCAAAAATTAAAAGAATTATCCAAGATTCCAGAAAGCTTTATTAAACCTTTCACATTATATATGGGTGAAATTGTACCAGCTGGTAAGCAAGTTCCAGAATATGTTGAGCCTTGGTTCAAGGACAAAGTTGACGATTTTGAGTTTGTTGATCAAGATCAAAAAAAGTTCCCAGATGTTTATAATATCTACAAATTTACTTCTTTCACGATTTCCACAAGTTTTTATTTAAACTATTTAGTTGCTGAGTTACAAAAGCGTGGTGTGAGTATTAGAAGACATACACTTAAATCTTTAAAAGATTCGGAGGATTATGAATTTAGTTCAAACAATGGTAAGCCAGATTTAATCATTAATTCCACCGGCTATCAATATAATTTACTAAATGATTGTTATGATCCTAAGTTAAAACCAATTAGAGGGCATGTGATACTCGTTGAGAATAACTTGCCTTATCAAGTTTCTTTTGAAGAGCCTTATCCAGCTGAAGAGGGTGAATTTCTGATGATTTTCCCAAGAAAAGAAGGTGGTGCGATCATTGGTGGTATTTATGACCGCCATTCTTTAAGTTTTGATACTTCGATTCATAAAGATTATGTTGAAAGATTAAAATTGAAGCTCAAAAAGCACGTTCCAGAATTTGATGAGAAGTTAAAAATCTCTGCTCATACAATTGGTTTCAGACCAGATAGACAAGGTGGGGCCAGAATTGAAATTGACAAATTTAATAGTAAGATTATTCACAATTATGGTAATGGTAATTCAGGTTATATCGAAAGCTGGGGTTGTGCCAATTTTACATTGAGTTTAGTTAACAAAGTTTTATACCCGAAGGCTAAATTATGAATACTTTATACACTATACAGGTCTTTCCAAAAATAGTCTTTGTTATTTATTGTTTATTATTTTTATTATCATCAAGATTCAATATTTATTATTTATTGTTTATAGTTTGTAGGTTATAGTTTATAGTTTATAGTTTATTAATTATTGCTTATTATTTATTAATTATTCTTCTTCCTCTCTGTACCTCAGTGGAGTATTTATTTTCCTGTCGAGCGACTAAAAGAACATTATTTCACACGTTCATAATTTCTTCGCTGAGCATATAATAGCGGAAAAAAAAGTACTTGTGCTGCATCGTATTCCTGTACTTATATATTTTTTTACTTCCAGGCAATCCAGTAATAATATATACTATTCATTAAAACATAATATTTACAATATGCCTTTATCTGTTAAAGGAAGATTTGTTCTTCCAACAATATTTACGGTCATTGCTCTGTCATCTTTGTTAATGTATGTTTACAAACCTAAATTCTCATCACCTTATGAAATTCAGTCGCAATCAAACCACTTAGTCTCGCAATCACATGACTCGCAATACTTTAAGCTACAACGAATAATTGATGAGCAGTCTGTAACTGATAAATTATTACAGTTAGGCTTAACTCCAAACCATTCAGTAGAAGTATTAAGTCAAGAAGGTCTTGACGTTGAAACTAGACGTAGAACTATTATTCATGGTAGATTCTTACATATTACAGATATGCATCCTGATGAATTAAACATTATTGGCTCCTCGCAAAAGAAAAAATGCCATGCAACTCAAAAAGGCATCAAAGAATCCGAAAAATGTCATAAATTTGGTGATGCAATGAGCGGTTGTGATTCACCAATGGATTTATATAACAGTACATTAAGTTGGATTAGAGAAAATTTGAAGGATAAAATTGATTTTGTTATTTGGACAGGTGATAATATTAGACATGATAATGATCGTAGTAATCCTAGATTGGAGATTGATATTTTTGATATGAATCAAAGAGTTTCTGATGATATGGCAAGAACTTTCATGGATGATGGTGAAGAAGACTTAATGCCCCTAGAGAGAAGAGTTAAAATTATTCCAAGTTTAGGTAACAACGATGTTTATCCGCATAATTTGTTTGCTCCAGGGCCAACTTTACAGACAAGAGAAATGTATAAAATCTGGAGAAATTTTGTTCCAACTGAACAAATGCATACTTTCGATAGAGGTGTTTATTTTTTCAGAGAAGTTATACCTGGTAAGTTAGCTGTTATGTCAATTAATAGTTTATATTTGTTTCAGTCAAATCCATTAAATGATAATTGTGACAGTAGAAAACAACCGGGTTACAAATTATTCCAGTGGTTAGGTGTTACTTTGAAAGAATTAAGACGTAGAGGTATGAAAGTTTGGTTAAGTGGTCATGTTCCACCAGTTCCAAAAAATTTGCATCACAGTTGTTATGCTAAAATGTCTGTTTGGATGCATGAATATAGAGACATAATCATTGGAGGTGTTTGGGGTCACATGAACATTGACCATTTTGTCCCATTGGATTCTGTTAAAGCTTGGAGATCGATTGAAAAAAGATTAAGAAAGTTGGGATTAAATGAAGATGCCTCACTTTTAAATTATACAAATTATGATGAATTAGAACAATGTTCAATTGATGATGATAATTATGAAGACGATGAATTCGAAGAACAAGAAGATTATTATGATATAATTGATTTATACAAAGGGATGGGATTAATGGATGGTCAAGATGATTTGGAATTTGAAGCTGTAGGAAGATATGATAATGCACCATCAGGTAAAGTTACATATCTGGAAACGATTAGAGACTCAATTTTTACTAAAATTAAAGGTAAAAAGAAATCAGGTAAACATTACGAACGTTATTCCTTAACTCATGTTTCAGCATCCGTTATACCAACATTTAATCCCGGTATTAGAATTTGGGAATATAATGTTACTGATTTGTATTCTAAGCCTGAGTCTTTTGGATCATGGGATGATTTTTTCAAGGATTTAGAAAGTTATACCCACTCTCAAGATTTGCTGGATTCATTGATGGATGAAAATGATAGTAATTATATAGAAGAAGCTTACTCTTTATCAAGTGACAATACAATTCCAAAGCCAATGCCAATTGATAACCCATTAGGTCCCGCTTATACCCCTCAACTATTTTCTCCTGAAAGATATGTTCAATATTTTGTTAATTTAAATAAACTAAATTCGGATAAAGATCAAAGCAATGCGTTTTTGAATTATACAATTCAATACGCAACGGATGATGAAAGTTACAATATGGAGGGTTTATTGGTGAAAGATTGGATTAAATTAGCCAAAAAATTAGCCCTGTCAAGTGGCGGTGAAGGTTCTAACGAGCTTTCCAAAAAAACTGAAAAGTTATGGTCTGCCTACCTGGATAGAGCATTTATTGGTACCGGTTATCAAGATTTCTCATTTGCAAGGGGATAATTTTTGTGTGTTATTTTTTGTATTATAGCTTTATTTTCATTTAAGCATGCTTGCTTTATTTACGATTTTTTTTCGATTACTATGGACTTTCGTTTAATAAAACACCTTATTTTTAGTATTGTTTTAATGTTCAAACTTAGTTATTTAATAACCCACAGAATAATAATTTCGAAAAAGGAGATCGCGTTGATTCTGATAAGATGAATTTTAATCATCCTTGATCCCTTTTTCTTCTGTTCTTCCATCCAATGTCTGTCTTTTTTTATTTATAACATTCAGGTTTAACTTTAACAATAATACTTTGCTATATTAATATTAAATTATGGATGATTATCAAGAAGTTCTTGATGATGATTTGAAACTTGAGAATCAACAAATAGTTTTCGATCCAGCTTCAAATATCAATTTATTTAATACAGTTTCAAATGATCCAAAAGATATTGGGAAAGATATGGATTTTTTAGAAGTTCAAAATGAAGACCATTTTGAATACGACTCCAATCTGTCCAACGCATTTTCTACAACAAATGGAGATTTAGGACATAAAAAAGATCTAATGGCTGGAATTGTATTGCTTTCATTTATTGTTTTGCTATTCTTTTTATACTCATTTTTTGTCTATTTGGAGTGTCAGAAATATAAAGTTTTATTAAGCACTTCAAAACCCAGGCATCGTTCCCGCTAAAAGAAAGAAATCGATAACCATGGGAGATATTGAAGCGCAAAATCACAAAATCTGGAAAAGCACTGGCACATTGGGCAGTATAAATGAGGATTCAAATTATCAACGAGATTTGAATACCACGAAAAGAAATCTTAAGTACCTAAATTCGGTGGCAAATACAGAATTTAGTGATAGTGATAATGAAAGTAAAACAAAAAATGAAGATAATCATGAAAAGCAGATTCAGTTTCAAAATTCTAGCAAAGCAAATATAATTTTGATGAAGGAATCTAACGATTATAATAATCCTAAAACAACTTTTTTAAACAGAATTGCCAATATTGGGAATAAAGAAACTTCAAATTTAAGTGCAATGCTGGCGGACGATGAATATTCGCCTCTTAAATTGGTAAATCCAAATTCTGAAGCATATAAAACAAATGAAATCGCCGATTTTGTCGGTCATAAGGGATTGGAAAATTTTAAAAAGATTAGGTATACAATTGCAGACTTGGTCAAATTAGAGCCAGTTAATTTGTATCAATTTGTTGAGTCGACTGAAGACGATGGTGATTTGTTAATTACAGATGTGATTTTCGGTGAGACAACTCCTGGCCAAAATTCTGAAATATCACAGTTGGAAATTGAATTCACCAAAATGAGGTTAGATCTAATTAGTCCTTTACTAGATTCTGCCTCAAAACAAATAGAATTAATAAGATTCATAGTAAGTTCGGTGGATTTACAGAAACACAATAATCCAAGGGTTTTTCTTTCCTCATATGGGATTTTAGTTGACCAACTTATAGAATTTTACCTGATTCCAAGAACAATGGATCAGATCTCAGTATTCATTCTAAATGCCTTAATTGAAGTTTTAATCAAATATTGTCTCAAGTGTTGGAAGTTTGAAACTTTAAAGCACGAGTATATGGATAGGCAATTTAAAGAATGGAAACTCCAACCTTTTGTTCCCAGCAAAGTCAAGGTTTACAAATATATGGTAGCATTATTATTAACTGGTTATAAAACTAATCTCCTAGGTGAAGTTTTAGTATTTTTTAACACTTCTCCAACTCCGCATTTATTACACTGCATACTAGCTGAAGCAGAAACATCTAATAAGCTACCAGGAGCAACAAAAGGATTAATCCAATGTTTACGAAGGCAACTGATGGCTGAGCATCTAAAATGTTGTGAAGACTCCAATAAAGAAAAATATTGGGGGCTCAGTTCAACTAGTGTTCCAAGCACTTATCTTTCGGAATCTGATCAGCCTATGAAAGTTCCTAATTCGGAAATTATAATTGATGAAAAAAGAGAAATTCAAGAAAAATCTAGTCCTCACAAAAGCATTACTGATTCAGAATGTGATCGCTTTCCTGGGTCATTAAGCGATTATCTGAAATTTTAAGATTATGAAATTATGAAAACCTATATTGTGTATAGATGGATGATTTACTAATCATTGTTGTCTTTAATATTGTAAATTAATTTTCGATTATTATTATAAATAGAGAATGAATTAAGCGGTGTGAAGCGAATGACATACAAAATACAAAAAACTACTGTATTACATGCATATAACCATAAAATAACGTGTAACAAAAAAGTGCATTTAGTGAACCTTAAATCTATAGCCGAATCAAAATAAAAAATCAAAAAAAATTAAGATTCATTTCTGAAATAATCGTAATTGATTAAAGCTTGCATACAACCCCATTCGGTAAGCTTGCTTTTTAGCCATTTCAACTGGACGGGTTTGGTCAAATAATCGTTACAACCTGCGGCCAACGCATTTTGCTGGTCTGTAGCACCAGTTGAGGCAGTAAGAGCAACAATAATGATTGGAGATTTAAATAAATTCAAAGCCAGAGAATCAGATTCATCTGTTTCTTCTAAATGATCCTTGGGCACCGTTGTTGCAAAGTTACCAATTCTATTTAGTCTTTCCAATCTTCTAATCTCCTTTGTTACCTCAATGCCTGACATCACCGGTAATTGAATATCCATAAAACATAAATGAAATCCGCCTCTCTTCCACATTTCCAAGGCCTCTTTACCAGTTGATGCAATTTGAAATTTAACGTTACAAGATTTTAAATGTCTGGCCATAATTTTTTGATTAACTAAATTATCTTCAACCACCAAAACATTAATATGAGATAAAATCTTAGAAATCCCTAATTTGTCCTTATTGTTCTTAGAATGTTTTTTTAGTTTTCTTCCCCTTTCATCATTAGCAGATACAGGGGTAAGATTTGATGATGAAAGCAAATCTTCTTTGTTTGGTTTATTGCTTTTGTCTTCAGAACTTGTATTAATTGCAAGTCTGGGGTTACTATGCACTATAGTATCGGATAAATTAGATTTGGACGGTATCAATGGTCTTCTTCGATTCATCTTAAACTCGTTATCTTCTGATGTTGCCGTTTTAGGAGATGGTGGAGGAGGTGCAGTTCCCAAATTTGGAGTAGGGGATTTTGATTCACTTCTTGCTTCTTTTGGGAATAAAATAACAGCCGATGATAATGGCGTCGGTTGGGGATCAACGGATCCTGTGCTTCTTAATCTCATGTTTTCTCTAGGGGGTGGTAATTTTTGGATGCCCAAAACAGCAGTTCTACTTGAGTTGCTATACTTCGACTCATGAGGATTAGATGTTGGTGATTTTCCGTCATAATTTGTATGGTCCAAGTTTGTATTCCTTGCTGAATATTGAAAAAGTGGTTGATTTTGCTGCTGATTTTGGTGAGTTATTTTAAAGGAATCATTAGTGGGAGATTTGACAATATCAATTATGAGAGCATCTGAAATTTTCATGCCGTCTGGAAAGTACTTATCCAAAATATCCCAGATCAAATTATCTGGTTCTAAAACAATATACTTTAATGTGGGTGTTGGTTGCATGTCAGTTGTGGCCCAATCGTTTTCGGCAAGAAGAGAAGATTTTGAATGAAAGACTGGCAATGGGCATAAAGGAGTTGTAGACTTGGATTCATTTGCTGATATTGATGATTTCATTATGGCTGGATACAATAAAGGAGATGATGATTCCATTAATGATGGACTAGCAGATTTAATCTTATTATTTGAGGAAAGGATTATTCCATCTTTGTAAGCACTACTAGAAGCGTTATATTTAGGGGAGCTTTCTTGTGTTGGTATTAATGTTGATGAGGGTATTTCCAATTTAATCACGAGATCTGATGGATCGCATTCCAATGCCAAAGATGTTGGAAATTTTGTAGTTATCATATATTTTAAATCGTCAATTATATCATTTTGCCCAGTCATAATAGTCGTTGCAGTATGTGCTGGTCTTTTAACCCATACACGTCTCATGTCTGGGCTAGAAAGTGGTTTTTTATTATTTCTATTAGAGTTCTGAAAAGCAATCTGTTGGGTTGTTGAATACTCCTGTGGTGAGTGCTTGGACTTAGTTTGAGGTGGTAACCTCTGGTTTGTACCCTTATTATATTGCTGCTGTGATATAGTCTGCAAAAGCTGCCCAGTTTGCGGTTGAGACACGCTCGAGGTTTGAGATAATGTTTGTTGTGGGTGTTGTTGCTGCTGTTGTTGTTGTTGTTGTTGATTATAAATTTGTTGTAGCTGTTGAAATGATTGGCTGGGGATTGGCAAAGAAAACGGAGGATGCTCAGAGGCTGGAGTACTGTATTCCACAGTAAGCTGTGGAGTGGATGAAGTTTGTAAGCTAGGTCCATCAATTGTACTGTCAACAGCACTAGTCTTCTTACGATGGATATTGAACATCAAATTAGAATAGGTTCTTACAGCAGTATTGGATGAGTCAGATTCGTTAGTAAACAAATTAATGAACCTTTATTTTGGGCATCTGATGATGGACATCCCATATCTGCAAAAAAATAACTTCGACGCCAGAAAATTGAAATCACCAAAATTTTTACAATATCAAATGCTACCGAAGCTTTCATGGTGGCAGATAACGATGATCCTTCTCATGTACAACAATATCATGGTTTCGGGACGTAGAGGCCATTTCTTAATAAGAAATTTATTATCGATTACCTTCAAAAGGGGTATACTAATAGAAATACCCAAAGTGACGGATTCAAAATCAGATGCCACTGAAAATGCAGAAAGCAAAAATGATATATTCAGATTTCCTATGAAGACTAGGCAAAAAAAATTGAGTCATATTATTTACGAAGTGCCAAGGATAAAACCTACAAATTCAACATCGATTGCTGACATTGAAGAGAGCGTTTCGAAAGTCATGAAACTTCTAGATATTGGACCAGCGTCGTTATCAAATCAGGAATCTAATGTTAAACTTTCTATCCCAATATTTGAAAAACCTGTAAATCTAGACACACTTCCACCTATTTATGATATTCCTAAATTTGAATTCAAAATCGAAGATTATCCCATATCTGAGAAGGAGCTTGCTGATGCACCTAGTGAATTTCAAGTTTCAAGGTATCCACCTGTAACCACATCAACTCCATTATGTACAGATTACACACGATTAAAGGGTGTCCATGGTGATTTATTTTTGCTCACTGCTTCTTATCGTATTGATAGAGTCCCAAGTGTTCACAAATGTAAATGGTTCTTCTTAAATTACTTCCATGGAGACCATTTTTTAGCACGTATTAGAAAATCAAGACCCGGTGTTTTAGTTACAACCAACAACAATAACTTTCTAAATACTTCTAAAATATCTGAAAAAATTCCAGAATATTTACAAAATTTTGGGTTCCCATTCAAATCATCTGTTTATAGGTCAAAATGTAAAAAGCTAGTTAGAAAATATTTTCTTGACATTTATTTGGAGGATATGGAGTTTGCTAATGGATGGGATGGTCTTTATAAATTCAACTGTAATATTTATCCTAAAACTGACGAAGAACTCAAAGATTTCCAAAAGGAAATCCGGAAGGCACTTGAAAAGGTTGGAAAATTAGATAAAAGGAGATTACATTCGGATGCGATAAAGGTGGATCAGAGGTTGCCTTGGAAAGACATCAATTCTATTCTTTCAAAGGTTGGGCTTCCGTCTATGACTGCGGTGGATCACAAGAGGAAGATAATCAAAACAAAGAAAAATAGCACAAAGGAAAGAAAAGTAAAAATATAATTTAGAATTTGGAGAAGACTTGTATATTATCGCATTTTAATAGATACCTGTACATTATATATTGAGATTAAATGTTTGACCATTCCGGCATCTTGCTTTCAAAAGACCAGTCATTTTTATCTTTTTGTGAATACTTCAGAGCATGTAAAAAAAGAATTAATTCTTTGGGGTTGGGATTTTTATATAGTTTGATACCACATTCAGAACATTCTTCACCACTTTCTAGGTCTTTCCTTTTTCTAATAGCCCTAGTTTCAAGCTCTTCAAAATTCTTATCAGACATATTTTGAGTATCATGGATCCTTGTCAAATCCATTAATCCATTGCCGTTATAGAGGGGGTCATTAACAATCGGATGCCCCAAATTTCTCAAATGTATTCTAATTTGATGTGTTCTCCCAGTAATGGGAACGCATCTAACTATACTCTGATCCAATTCAGAGTTATATTTAACTAATTCAAAAAAAGTTTTTGCCTCTTTTTTTAAAACACCATTTTCTTTCCCTTTCTTCGTATCAAGCACAATAACGTTATCAGAACATTCAGTTTTATCAAATTTTCCATTCACCCTTGCAATGTAAACTTTTTCTACCTCCCTATTTTGAATCTCAACTTGCAATTTTGAAGCAGTTTCTCTGTTTTTAGCCAATACGCTAACTCCGCTAGTTAACTTGTCTAACCGATGACATGGCCAAACCATTTCAAATCTATACTCATTTTTCAATATTTCAGTCAATGAATTATAGAAATAGTTTTGCACAGGATGAATAAGCACACCACTAGGTTTGTTAACGACTATAATGTTGTCATCTTCATAAATAATTTCGAACTCTCTTGGTTTTTCTCCAATAATAGGTCTTTCATGTTTATGTTCTACATGCAATATTAAGTCTCCAGATCTCAAAAAATATTGTAGCAAATCTTTTCCTGTTATACTAATATTCGGTCCTTTGACGGTACGTACTATTGTGAATTCATTATTTTGAATCCTATTTAGGTATTGTGTTTCAGTATAATTCCTGAACTCCGTTGTGAACACCTCCAAGATTGTTTTTCCGATCCATCTTCCCTTTACTGTTGTCCTGTGTAAATAACAATACGGTGGAACTATTCTTAATCCATTTTTAAATAAGTATCTAGGAGTGCTTTGAGGTGAAGTCATCTAAATAATATGGACCTATGATCTACCTAGGATCATTAAGAGTTGAAAAAATCTTGAAAAATTCATGAGAATTTCCATATTTGTCGCTTTCAACGGTATTAATACAAAGTTCAAAGCTTTAAATATATTATCTATTTTCTTTTCTATTTATCGAATTATAATGATTTTGACTTTTCAGAGTAGATACCTAAAATGTAAGCCATTCTTGTAACAACTAAATCGATTGCCATGTTAACAGAATCTCTAGCTAAAACCATTTTGGACCCGTCCACTTCATGCCAATTGATTTGAATTTCGCTAACAGGTATGGATTGCCTTATAGCCAATATCAATATTTCTACATCAAAAATCCAACCTTCAGTATGCATATTAGGAAAGATTTTTTCTATGGCAGCTTTATTAAACAATTTAAATCCACATTGAGTATCTTTAATACTTCTAATACCAAAAATGTAGACAAGCGTATGCAAACCATACATTAAAAAATTACGAATAAAAGACCTTTTAACCACTGCATCTGTATTGACCATATGAGCTCTAGAACCAATAGCAATTGCTGGAATTTCAACAGGATTACCAGTATCTAATGTTTTAATCGACTGAATTAACTTGTCCAAATCAGAAAATTTTGAAGCGCCGTCAGCATCAGCAAATATCACATATTCTCCTCTAGAACATTGCATACCATGTGTAACCGCACCACCTTTGCCTCTATTTTGTTCGAATTTAACAATCCTAACAATATGTGGAGCTAATTTTTGTTCATTTGCCAATTGCAATGCATATTCTGCCGTACCATCTTTTGAACCATCATCAATTATCAGAATTTCATAGCTACCCTCAAACTTGTCATTCAAGTAATTAACTGCTTCTATGATCATTGCCTCCAGTCTTGTTGTTTCGTTATAGCATGGAATTACCAAGGATAACTTTATATCATCTTGGGGGGGTGAATTGAATTTAGGCAAATCGTGTAACTTCTTACTATCATCATTAGTAATATAAGTGAGCTCTGAGGGAAATGGTTTGCGAGGTTTGTGAGTGAAAACCCAAATGATCGTATAGATCTAAATTCATTAAACTTCGTTAGTAAAGGATCAAATGAAAAATTAGGCTTCAACTATACTGAGTGACTTACCAGTAAGAGAGTCGCCAGCGAGAACAATAAACTAAGGTATAATGTTATCTGAAGCATGCTTCAATAAGTTAAGACTATAAAACTAGTGAATTGTTTAGCATCAGCCAAACAAGTAAAAGATCTCTTTGGGCGAAATTTACTTCAAATTGCGCACATTTCGGATTCTGCAGTTTGGATAACTTCCATCTTATTTTTTTACTATAGAGATACAAAAATACTATGATTAAACAGATTTTTAATTAATGTTGGGCACTGAGCTGTCTAGTGATAATTCGTCCATTGTCCAAGAATGCCTGAACAAGATCGATATAATACAAGGGATCATCCATAACTCTTTTCATACTTCTCAACAACTCGATGTTATTTATCTCCAATTCCAGTTCGTAGTTGTTAACTTTATTTTCTCTAACTTTAGTCAAATCTAATCTAGTGAACGTTGCTTGATGAATAAAACTGGTCCGGTCCTTTTCTCTTTCAAGCGTAATTCTTTTCTTGAAAAATTCAAAGGCTTCATCATTTAGTTCATTTGGTAATTCCAATGACATGCTTAATCGAAGATCAAATAATGTATTTGGCATATAGATAAACAAATCGGCAATTCTTTGTTTTTGTATACTAGCCATCTTTCTTTTAGTTTTAATATCCAATGTAACCCTACCAGAAGCGGGTTTATCGTTTCTTTTTGCGTCCGTAGCTATCAAATCCACCACATGAGAATTTTCAATAATAAATTTATTATTTTTACCCTTTTGGGTCACCACATCTTGGGATAATTTATTTAGATATGCTTTGATATCATTATATTTCTGTAAGGTGATTCCTGATTTAAAATAACATTCTTGATTATAAAAATCAGTTGAAATAATACATTCAGTATTAATTGGTAATTGTAACCTTCTATCTTTGACTTTATCCCAAATATTTCCCACCTTCAATTCCAATTCAATGTATTCTTCAACATTCGGAACATCCGAATAATCTTGTTTAACACCTTCAATATTTGCCCAAATCCATTCAGTGACTAACTTATTAAAATCATTTCTTGGAATAGAACCTGTAATGGAAGGAATTGATAATTTAGTTGCATTGGTGATTGAATCTTTAATAACGTATGGGAAACCCCCTCCTTTGTTGTTCACAGCTTTATTAATAGTTGGCACATAATCTCTTGCCCAAGTTGGCTTTGATCTATATCTTTTAGGTTTACCTTCAATGCTCACTTCAACATCCTCTTTATTTTTCAAATCTTCAAGTTTTTTAATTTGATCATGTAGTGGAACCGAAACTGGCTTATTTAGTGGTTCTGTTTCATCAGATCCACTTTCATCTTTAATTTTCGAGCTTTCAATAGGATTTGTCGATGATGAGGATGAATTTCCGCGTATCATATTCGGTGTCTTATTTCCAGTCACGTCAATATCATCCTCGTTGGTTAAATTACTTATACTGTTTCTTTTCTTGATTGACTGTTCATCGCTTGAAACCTGTGTTTTCTCTTGAGTTAATGATGTAGGTGTAGTATTATTGTTATCTTTAGCGTCACCATTGGAACCGTTGTTGGTATAATCATTCATTAAATTATGAATAGATAGCCGTGTTTCAGAAGTAGGCTTAGGTAATAGACTCGGTGGAGTTTGTGTTGTTAATTGCACTGGTTCTTCATTGCTCACACTCTGATCAATGTCATTTTTAGAAATCAAATTTTTCAAATCCATTATTAATGGTTAGATTTTAATTGATAAACCTTAGGGCTTGTGTGATTTGTGAAAAAAATAACAAGCAATTAAAAACAAATAAATTTCACGAAATGGCTTACGATTGTAACTGAATGTGCTCTCTATTAGTATATACTCTAATGTATATAATCTAATACTAGGCAACTCTAAAATTATCGATACCTATGTAAAAACTATCGCTATAACACTGGGTCTGTTGCATGAGTAAAAAAGTTGCTCAGCACATGTTAGACGATCGACTAACATTATTTTTCAAAAAATGGTTCCTAATGACACGATTCAGTAATGCCAGAGGATATAAAATGTTAAGTTATTACTTTCTTTATAGAGCAAAGATGTGTATTATATATTATATACAGTTGATTACAATTAGATCTACATATTGTGTGAATGTGGGACAATTTCACATTTACTGCTCTTTATGATATCTTCTAATGGAACAATCATATAACCAGTTTTTTTATTCTTGTAATCATCCTCATTAAATTTATGTCTCAGCAGTCCTTCATCACCATAAGTAAACCTGTTCACATCATACTCTCTTGGTTCATGTGCACCTCTTTCTAGTTGAAGTGATTGTAAAGATTTTTGAACAGCAGCAGTCGATTCACTATGAGCCGACGGGAGAGAGTTATCAGCCCTAGAATTTTTTTTTTCATCTTTTTCATCTTTTTTGGTAACATTTATGTCCGACCTATCATTCTCAGGTATTGCCGAAGTATTCATTAATCCTTTAGAGCCTCCTGGACTATTAGGTTTTGTATTGTTCGAAGAAGAAAGTGTGTTTTTGGACTTAACTATTTCTTTATGAGAACCATACTGAACTTCAAATTTCATTTTTTTAGCACCTTCATGACCAATAAAATTACATTCGTAAAGCGATTCATCAACACACATTACAATTTTTTGAAAATATTCATCATGAAATAATTGAGGGAGCGTCATTCTAGTTGATGGATTTGGATCACATAATCTCCAAAAAAGTCTGACAAAACTTGAATCACTTCCAAAGCCTTCGGCAAATTTACCTTTACTTGGACATTTATCAGGATTATTTTCTAAAAATGAAGGATTAATTTCAATATATCTAATATAATCTTTTGAATACTGTGAAAAATTTGGGTCAGTGTCTCTTGCTTCCAAAAATGGTGTTTTACTCACAATAAGTACAAATAATAACATTCCTAATGACCAATAATCAAATTTAAAGGAAAAATATTTTGTCCTTTTTTCTATCGCAGTAGATTTAAATTTACTAACTTCAGGTGGTTGATAAGGTGGTGTGCCTAATTGTTTGTCATTTAATAAAACATCACTTCTAAAATTTCCGTGTTCAACGTGTCCTAGTTCGGAGCAACCAAAATCCGTAATTTTTAAAATACCATTAGGTGCAACTAAGATGTTATCAGGTTTAATATCTAAATGTGCAATATCTTGTTCATGAATATACTTCAAACCAAAGCATACTTGTTTAAAGAAGCATAGTTTTTCCTGCAACGGAATGTTTTTCCATGTCGGCTTTTTAATTAATTGATATAAGTCATGTTGATAATAGTCCATAACCATCCCCCACGATCTTTGTAAATGAATGGGTAATTTTAATAATTCATAACTTCTAATTACATGTAAATGTTTAAAACTGTGAGTTAGAGTATACTCGTTGGCAACTCTGCGATAATATTTGGTAGATAATTCACCTTTAAAAAATGAAAACTTTTTTAAAGCATACAATTTCCCATCGTCATTTTTTAATTTTATCTTTTTAATTGTAGCCGAACCACCTTTACCAACGAAATCTTTTTCAATAAGGCAATATTTTTCTTCAAGATCGACGGTGCTTTCTTTAAAAAAGGAAGGTAAATAATCATTTGGGTTTTCAGTCGGATATGGTAACATCGTTTCTGATTCGGTTTTACCAGTACTAAACATACTTTCAAGGTCGAATATCTTGGGAGCACTGTAAATTCCATATGGGTTATATTCCAGTTTCGGACGTAATCCAGAAGAGAAAGTATTTCGTCTTCTTTTTTGAAATTCTTTTCCTCTTTCGAGCAAAGCGTCAGCATCAGCTGTTTGTACCTTTTTTAGTTCCGTGCTGCTTATATCTTTATTTTCATTATTAAGATTGAGTGTATGAGGGAAGTGAACATGGCTCTTGATAGTTTTAATTAGATGACTCGACTTCTTACTATTGGTATCTTTTTTTTCTTTATCCATACTGTTTATTTATCGGGACTCGGGATAGTAAAAGCCTTAAAGAAATGGTATATGAGTGGGTTTGTATAACTTGATACTATTTGGCTAACTTTTATTTCAAAAATATAAAAAATAAAAGGCTGAAGATAACGTGGTTGAGAAAGCCCAGTTTTCGGATGTGATAAGCCCAAGCTTGAAAAATATTAGAGATTCCTATTAATTACTTGTAGCTTTCAAATGCTGAATAATATCACTGCAGATTTATAATAAGAATATAGAAAAGAAAGCTATTCAAACAATAATGAGAACTTTGCTGGAAGTTCTGTGAATGTGTGCACGTTCTAGTCTTGGCGTTTGGTTCTTACAGAGTCCCTTAAAAAGAGGGATGTAATATGTTCGAGCAAAAAAGATGCTTCTCAGTGCGACGTCATCTGTAAATTATGGCGTGGGTTGTTAATTTGATTTTTCAAGCAATCTGTGCTTATGACATAAATAATTAAAATAGGCCTGTGTATGGAATTAACAATTAAAATATTGGTGGCCTTTTAATAAGCCTATAGGTGGTAAAAATTTGTCCTAAAAGAAGAATTATTTTAAAAGTTGGTGTATTTGGAATTGACAAGTTTATCAAGGTTTACCTTCTTAGGGTGAGTTAATCATCATGGATTTTTTTGCTTTTGTTGTTTACTTTCAAATCATTTACATCTTGAGGAAGATGTTCAAGTAGCTTGATAAATTGCAATATATATTATTCATAACAACATGGCTTTTGCTATGTGAAATTAGTAAAACCAAAGTTTGTAGACTATTCTTCTGCCGCTGAATGTGTTTGCCGCTTCTAGTTACAGCCAAGCTTGGTAATTCATATCGTCAAATCTAGCCATAACAATTATCCTGATACCTGGTTAACTAAACGGCTAAAGAATGTATTATCCGAGAATATCCATCGGCTACAAGTTCAAGCGAATTAAGAGCAAGTGACTATTTCCATTTCATATTTAAAAGGTTAAACAAAAAATAACTTACTGTTGGAACCAACAGAACAAATATTCTGAATTAGGGTATTTGTTACTTAGTGTTCTTGTTATTGATATTAATTTATGTTGTATCCATATCATGTTTTGTTGACAAACAAATTAGTAGACAAGTAAGTATGAAAACCGAGCACAACTATTCAACTGTGTTGAATCTGTACAACATGGAATGAATACTTATCGTCATTGAATTCAATGGTAATTAGAGCTGAAACAAAATCAAGATCATTGTCCGCTCTCGGACAAGATAGATTAGAGTTTCATCCATGAATACCCACGTATTCAACCTTTTAATTCTTTATATTATTTTATCGTCCTCTGAGAGAAGACGATTCTTATATATATTTTTGTAACCCAAAACAGATTATAACTTTATTAAAGATTAACCGGAGTCTTTATCAGTAACTTGATTTACCCCTTTAGGAGGTGAATAATATCTTGATTACTATATCTGTAACTGAACTGTCTGTGGAGTTATTTTCTTTAATTGTTTACCATAATACGAGAGTATGAAATTATACAGTTAGGTTACCAGCCTAGGTATGGGGTTGTGGGACTTCTACAAAAAGTTCTTTATGTTCTAACGCTTACTAATGGTCTAAATAAAACTAGTATTAAAATTTGCTAATCTGAAAAAATAGAAAGAATTTTACAACAATTATAATTAGAAAATATCAATCATATGATGATAAGAATTATGATGTGATATGAAAAAGAATATCCTAGAATAATAAGAAGTGTTCTAATAGTCATGCTATTACTAAAATTAGTAATAACGTGATAATTTATATTATAAAATATATATAACTGAACAACATAAAAAGGTTAGCTTTTCCTCTATCTGATTTATGAACTAAATAGATTATATAAATTATCAATTCTAATACAGGATAGTTGAATATCTAATTCAATACGTTAAACATTCTTAGATTAAATCTAATAATTAAAATATAATCAAAATAACTAAGTAGTTTTTTTATGAAAATATAAAACTATCAATTAAAGTAGAGAGTTGAATATTCAATGTAAAAATTATATAATAATTTATTGAATTATTTCTGATTACATTCGAAGTATAGATTCTACTTCGATTGTCTGTACTTGACTTACGAATTTTTCAGGAAATTAGACTGTGCCTGATAATAATTTATTAGTTAAATGAGTAGAAAAATTTATTAGGCTATGAAGGATTTTATATTGAAATCCCACACCTCCTTCAGTAGTGTGAAGGGTTATATGTAATCAACTGCTTCCAACATATGATGATTAGGATAACTCTCACGAGGGATGATTGCAGTTTTGGCCCCGTAGATAGATAAGTGAATACTTAATATAAGTGTATTGTAATTGATATTAACTTAGAAGTTAAAAATAAGCGTAAGAACAAATTATAATTAAATTGTATTTAATTTCTATGTAAAGATCTCGCCCCTAAAAGAGACAAAAGAACAAGGTTCTAAAACAAGTAGAAACTAAAAAGTGGAAAAGCATATTCATGTAGGCAATTTGTATTTGATTGTCATTAATTGCAATTTTTCATCCTTTATCTAGACTTTATTTTAATATCCAATTAAATGGATTTAGCTACATAATTAATATCGTTATATTCGTTTACTTTGATTTCATTGGTTTCTTCTTCAGGAGTTATGCATACACGGACTTTAATTAACTTAAAAATAGGAACCATAATAATTGACTGATGATACAATTTCTCTAGGTTCCAACATATGAAGCTAACCTGTTCTCTGATAATTGAAAATTTGTTGCTTTTTGAAGTGACTTATCAGAGGATGGGATAGCTAATTTGAATATGTGTGTGGCTTAGGTCTGATGAGCTACTTACTTAGTTGTATTATTTCTAATAATGAATCCTTAATTAAAAGAAACTGAACAAGATATAAAATTATACAAAATAAGTAGGAAAATACGTATTCTTATATACAGCAACTTCACACAATAACTGTGGAATTTAATTGTGATGACATTGATAAACATGAAATTAATTTCATGTATAATAGCAGTATTAATTTTATTATTAACACTTGTCAATTTTATTTTTAAGTTTACAGACAAGATGAAATAATATCTTTTCTTTTGATTTCTCTGATAAGATGAAATAATATCTTAGATATCAAATAATATGTTCTTGTAATTATTTATGCCATGTATTTTGATTGTATTTTAATTATTAGATTTAATCTATGAGTGTTTAGTGTGCTGAATTAAATATTCAACTATTCTGGATTAGAATTGATAATTTATATAATCTATTTAGTTCATAAATCAGATAGAAGAAAAGCTATCCTATTTATGTTATTTAATTATATAAATTTTATAATATAAATTATCACGTTATTACTAATTTTAGTAATAGCATGACTATTAGAACACTTCTTATTATTCTAGGATATTCTTTTTCATATCACATCATAATTCTTATCATCATATGATTAATATTTTCTAATTATAACTTCTGTAAAATTCTTTCTAATTTTCACACCATGGAACAAAATTTATGTCATAATGTGTCTATTAACTCATGGCATATAATTTATGCTCTGACATGACTTGTAATTTCAGCGTTTATCTTTGCTATATTGTTTTCGTAGAATATAAATAAATAATTCAGCGATTATTAACTCTCATGTAAGGATTCGGAATTTCAGTGTTTATCTTTTACCTAATTTGTAAAGAGATTGATCTTCGAGAAAGTTCCAAGAGATGTCTTACCAGTTGGCAATATGCAACAGGTTGGAATATTTAAAGACTGGAATTTTCCCACAAGATCAATTATAGAAATTTATAATTTTATAAAAATAACTTTAACTTTTATCAAATCTTTACGATAAAATTATATAAGAATTTATCAGTTCAACAACTAAAGTACGAAACTTTATATCTGGTAGCACCGGCTGTTTTTTTTTCCTAATATTAAGAATTAAGAAAATGAATAACGCAATGTTTGAAGACGCTAGAGATAACACTAATATGGATAGTGTCAACATGTTGGCTTCGGTTTTGAGTAACTACTTGCAGTCTCATGTGAGAAGCGTTGATGCTCAAATTAAAAGTCTAGGTAGTAACGCGTCAATTGATATTCCTAAATATTCAGGAGAAAAAGATCCTGAATTGGTTTATTCTTATGTGGTTAAGGTTCAGAAGTGTTTGAGGATGCGAGGCATCGAAGAAAACGAACAAAAATTGCTAGTTTTCGGCGATAGATTGTATGGTATGGCATTAAGATGGTTTAATGATTTGACTGAACGAGACCCTGATTTACCATTTGAGGACTTGGTTCACGCATTTAAATCTCGGTTTACGCCAGGTGGATGGATGTTGAAAATTAAGAATAGATATGAGAGATTACGCCAGACAAAGGATGCTTTCAGTTATGCATTGGAATTTCAACAACTGCTTGATCAATTACCACCAGGATATAAATCCGAAGAAAATGCCGTTGACGATTTTGTTCGTCATTTGAAGCCATTGATCAGAGATAGAGTTCGAGTCCATAGTTGTAACAGTTTGGATAGCACAATTGAAGCTGCTATTAAATTAGACGAGAATCATTGGGAATCTAGACATGAGAAAGCTCGCGATTATCCGACGAAATCTTGGAATAGTCAGTGGAAATCAAACCGTTCCTTCAGTGATGAATTGGAAAAAATGGATGTGGACGAAATTAAAGGTAGGAAACGAGGTTGTTTTAATTGCGGTAAGTTAGGCCATTTTGCTAAGCAATGCCCAAAAAAAGGCCTAGGTCAACATTAAAGCAGGTAACTGTTGACCAAATTCAGTCTAAAGTCGTTAATCCTATGAAGTCGTTCAATTTACC